>JAFISB010000069.1:0-179877 GCA_022560015.1 Diplodia mutila | reverse complement strand
ATCTCCCCCCCTTGATGTTTTTTGCCTTGACTCCAAGTCCTCTTGATTCCACTCGTCTTGACTCTGGGATGCTCTTGAAGCTTCGTCATTTCCACCTCTGCCACCTCTTCCAGGGGTTCCTCCTCTGCCACCTACTGCGAGGGCCTTGCATCCTGGGCGCACAGTCAGGCGGCGACAAGAGGCGAAAGCGAGCGAAGGGAGACACCAGTCGCGGGGTCCGCCGGTGATGTCAGATAGAAGGAGGAAAGGAAGAGTCTTGCGTCCTGGAAGAGCGACCAACGTCTCGGTAGGAATGCGAAAGTGCGGGCGTTGAGGCCATTGCCAGAATGTTCTTGAGGGGCCTCAGACTTTGTCACAGGCCAGGAATGCATCAGAGGGTAACTCCTTGAGTCAGACTACAATCAAGTAATCTGCTGCTGAGTGAGAGCAGACGCGAGAGCGCCAAACTCGTCACATTACAGCATGCCAGCTCATGCTCGAATGGCCAGCGGGGAAGTGCCGACGATCAGCGTGAGTGACTTGATTGGATTTTTTGAGGGACCGCAGACGAGGTCACAGACCTTACCCGAAGGTAACTGGAGGGCAGAACTACAAAAAAAGTAGCCTACCTCGGGTGAAGCCGATTGAGGGCCCAACTGAGGCACAGGAGAGTGGGGAGGGTCGGTTATGGGCCCGGTACCCAGGCGCGTTGCTAAAGATTGCGCCAGATTCAGCACGTCAGTGTGCCAGCTGGAGGGCCACCCCACCGGCTTGAAAGGAAGTTGGCCGTGGCTCTGAAAAGAAGAAGAAGAGTTGGAGCTTGAGGAAGAAAGGAATTTAAATACCCGTCGCCAACAAAAGCTTGGCACTCCGTCCAGGTGGCGCAACTCGGTTAGGGTCGGCCAGGCAGCTGAGGGTCGCTTTTGGTAGGATCGGTGTGGTGGTGATATTTCACCTCGCATCTACATCCGAATATTCAGTTTGACTACATGCGTAGGGGAGCCCCAAAACTCTGCAATCCCCCGTGGGGTCAAGCACAAGCATCATCCAAGTTCACAATGGAAGGACATTACTTTTGGAATATATCTAAACAATTCGTGAGTTCCGTAGGTGTCGACCTGGAAAGTTGACTATGCCGCATTGCTTACCAGTGCTGCTAGGTGCCCTTTAATTCTGGTAGTACCGTATTTTACCAGGTGAGCCGTAGACGATCTATACGGAGGCATCGAATGTGAAAAGCCGGCCTATGGCGGTTGACGTGGCCCGTGCGCATGGTGTTGACCGTCCCAGTTTGTGCGTTTGCGGCAATCCGTCATCTCCCGGGATTATATACACTATACCAATCAGCAGAAGATAGAGGAGCAATGGCTCACTGCCCACGCAGGAAGAATGTATGGTCCCTTGCGGGGCACACATTTGCGATCCCCCCGTGGCGGCAAACTTTGCCGACGGAAAAGCAAGAGTTGTCCGTTCCCCGCCGTTCTCCGCCTGCGCTTATCGACAGCTCGAACCCTTGCATGGCTGATGACTCCAACCCGGCGCCATTCGTTCAAACTTATAAAAGCCGCCGCCTGCTGCACCATCCGTCGGACAACCACCGCAGCACGACGGACCAAACCGAGAAGACCTCACAATGCCCGACATCTACGCCAACGTCGACGCAGCCGCGCTGAAGGCGGACGCCGAGGACTGCATGCTCTCCTTCGGCTCGGCCTTCAACCCGGACATCATCACGCATGCCAAGGATGGCTACATCTACACCTCGGACGGGCATCGGATGCTGGATTGGACGTCGGGACAAATGGTACATTCGGTACTCTTTGCGTTTTCCGAGAACGAAGCTAAACCCCCACGCAGTCTTGCCTGGTCGGCCACGGCAACCCCGAGATCGTCGAGACCATCACCCAGCATGCCGCCAACCTGGACCATCTCTTCAGCGGGATGCTCAGCCCGCCGGTCATCAACCTCGCCAAGCGGCTGACCAGCCTGACGCCTCCAGGTCTGGACAAAGCCTGCTTCCTCAGCACTGGCGGCGAGAGTAATGAAGCCGCCATCAAGCTGGCCAAATCGTACACCGGCAAGTTCGAGGTCGTCGGGTTGTCCGCGAGTTGGCACGGCGTGACCGGAGTTGTATGTGATTTCTACACCATCTTCTTCATCAAGTGGTTCAAAACCGCTGACATAAGAGCAGGCCGCTTCTGCGCAATACCTCTCGGGCCGGTCCGGCCATGGTCCCATGGTGCGTACACACATACACACAACTTCCCAGAACCCCTTCACTTACAAATGCACCATCAGATGCCGGGCTCCCTCATGCTCCCCGCCCCCAACACTTACCGCAGCATCTTTCGGCACGCCGACGGGTCGTACGACTGGCAGACGGAGCTGGACTACGGCTTCTCGCTGCTCGACCGGCAATCCTGCGGCAGTCTGGCGGCGCTGATCGTCGAGCCGATCCTGTCGTCGGGCGGCATGCTGGTGTTGCCGGACGGGTGGCTGGCGGCGGCGAAGCGGCACTGCGAGGCGCGCGGCATGTTGCTGATCGTCGACGAGGCGCAAACTGGAATCGGGCGCGCGGGCGACATGTTCGCCTTCGAGCATGACGACGTGGTGCCTGACATCCTGACGCTGAGCAAGACGCTGGGTAATGGGGTGCCTCTCTCTGCTGTGGTTACGAGCAACGAGATCGCCCGGGTCACCAAAGAGAGAGGTTTCTTGTTCTACACGACACACGCCAACGACCCCATGCCCGCTGCAGTTGGCCTCAAGGTCTTGGAAATTGTCGTGCGTGATGGCCTGGTAGAGAATTCGAGGCGGCAGGGCGCAAGGTTGCAGGCTGGCTTGCGGCGGCTGCAGGAGAGGTACGGGTGCTTCGGGGACGTGAGGGGCCGCGGTCTCATGGCCGGCGTCGAGATCGTTTCGAACCGCGAGACAAAGCAGGGCGATGCGGCGCTCGGCTTCCGCATTTCTACCAAGATGGCAGAGCTCGGGGTCTGGGCACAGCTGTCCACCTTGCCCGTTTTCGGTGGGATCATTCGCATTGCACCCCCCATCAACATCACCAAGGAACAGATGGATCTTGGTCTGGCTGTCATGGAAGAGGCGCTACGGGTTACGCCAGGAACCATCCCTTTGTATGATGTGAGTTCCGAGACTGAAGTTTCGAGCAGACTGTAAGCGGGTTCACCAGCAGAAGTAATTGGAAGAGATAATGTGTCGATGATAAGCAAGTAATTGTCGTACATCAAGCCAGTGCTCTGTCCGAGCGTACCATGGAAAAGTGTCCCCCTGGGGCCCCTCAACTTTCAAGCATGTCCCACAATGACTCCCAGGGGTAATCCAGCGGACCAATTGAGATATTGAGCTCAGAACAATCTCCCATTCCCAAGTCAGGCGTTTCTTGTTGGGCTTCCAGTTGCTGGCTCTCCTCAGCGGCGTGGGTTGCAGGTACTGTGCCTACCTCGTGGTTCCTCGTTAACGAATCCGATCGTGCAGTGATCCGGGAGATGGGCTCGTCGCAACGCTTGATGAACATGTCCGCGAGGTCCCAGTTGTCCTGGCTTCTGGCCAGATGCAGTCTTCTCCGAAGGGTTTTTAGAGTGTTTCCGCATTCTTCAGCAACCACGGCGTTGGTAGTGTCGATGGCGCAACGTAGCAAGACAGTAGCAGCCGAGACAAGTAAGTGGCCAGTGACTATCACAGTGTCAGAGCATGAAGCGTTGAGAAGACTGCCGTTCAGCTCTTACAAGATAGCCAAAATTCTCTCAAATGGCTGCTTCTGAGCGAGCAGACGAAGTCGGCGATGCGTGTGGCTGCACGGCGGAGGGTTGTGAAATGGTATTGACGAACATCATGAACGTCTGGCCCCTTCTCACGAGCTGCAACCTAGTGCGCGTCAGAATTTTGATCGGAGAACACGGTAACAGCTGTTGGAAGATTGACAGGATTCAGAATGTACACCAAGGAGGCCTGATACATACCCGGTATGAGAGCCTACAAATGAGCATCCTGATCGACAGGTAATTAAATTGTAGACTACTGGCCCCGGACACAGACGTTGCGTTCTGGACGGCGCCAATTTGGAGATATTCTGGAAGATTTTGCTCCCATTCATCGAGATTACATTCAAGACGTCGTAGCTCTCTCCAAACATCCTTGCTTGGTTCGGTGAGATCATATACCAGCGGAAGTACGTCACCGAGGATCTGGGATAGCCGGCACAGGTGTATGAAGCAGTCCGCTGCCTGAACTCTTTCAGTAGTTTCTTTGCCAGGCGTCAAAAGTACGGCGACGGTAGGGAGCGGGACATCGTACTGTCGGCGTAATATTGACGGAGGAATGCCGTGTGAAAAGCTCGACCTGCAAAGGTCAGCAAATATGGGACTGGAAATATTGGCGGCAGATTACCATTGATCCAAGACCATGCAGCCCCAGAATATCCTTATCCTCATGTCCTTCTCCCGAGCGGTAGTCCTCCATCCGCTTGGGTTCCGGTTCAACCCGAGGCTATGAGCCAAGGCCATCATCCTGCCGGAATTCATAATATTGCCCTGGATGGATCCGACTGGTCTTCCGAGCAAATCAGCCATTGAAGAGTAAAGCGTGTATATACTGGGGGCAAGGAAGTCGTCCTGGAGGGCGGAAATGGCAAGACTGCCGAAGTACTGCTCATTGGGACAATGGTGGTGCTTCAGCCTGTCGGAAAGGTTCCAGAAGGTGAGAGAGATTGCGTAGATCCAACATAGAAGCGTCGAGGAAACGGTGCTTCTACTTGTTCCTGAGATCAACTCCTCATCAAGCACCGGAAATGCTGGATGGATATGCGTAAAATAGAGTTGAATAGTCTCCTGTTTATTGGGGCCCAGGATCTGCTCAAGTATTTCTCGTTGACTACGGCCTGAGTCCTTAGAAAGCTTCAGTCCTTCTCTATGCCTTGGAAGCGCCAAGTATATCATCGGATCACCTGGAGCATTTGAGACCACGCTGTACGGTTGACTGGAATGCGGGCCAGCCCTCGGTTCCGCTGTCAAATATCGCTGAAGAACCTGCACGTCTTCAGCAACCAATGGACCAATCACGATGGAAGCTTCGCCGGTAGGGCCTGATACAGCACGGTCTTCATTGCGAGGGCTCGAGGCAGAAGTCTCTCGTAAGAGCGGAGGAGCTGCGGGGGTACCTTCGGTTACGAGGCTGTTGGGCCTCCGGGCTCCAGAAATAGACGACTGCCGGGCATTCTCGAACCTGGATCTCCTTTCCGCGCGTGCAGGACTGGGGCGGTCAGGATTGGCAGCGGTCTGACGGGAGTTGCTGGTACGCGTGCCCGAAAACAGGCAATTCAAGCCCTTCTCAGCACAAAGCTCACAGGGCTGTCCTGTAGTCGTGACTTTGCACCGAACCTTTCTTTGCCGACATCTGTCGCAGGCGGGCACACGATGGCTCCGGTACGGCCGCGGTTGTGGTGTGGTGTTGTTCATGGTGGCGAGTGGGAGGACACGCGGGAAACGCGTCAGGGACCGATTTGGCGGGCCGGCGGGAAAGTGCAGCCTACGCTCCGCACTTTGCCTCAAGAAAACTCAGGCGTCCTTTCCATTGGCGCACCTTCCACTACCCCGCCACGCCTTGCTACACATCATTCCACCCATCTCGCTCAAGGCCATCGTACCGCACGCCTGCATTTGCGACCGACGCCTACCCCACACGCTGTTTGCGGAGACCTACATTCAGTGTCCGAGGTATCAACCTGCGGGGAAGCCTCTCACGCAGGGATCGCTGGTCTTTGGCCTTGGATCGTGGGAGCTCCGAGGTACCTACACTCCACATGTGCTTCGACGGTCTCTCCCGGAATTCGCATTGTCCGAGCCGGTTGAAGTCGTTTGTTACCTCTCTGGGAGTCCTTCTCCGT
This sequence comes from Diplodia mutila, assembly GCA_022560015.1. NCBI lineage: Eukaryota > Fungi > Ascomycota > Dothideomycetes > Botryosphaeriales > Botryosphaeriaceae > Diplodia > Diplodia mutila. The sequence continues at coordinate 173,996 of JAFISB010000069.1, read as the reverse complement.
TTTGTCGTTAAGCTTTACGAGCTCGCTTGCGCCCGTACCTTGGATCAGTATGCCTCTGAGGCCATCTCCCCCACATTTTAGAGTCGTGTGCACGGCCCGCGCAGACTATATGCTGCCATTTCTCAGACGCCTCGCTTCTTTTGAACCAATGCGCAACATCCAAGCCGGAATGCCCGGTCAGCATAACCCCCGCTCTCGCACTAAGGATCATGCTGCCCAATGGTTTTCCCGAGCGTTACGAGCACACCATCCACCATCAGCCAACGGAGTAACGGCTCGTCAATCCAGCCGCCAGGCCAAGGCTTTGTTCAGTCAGCAGACCTGAACAAGGCCTCGCTCGTTGCTCCGTTGTCCGGATAACCTGCTCGATCGGGCTGTGCTTCTATCGATGCCGATCTACCATCCAGGATCACTTTCCCAGACGAGAAATAGAGCTATAAGCCACATCATCAACCCAGTTTTCTTATGCGCGATTGAGCTGGCGCCTGACAGCGTATCCCGGTCGGTTCCCTCAACTCTCATTGGCTACCATTAGCTACCCCACACTCTACCCCAGTTCCATTCTTGCGACCCCTCCCCACCGCAATCGAAAGTCAAGGCACTTGAGCAGCGCATCAACATGCCACCGGCTGTACGCCTTCGTATGGATGACACGCTCATTGGGTAATATCTCCCTCCTGCATTCTCGCCAATGGGCCTACTGCATGGTCGTTCGCAAAGTGGTCCCGAAGAGGTACAATTTCCATGTACTGTACACAATGCGAAGTCGCACATCGATGGGTACGGTGAGACGGCGGACGGGCCGAGGCTTGTAATGCCTGACGAGCGATTTTAGATTACCTTTCACGAGGCCAAAGGCTTTGCGCTGTCTCGTGAAGCCTCGGATTCCAGCGCTAAGTGAAGTGTATATCAGCTGTGATCAGCACCTCATCATGTGGGCCACTGGTCCGTTGTACTTCGCTCGGTTGGCCCAGCCTTAAGCTCGATTAGATCCAACATGCGTCTGTGCAGCCTTCTGATTTGCACGCTGGCCACTGCGGTGTACGCTGCTCCAACAGCTGGCCCGCTAGGCGCACAACTCGGCGTCAAGTTCAGCAAGCGGCAGGACGAGCTCCCCACTCTGACCCTCCCGTATGGAACATGGCGGGCATCAGAATACAACGCAGATGCCGATGTACGTTGAACACTCTTGTCGTGGCTAGCAGCTGACCGACACTGTCCAGGTGTACACCTTCAAGAACATCAGATTTGCAGCCCCACCTACTGGGGACAATCGTTGGCGCAAGCCTCAGCCCCCGGCCAACAACGACACCATCCAAGACGGGAGCTACGGGCCGATCTGTGTCCAGGCTCCGATCGAAGGACTCAATCTTCTCGGCCCGGGCAATAACTCTCCTATTGGTGGGGCCATCAACCAGTTCTTGGCAGGAATCCCCGTTCCCATCTTCGACGGTGGCTCTGAGGACTGCCTCTTCTTGGATTTGTTTGTCCCTGGAGATGCTGTCCGGGACCCCGACACGCAAAGCCTGCCGGTGATAGTTTGGATCTACGGGGGAGCATATGGTACGTCTCTCGGCTTACCTCGATGCAGAGATCTGACTGCGGCACAGTGTTCGGTAGCAAGGATGCCCTCGATTTGATTGGGTTTTACAGTGGAACAGGCCTGGTCCAGCAGTCCGGAGGGAACGTCATCTACGTCGCTGGCAACTATCGACTGGGAACCTACGGGTTTCTTGCTGGAGAGACCGTGGAGAATGAGGGCGTGCCGAATGCTGGATTTTGGGACCAGAGAGGTTAGTTGCGCGTACACTTACGGTTTATGGATCGTGCTAAGCTTAGTAAAAGCGGTATTCCAATGGGTCCAAGACTACATTGGCCTTGTCGGTGGAGACCCCACAAATGTCAACGCCTGGTAAGCTAATCTCCGCAAGTGTTCTGACAGATGACTAACACAATGCAAAGGGGTGAGAGTGCCGGCGCCGGTTCGATCCTCCATCACCTGACCGCCCAAGGTGGCACCCTCGATCCTCTGTTCAAGAGGGCAGTGGCGCTTAGTTCGGCATTCCAGATCCTGTGGGATCGGAAAGGCACTCTTGAGAACATCTATCAGAACTTCACTGCACTTGCTGGCTGCGAGGGCCAAGGGCTCGAATGCCTTCGCGCAGTTGACTCGGCGACCCTTGACACTGCCAACGAAGCTTTGATCAGGGACGCACCAGAAAGTGCCTTCAACATAGGTCCCGCTGCAGACGGAGACTACGTGCGTCAACTTCCCATGCTGGAGTTTGCATCAGGTAGGATCCAACAGGGCTCATCCACTCCGCTACCGGACTCACAAGCTTGACAGGAAACTATTGGAAGGACCTGGAGTCCCTTATCGTCAGCCACACAGCCGACGAGGCTGAATTGTTCGTTGATGGACACATCCAGACGGACGAAGAGTTCAACGGATTCGTCGACTCTGTCTTCCCGACCTACGCCAAAGAGGCCGGAATCAACGCCGCCATCGAGGAGTTCTTCCCACCAGTCTCCACCAACGACACGTACGACACGGTGGTAGAGCGGACCAAGGCGTTCGTCCGCGACTCGTCCTTCACGTGCTGGTCGCGCTTCCTGACGGACGCGTACGACGGCAAGACGTGGAACATGCAGTACAGCGTGACGCCGGGCTGGCACGGGACGGACCTGCTGCCCGTCTTCTACCAAATCTACGTGTCGTTCGGCGGCGACGTCGCCTTTCCGTTGCTGCCGGGCTTCGGCTCGTTCGCAACGGCCTACCAGTCGTACCTGACATCGCACGCGCGCTCGGGCGACCCGAACACGCACGCGGCCACGATCAACATACCGCCGGCGATCAACTGGCCCCGTCCCACGACGGGCGGCGAGGATTTGGGCAACGTGCTGAACGTGGGCGACCTCGGCTTCTCGCTGACCACGGACGACCAGCTGCCCAAGAGCGAGTGCGACTTCATCCTCGAGCTGGCAGCCGCCGTGACAAACGTGGGCGGGTACGCGGTGCCGGGGACGGCGCAGCCGCAGAGTCTGGTGGAGTTCGACGGGGACCCGAGCGCAAACTACGAGTGAGGCGCGAGATGAGACGAGATGGAAGAGCTAACGGACGAATGATAGGCGAGGGTACTGAATTTTGGAGAGCACGGAGTGGGAAAGGCTGACGGGTGGAACGAGATTTAGATGGTCGCCACGCAACGATCAAGCAACCATGGATGATTAGTTGGAGCGCTGATCGCGGCGCCGATGAAACGTGCAGGAGTGGACCGAAATTTGGATAAGCTCGCCTCCGTGCCGCCAAAAAGCTACATGCAGCGACATTGTAGGCGTTGCTTTATTTAGTGAGGCTTTTTGCGGTGCGTCGGGAAGCTCAGGCCGGCTAGGTGATCAGTGCGGTGTCCGGCGGAGCGGGCACATTGGAAACCCCTACTCACATGGGTAATGACAAGAGTTCCAGCAGTTACCTGATCCGGTGCACACGATAGCTGCGATTCCGCCCCAGTGGCCTCAAGTTTTGCTTTTTTAATGGGTGTGGCGGTGGCGTGGACAGCCATGGCAGCAGCGAAGGTCCAGCCTGCTCTAGCGCACTGGCCCGCGCCCTCTCGCCGTTAACCGTTGTTCGTGCCGGCCGGCCCTGCATATTACACCAATCCTTGTCAATCACCTCTGCGATCACCACCACCGCTCACCCTCACTTTCCGCCACGCTCTCAGGCGTCCAGATCGAGCCACAGTGCCCCGCGCCGGTGCTGAGGCCAGCTGAACCTCCCCGCCACCCCCAATGGCTTACATTGGAGCCGCAGCGGACCTTCTGCGGCTTGTATGAAAGCTGCTCTCTGATCCGCCGCCTCATTGTGGCGTCCAAGCCTCGAGCAGCCGTGCGGCCCCGCGCACACGCGTGGTTGCTGCCAGCGAATTTACGCCTGCCTAGCGCCATTGCCGGACTCTCCTGCCGCGACGACCTGGCCGCCAGTGGAACTCTCTTCCGCGGTCAACCGCCCGTTACTGCTGCTGCTCCACCATCCCTCGCGAGCGCACAATGACCAGCTCGCCGCCGCGGCGCTCCGTCTCCTACTTCCCCAAAGCTGGCCGTCTCTTCAAGCGATCCGAATCCGACCACCAGACCCTGCCGCGCCGACCGTCAAAGATTGCGCCCATCTTCGACCAAGACCATGCCGACCAGCCGCTGCGCCCGTTCGACGAGGAGGAGCATGCCATCAACTATGGCGAGGACCCTGTGGACCCCTACACCACTCCGCTGCCGCCAGAGCCCGCCGAACTCTCCGATCCCTACCTCTATCCCACCTTGTCCCGCAACGAGCGCCTTCGCCTGACCATGATGTGGTACTACACAAGAGGCATTGCCGAGGACGAAGAGCTGTTGCAGAAGCTCCAGGGCATTACCAAGCTAGTGCGCTCCTTCATTGGCTGGGATTTTGTCATCATGGGCATCATGTCCGAACACACCTGTTCGTCCACTTGTTCCATTTGTCAGTCGCAACTGCGTCTAACAAGCCCTCTGCAGACCAGCGGCTAGTGACCGAGGGTGTGCCTCTGGCTATACTTCCCAGGAGGGAGAGCACTTGTTCACATACGATCAACCAGAAACACGGAGTGAGTCCACCGACCCCGTTCTCCGCGCACGCTAACCCCCTCTAGATCTTTGTCCTTCCCAACATGCTAGCAGATTGGCGTTTCTGCCATTCCCCCCACGTCCTGGAAGGCGGATTGCGTAGCTATGCCGGAGCCCAGTTGCGCTGTGAAACCGAAAACGGACAATTCGTCGCCCTGGGCTCTCTATGCGTTGCGGTGAATTACGAGACGGACGGGCTAAGTGCGGATAAGCAAGCAGCTCTGGCACGTTTCGCAGATATTCTCAGCGCCGAGATTGTCAACAGGTCACGCATCAACCGTCAACGTCAGCGCCAGGCCATGGGCGATACGCTGTCCAGGATCAAGTCAAAGGCGACACAGCATACAGTCGAGGATCTAGTGAAACAGGCTCTTCAGGAAGCCTACCCCGACGCATCAATCACCCTGCAGGACTCAGATGAAGGCATCATTGAGCTCCAGGGCCGGCCACCAATTCGATTCCATCGTGACGTGCAGGACAACCTGTGGGAGGACACCGAATTCCTAGAACATTTGATCCGGACGAGCAATCACCGCCGATTGGAATCTGATCAGACCATTCGCGCCATGGTCGCGCGATGTCAAAAACAACCGGTCCCCCGCTTTTTGGTCATATCATTCACAAAAGTCCAGCTCATCTTGGACGATGTTGACGCGTGGTTTGTGGAGTCCTGTGCAATCATACTGTTCGATTTTTATCACGAGCGCCTTCTTGCCGAAGCATTGAGAGCTAAGGAGGCTTTTTTCCGCGGAATCACCCACCAGCTTCGGACTCCTATCCACGGTATTCTTGGCTCCGTGGAGCTTCTTGGAGAAGAACTATTCTCAACAGCAGAGCACGCCTTTTCCAACGGTACGGCCAAACGAGCAAGCATCGCATCGAGCGTCACAGAATCGAGTACGGACATTTGCACCAGCAAAAACGCTAGATTGTATCTGCAATCAATAACCAATGCCGGGCGCGAACTAATGTCAACAGTCAACAACATGCTGATGCTAAATCGCTGGGCGGAGTCGAGCAGGTCGATGAAACAAGCTTCGTACTACGAACTGAATCTACTAGAGGCCGACATTTTGCGAGACATCACCCTGATGCTTCCAGAAGAGGAGCTGGCCTCAACGTCGGTTCTATTTGATAACCAACTCACAATGGAGTGCAGTATTGTCACAATTGACATTGGCCTCCTCAAAGAATGCCTGCAGTCCCTGATCCTGAACGCGATTCAATCAACAACTCAGAACGGCAGCGTTCTTGTTATAATCACCGCGAAGGACGACTACTCGACGTTGCAGTTCGACGTTAAGGACACAGGGATTGGTATTCGCAAAGCGGACCAGCGTCGGATATTCGAAGCGTATGAGAAGGGCGACGCACACACCAGAGGCGTCGGGCTGGGTCTAACGATTTCCTCCAAAATAGCTGCGTCTATGAACGGCTCTGTTTCCTTGGTCTCATCGGAAGTTGGCAAAGGATCGCACTTCCGCGTGGAACTCCGGAATCCAGGCTTTGCTTGTCCAACAGACCACTGCCCCTACATACGCCCCCCTATGAAAGACGTACCCAAACGCTACCACGAGGTACCCACAGGTCTGGCAACCATGCCACTGGTTCGACACTTTATGAACTACCTCGAGCACCGCGGCTATGTCCGTGTGGACACCTCAGCAGGTGCTCTCAACCTTATCAGCTTCTGCGAGGACGAAAATGAGTTCCAGGACCATTTCAAGAGAGTGGACCCCACCGCCATATCCGTATGCCTCATCCCTTCTCGCGTAAGCACACGCTCGCTCCACCTCCCCTCGTCAAACAGCCGGATCCTCTTCTTCGAAGGCCCTTTCCTTTCCACTCGTCTCTATGACATCCTCTACCAAGTCAACGAAACATATTCCAAGCTCAAGCAGATGCCTGAGCAGTCACCCATCACAAATGGCATACCGATTGGCCCAAACGAGCAGATACACGACGTGTTCGCGCGGAAGATGCGCATCGTCGAGCCCATCAGCGCGCTCCTCGTCGATGACAACGCCATCAACCTGCGCATCTTCAAGCTCTACTGCGAGAAGCGCAACATCCCGTACGCCTGTGCCGTAGATGGCAACGAGGCGGTGGCGCAGTACAAGGCGCACCTCCAGACACAACCACTCAACCTCATCTTCATGGACATGCAGATGCCAAACTGCGACGGCATCGAGGCGACCAAGCAAATACGCGAAATCGAGCGCAGCTGCGGCCGCCACGCCGCCGTCATCTTCATGATCACCGGCCAAGATTCGCCAAAAGATAAGGCGCAGTCGAAGCAAGCGGGCGCGGACGAGTTCTTCGTCAAGCCCACCAGCCTCAAGACACTCGACCAAGGCATCGCGCAGTATTTCGAGCCAGTTGCTCGGCGCGACATTCCTGCCGGCTGAGCTTTGGTGAATAAAAAAGGGGCGAATTGGATGACCTCGTATTTAATCGACCACGACTCTTTCGGGACGCATCGCGTTGAGCCCGCACAGGAGACGGGAAATATGTGCGCCACCAAATGGAAAGAGCTATTGTTCAGATCACAAGAGAGCCTTAAGCATGGAGAGCCACCGCGTGCACGCGGAACAGTACAGCGGAATCAGATCAAAACGCCACGTATCATGCTCACAACCGCATCGAATTCCCTTCGAGAAGCAATCATTCTTGAGCTTGTCGGAGGAAGGTGTTGCAATCTCTTCCGCCACAGACAGGGTGGAGGTACTGGATAACCGGTCATCCCGGTGAGCTGTCTCTTTTCGTTACCGAGACAGGAACAACGCAGACGAGGAGGGAGAAGAGAGATAAGGAGTAGGAAGAGATGGGAATATCTGGAGTTATTCTCGCCGGTTGGATTTTCTTTTCATGCAACTGCTACTTCCGCGCATGATACCTACTCGGCATTTCCCGTTCAGGACCCCCAATCCACCCATCCAATCAAAAAGAAAGGGGTGGAGACGTTAGAGAACAGCAGAAATATACCCATTCACATGCACAAATCGCTCAAAAGACACAATTACAATGCTCGATTCATTATTACCCTTAACTCATTCATCTCGTTATGGCAATCACGGTCTCGGTACCTGCGGGATATAAGCAAAAAAGAAGACGCTTCTGGTATAGCTGTGTGAAAAACATCCCAAGGAGACAAGATGCCGCCTTTCTTACTCCGAATCGCAAGAATACGAAAACAAGGTTAGTTATTTCCATGTTAGTCGAAAAGCAAATCGAGAGGAAAAGAGCAAACACGACCCCTGTACTCCTACGGTCAAGCAGAACCGAGCAAAAAAAACAAAAACAAAAAGTAGTGAACAAAAGGAAAAACGTTTCGGCCCCAATCCTGCCGGATAGAAAAGGGGGGCCGCTGCTCTAGCTCCTGGCAGGACTCTCTTAGCACTCAGCCCTCATTCTTCGCTTCGTCTCTCTTACGTCCTCCCCAGTTTCTCATGCAAGAAACGGGAAGCTTCTTCCCCTCGTCGTCGTACACACACAAAAACGCATCACAGTAGGTGTTGGAGTAACTGAGCCCTCAGCTGCCGTCGGCAATGCGGCGGGGGGCCAGTGGGCTCAGCCATCCCAACACCTACTGCGGCGTGGTTAGGTGATCACGATGAAAAAGGGGGCGGGTGGCAGGGAGGGAAGGAAGGAAGGAGGAGCAACCGTCGTCCGACTTGGCGTCCCCTTCCCCTCTTCAAGCGACCACAGGTCCCACCGTTGGCGCTTTTGAGCCCGCCGATGATGCAGCACCGCCGCCGCCGCCACCGTTGGGAGCCGGTCCCGTCGCCGGCCCGTTGCCGCCATCACCGCCTCCGCCGCCGGAGCCGGAACCGCCGCTCTTCCTTCGGAATTTGGCGTAACGTACTGTTGTTTCCATCCATACCTGTCAGATAATCGTTTCGCTCGCTCTTCGGAGGATCGAAGGAGGCGGGGAAGGGGAAGCGAGGTGGAAAAGAGGGAGGGGGTGGGGAAACACTTACAACCGCACGCATTGCACAAGGTCTTCGGCCCATCGGGTCCCTTGCGCCACTCGGGCGAGGCGGTGGTGCTGCACCAGGTGCAGACGTAGTCGTCGACGGATTGCTTGGCGCGCTTCTTGAAGCCCGCGCCGCCCGTTAGCGCCTTGACGATGAACGGGATGCCCACGTCGCCCTCCATGACGGTCGGGGTGTTGGACGGCGGCGACCTGTTGTCATAGTTGTTGATGTTGATGTTGTTGTTGTTGTTGTTGTTTCCGGCGCGGCTGGTGGTGGCGGCGATGGTGCCCGGGACGGCGGTCGTGCTGAAGGTACGGGAGAGCAGGGCTGGCTGGGGCTTGTTGCCAATGATGGAACGGGGGGAAGGGGACGAGAGGGATGGGCCGACGATGGAGGCGGATGTGTTGGTGCTGCTGCTGCTGGCGGGACCGAACATGCTGCTGCCGCTGCCGCCGCTGAAAACGGATTCTTGCGCTGAGGAGGCAGAGCCGGTGGTCAGCGTCACGTTGGCGGGAGGGATGTCGAACCACGGGAAGCCGTCGCTCGGACGCCGCATGGTCGTGGTCGTGAAGGCCGCGGTGGGCGCTGCCATGGAGTACTGACGTGTCTGGTAGCCATCGAATTCCTCGGAATCGGCATCACTTTCGTTTTCCTGCTGCTCGGCTCTCAGCGCGGCCAGCTGTGCGTTCAGACGCTCGTTTTCGATCTTCAGGGACAGGAAGGAGTCGAGTTTGGTGCCTTGGGCGAGCGGGTAGGGCCGGGCCATGAGGACGAAGAGGCCATCGTCGCTTGGCGGTGTAGCTGTAATGCCAATGCCGACAGGGATGGGGCCAGGGGGGGCAACCTCATGGAAGCGGCCGGTAATCTCGAAGACGGAGAACGATGGGGAGGAGGTTGGGTCTCGCTCCGCAAATTCGGATGGGAAGAGCGCTGTGTCAGCATTCGTGTCTGCCCCCACAATGTTGATCCGGCTTCGGATGCGACAGTAGAAGCGGAAGGGCCGTCCCGTCGACGAAGCCTCGCGCAGCTCGTCCCGGTACACAGGCGCGTCGTCCTCGTGCACGTGGTCTACCAGCACGGTGCCTACAAGCTCTTCGTGGCCGTACCCCAGCAATGCCGGGCTGTTAGGCGAGACGTGCTGGATGTTGCCGCTTAGTGACAGGACATAGTGGAGATCGCGCAACGACTCGAGCACTGCGGCGCTGATGTGCGCCCAGGTGGCTGCGGGCTTGGTTCGTCTGGCGGTAGAGGCGCCCCCATGGCGGCTGCTGGCACTGGCCGAGGCTTCAGTGATTGCGAAGACGGCGGGCCTGCCGGGATCTGAGTAGGGGATAGCTGAGTACCTTGGGTCCATTTGCAGGGAAGGAAAAGAGATGGGTCAGAAAATGTTTTGGCTCGTCGCGCTCCCGACCCGCACCCGAGCCCGACGAGACGCAAATTAGCGGATGGTTCGACAGAGAGCTGGGCGCGTGTGTCAGTATTGGTGAGTACCTCAGTCACTACTCTGCGGGCGTTAGGGGGAAGAGGTCAGTTGTGGCGCTTTTCTATACACACTTTACGACAAGCGAACCGCCGAAAGGATGGACCGAGGAAGCCGTCTCCCGTGGTGCCCAACTGAGCACAACGGGTGGTGGGGACCAGGCGTATCAAACGAATGCAGCAGTTGCGTGGACAAGATGACTAGCATGGACCCGGTCCGGCGTCGGCTTGCCGCGGGGACGGTGATTGGGCGGGCAGTCTGAGCCAGGTGGAATGGTCAATGGGTGGAGAGTAGGTGAGGAGTCGTCGCAGAGTGTGGGAAAAGTGGTACGATGCGGAGAGTGGCATGCAACAGTGGGAATCGTCAGGACGGGCGGCCATCTGATCTGACAGATCTAGACCGCCGGGCACAGAGGCACAGGATGGATCAGGTACGCAGTCGCGACGTTGAGGCGGACGTGTACGCCGAGTACGCCCGCGACGATGGGCGCGTGGTGCGGAGCGGTGGCGAAAGGGCCCCTGTCGTTGGATTAACATGGTGGCCATGGGAGCCCAGATCGGTCAGGAACAAGTGGTGGTGCGGAGAATGGGCATGCTGTGGGAAGAACAAGGTTCCAAGGCTAAGGCTCGAACAGGCAAGCATGCGAGGGCGGCCGGTCGCATGCAGGGCGCAGAAACGACACTTGTGCTGCGCAGATCCGGCGAGACCCTCGAGCCGGGCCCAGAACAAGCCTCCCGCATCCGGGGCCGCGGTTTTCTCCAGGGCCGCGTTATTCCAGAACGAGGGCTGTGTGAGGCCGTGTGAGGCTCAAGCGCCCGGGTTGGCAGGCGCGGAAGCCTCGGCCACCATGCTGGTCGCCCGCGTCGGGCTTCATTCGCTGCTCCGCACCCCATCGCCACGCGCGCCCGGGGCCCGTTGCAGAGCCGGCTGCACGAAGAGCCGGCCTTGGATCTTTGTTGCAAGCCCGTCGGGCAGACTCCGAGAGCCCCTCGCACTGTGCGCCGGTCGAGCGCCCCGATTGGGACCATCTCAGCTGGCTCCGCTGTGACATGCCTGCCCGGTGCCAACGGTCGGTCGCGCCGGGTTGCATGTCCAGCGCTTGCGATAGCGTGCCGGCACCTGTCTGACGCGGCTGCATGCTAGCACGCTGGCCCGTGGGCACGGCGTGTATGGGGATCGCGCGACAAGTGAGTATCGGCCGCGGGTGCGGTGTTGCGGCGGGAGGGTGGCGGAGCGGCGACTTTGGCGGCTCTGCAGCCGGCCCGTGCGCATCCCACCAGGCGTGGTCGCCTCACAGCAGTCCACATTTCGCCGCTGCGCACTGCCCTCCGGCTCGCACTGTACACGCTCACTGGTTGCCAGTCTCACATAATCGCTGCCGATCTCGAGCTTTTCATTGGCTGGACCCTCTACCCGTACACAACTCAACGCCGCGTCCGGTCAATTAAAACACCCCCAGTCCGATGCAGACGCCATTGACCTTTCGTTTAGCTTGTGCGCCTCCTCTTCTCCGCTGGCTCGCCGTTGACTGGCTGCGTCCCGCTCGCTGAGCGCCAATTCACCGTGCTATTCGCCGAGTCCGACTCCGACCACTCTCCCCTCTCCGACTCGGCCCCCGTCTCCTCCTTCGGGGAAAACGAGAAGGGTGCGCTAACGGCGAAGTAGAAGACGTCGTGGTCGTGATCGTGATCGTGCGAGGAGCCTGCCTTCTTCCCCTTCTTGGCCTGTTTGGCGCTTCGCTTCTCGTCGCCACTCTCGTCGGAGCCCATTTCCACATACTTCTTGGTAGCCTTCTCTAGCTTCTTCTCCGCACGCTTTGTGCGCTCCTTCGATAAGATGCTTTGGCTGCGGAGCTCCTCCCCCTCTTCCTCGAACGCCTCGCTGAACTCCTGCATTTCCTTGAGTTCACCCCTCACCAGAGCAGTGCCCCAGCATGTGATGAGTACGCCTGGAACCAAGTAGAGGAGCGCAGGCTGGGCATGGTTTGCAATCTGCATCACGGCAAGCGTGACCAGCATACCCACTACGTAGCCGATCATGGTTGCTGTGAAGTACGGCTTCGGGAAGGAATGTCCCGCGGAACGCGCCCAAACCCATTCGCCCCATTTGTTGGAGACCGAGGCATACGGCGCTTTCACAATCTGCACGGGTTGATCGGCAGGGCTCGCCTCGGACTTTGCTGCAGATTCCTTGGCTTCAGTGGCCTGGTTGGACGCCTGGTCGTTTTGACGCCTCGTTTGTTTGCGGAGATAGAACAGGTACAAATCAAAGCGGAGAGCAAGGCCGATCATTATGCCCGGGAGGACTACATCCCCGAGACCCAGCATTGCGTGTTGTTTGATCGGCGGCTTAGCTGGGTCCGCCGAAGGGATGTCGGGACGGGGGAAAACGAGCTTGATCGGGATGTCCAGGGATTTGGCCACGGTCACCATCATCGGCCTGATCCCATTAGCATGCATGGCACCAATCCTGATCGGCCGGGAGATTGGGGTACTTACGTGAAGAAAACCATGTAGATGTCGTAGAAAAACAGGGCGGAAAGCAGGAGAGTCCCGGTAGCGAAGGTTGTGGGGCTCATTAATTGCAGAGCCCCGTACGAGAAAGCGAAGCCCATGAGATTGGTCAAAAACCACGGCTTGTCTACGAAGTTGAAGTAGCCGACAGCAGCCAGTGCCAAAACAAAGCCAACGACACCGTGAAGTCCGAGGTGGCCGCGCACCGACGCGACATTGCGCAGAAAGAATTTGGCCGTCCACTTCTGCCTGGGAATGTTGCGAAGGTTCCACAGGAAGGACTTGCCAAACGCCGGAAGGGGGATCTGGGAGAAACGACCAGGAAGTGGAGAGCTTCTGGCAGCCAACGTCGAAGGGCCTACTGGCTTCGCAGTGCGCGCGCGCGAATGCACGTCGTACAGAACCCCGCCATTGATGTACCGACGCGGAAAGACGAGGGTGTGTACCAGATCCAGGCCGTCGGTGATGAAGCGGCTTACGCTCAACACGCCGAAGAGCGAGAAGTAGGCGTTGAGTATCTTGTTTAAGAGCTGCGGGTCCTGCATCCACTTGATGAGGAAGTACAGGCCAGTGAGCGTCACTCCTGCCATGATAGGGAAGATTATGGCATCGCGGGTTGACAAGCCCTCCATCTGCTGGATATCATCCTCCTCATCCTCTTCAGACTCGTATCCCTCGTCCTTTGTGTCGTTCTTCGATGGCTTCTTCGGCTTGGCGGCTGAGGAAGGGCGGGTGAGCGACGAGTGCGCCCCGGCGTAGATGGGGAACAGGGCGGAGACGAGGAGATGCGAGTAGGTAGGAAGCAGTGGTTGCACCTCAGTGAAGGCGTAGGCTAGCTTGCCCAAGAGTTCGTAGATGGGGCCGGGGTCGGCCATGGCGACGGTCGTCGTCGGTGCGTCCGGTGCTCGCGGCGCAAACGAATTTCTGGTGTGTGTGCAGGGCGGAAGAAAAAGCCAAGTGGGCTTTTTGGTCGCGGATGGTTGTAGATCAGCTGGCAACTATCATGGCGCGGGGGTTTCGTTTGTGGTTGAATGACGCAGTGCGGTTGAAAGAGTCGCGTCGTCTGGAAAGCGAAGCGTGTCCTGCTCTAGGAAGGTGTGGCGGTGCACAGCGGAAAGGGTCCGCACGCACCGAACCTCCGATCACAGATGCTCCACCCCTGCTTGACAAATGCACTCGCACCACGGTCCTATTTACTTCTGTATTTAGGCTCTTTCTCCTGGATGCTTGATCCAACTATCGATCGCCGCTGATAAGATGCCCGAATCCCAATTGCGCAGCCTTGCATTTATAGTCGCCGGGCTAGCAGTGGTGCTTGGTATCTTTGCATCCTCGTACGATCCTACCTCCGCTCTCAAGAACTTCGTGACCTCAAGCGTACTTCCAGACGTTACTTCGAGCTCTGAGCAAGGAAGCATCCATAAAGCCCAAATGGCAGAGCAAAGTCCCAAAACTCCCGTATACTTTGTGTCCCACGGAGGGGTAAGTGTCGTCAGCTCTCCCCCAACCACTGGTGTACTAATGAAATAGCCGAACCTTATGGAAGAAACGGATCATCCGGCATATGCAAAGCTACAGGAGATCGGGAAGGAGATCACAAGCAAGGTTAAGCCGAAAGCCGTGGTTCTCTTCTCCGCTCACTGGCAAGGCCGGAATGACAAGGTGCTGGTAAACACAGCTGAGATCACCGACTTGATCTATGAGTGAGTGCATCTACATCCCAATCTCTGGCTTAGCTGACTTGTTCAGCTTCTATGGCTTTCCGGATTGGTACTACTCCGTCAAGTATCCTCACGTAGGAAGCCGGGATCTCGCACAGAAGGTCATGTCAAAGCTTGAGAATGCCGGCATTGGCTACACGCCGGTAACACGAGGTCTTGACCATGGTGCCTGGCTTCCATTGCTTGTTGGTAAGCATTTTGGTCAAATATACCAAGGTCATTCGAGCTAAAAGACATCAGCGTTCGATCCGGAAAAGAACCCACTCAATGTGCCAATCGTTCAAGTCTCTCTCTTCAAGAATGAGAACCCAGATGAGCACCACAGACTGGGGCAGGCTGTAGCATCTCTTCGGGAGGAGAATATCCTCATTCTGACGTCCGGCATGGCCGTGCACAACTTGAGGGATCTTTGGTTTTCCGCGGGCCAAGAAAACCCGATGCCGTATGTGTTGTTTGCCAATCATTCAAAGACCAGCTTCTGACATGGCCACAGGTACGTTTACAGTTTCGACAGTGCGCTGAAAGATGCTGCTACGGCTGAGCCAGACCAAAGAAAGGCGAAAATGGCGGAACTCTTGAAGCGAGGAGATGCCCGCCAAGCTCATCCAACCTTTGATCACCTGCTGCCGATTCATATCGCAGCAGGCGCAGCGGGTAGTGATTTTGGCAATCGTCTCTTCACCCTGGCGGACGGAAGTATGAGCTGGGCGCAGTATCGGTTTGGGGATTTGGCGGTCAACGAGACGGTTGCGGCGAAGTTTTAGGGGCACGTCCTTCCTAGCGCGAATTGGTGTGGAACTGAAGAGTCGTCGATGCTCCCGTAATGCGGAGCTTTTTGTATTTGTACAGCCCTCCGATAGGGAAGCAGCTAATTCATAGCATCTACGACGACTTGACCAGCTCGGTGACTTTGTTCTCAATCGTCGCATCATCCAAACCTGCGCGGAGAGTCAGCTTCCTGCCTTGGTGCCAGCATCGCAGCATGCACAACAAGCCCACTCACCCGACAATGGCAGCATCTTCTCCTTTCCAAACTCTGTTGTGCTTCCGTCAGCCAATGCCACCCCAGATTCCAGCCGGGGACGTCACGGCGCACCGTATCTCGCGAAAACCTTGGGCTCCACGTTCTGGGCTTCTCTGATGAGGATTGGGATGTGCGGGTTGTGCTTCTTCATGGTCGGGTAGGCGCGCAGGAGGAAATTCCTGGGCGGTCCAATCAGCGTTGTCTCTTTTCCAATCGGGGCCGGCGGCGGGAGGGATTGTACCGTGCGGCGGCGCTCTGGGACGAGGACTGGCAGAGGGCAAAGCGCAGCTCCTTGACGGCGCTGCTGAAAGCGTACTTGGAGGCCATGGCGAGGGTCGGAGGGTGGTGGATGGGCGACTTGGCGGTGGTGGGAAGCTACGCTGGGTTGCAGCGCAGCGATGGCGTCGACGTCGGCGCGCAGCTGGGGCTTGGCAGCGGGATTTCGGGGACTCCACTCTTCCTCGCGCCTCAACACCACCCGGCCTGAGTAAGCTCCGTGCCTTTTCTTATCCCCGCACGCCGGCTTCCTCTCAACACCAACTCCTCTCTACCTCTCTTTGAATCGCCGCTCTCCGCTCTGTCGACCAGCTGCCCGCCATGCCTGCCTTCCGCCCCACCACCCGCATTCTCAACTTCTCGCGCACCGCGTTCCGCAGCCCGGCCTTCCGCCAGACTCCCCAACGCCGCCTGCAATCCACCGCCGCCGATGCCAATGCCTCCTCCCAGAGCGGTTTCGCCAGGTTCTGGAACAGCCCTGTCGGTCCCAAGACCGTTCACTTCTGGTGCGTCTCTATTCTCCCAAATTCCTACAAATCGCTGCTCCGACAAAAAATGTTGTTGTGTCGCGCGATCATGTTGGAGAGTGGAGACCTCACGCAGACCACATGAGCTGACCCATTTGCAACAGGGCTCCCGTCATGAAGGTACCGTCCCGATAACTCCGATCCTATTGCGCCCATCCCTTCACCTTCTGCCCGCACTTTACGACATTCCCGCCCAAGCTATGACTGTACTACAAAAGATGGGGGTGCTGATGGATGGAACAGTGGGGTCTTGTTCTTGCAGGTGTTGCCGACTTCTTCCGTCCCGCCGAGAACCTCTCTCTGTCCCAGAACTGCGCTCTGATGGCCACTGGTGCTATCTGGACCCGCTGGTGCTTGATCATTAGGCCCAAGAACGTCTTGTACGTGCACCGCTCCCGAACCATTTCCCGTTCGACTTGATATGGTCGGCCTAGTGCGAACTGGCTAACCTGGCTCACCGCAGCCTTGCTACCGTCAACTTCTTCCTCGGCTGTGTTGGTCTGGTCCAGACTTCCCGTATTCTGATCTGGCGCTCGTCGCAGAAGGGCGACTCCGTGAGTGATGAGGCCAAGCAGGCTGCCAAGGAGGAGGGTTCTACCGGCAAGAAGATCCTCGAGGACCCTGTTGCCGCCGTTAAGGCTGCCAAGAACTAAGTTAGTGGCTCAATGGTGTAAAGTCACGTCGGATAGGCATTGAAGAGGCTGAAATTCATCTGTGGGTGTGGAGCTGAGCAAAAAGACAAGGTGCTCTCTACGAATCAGGCGCAAGCCAAATAGAGAGGGTAGGCAGGTCTCACAGAAGAGATACCCCGGAAAATTGAGGCAGTGTGAATACACATGTATTCTCGACATTAAGCATGTAGAGTGAGCGTTGCTGATTGATGTCCTGTCATTTCTGGATTTGGGATTTTTTGTGAGATACGTCAGGGTCTTTCAGTGCTGCTAAAAATACGCCTCGACCCTGGGACACTGCACCTCACCCCTCCTGTCACTTTTATGCTGGGTAAATTTTGGATTTTTTTTTTCCTGCTAAACGCCCAGCTCTCTTGTTTTCTGAAGGATTAGGAGAAGATATATAACTTTTGAAGAAACAAACGAGGTCAATGTTTTTCCAGGAACGCCTTTCGACTTTTCGTTATCGTAAGACTTCCCAAGTCTTGTTGTGACAACTGAACAGTCTTGTGCCATTTGCTCAATATCAGGACAGTGCCCTCGAACCATCTGAACGTGTTCTCCAGTCTGAATCTGACCAGAGCTTCAAGGAGCAGCCACGACGGAGTCAGTCCTCCTACTATGATTCAAATCAGCCAAGTCATCAAGATCGGGATCTAAATGAGTCAACTTACGCATCAGGTGCTCGCTTCGCATCCTCCTTGATCAGCTCTGCGGCCTTCTCGCCGATGCCATACGCGGGCATTTGGGCTAGCACAGAATTAGAGACGAGTCATAAAATTCACTTGATCGTGGCTTACTATGTCCCTGGTTCATGAGTGGCATGACGCTGCAGTCCGCGACTCTCAACCCCTCAACACCCCTCACGCGAAGCCGAGCATCCAGCACAGCCATTGGATCGTCATTCCGTCCCATCTTGCACGTTCCCGCAGCGTGGTAGCCTGGAAACTCAAGTCAGCAATCCGCAACGTCGTCTTCCGTGTCATGAGCCGGGGAGGGGCCGCTCACAGGTCGTCGCGTTGTTCCGCGCAAAGTCAGCCCACTGCTCCCTCGTCGTATACTCGTGGTGCTTTTCGTTCGGCGGCCACGAGCCCTTGATGTAGTCCTTAGTTCCCGCGCCCTTTGTCACAATCTCGTTGCCCCAGCGGCACGCCTCGGCCATGACGAGCACGTCCAGCGGGTCGGCGAGGTAGTTGTGGTCGACGACCGGGTTGGCGGTCGGGTCGGCGCTGGCCAGCGTGACGGAGCCCCGCGACCGTGGCGACAGCAGCATGCTGATCAGGGAGAAGGCGCCCTGGCCGTCGCCGGGGAAGTCCGCGTACTGCTTCGGCCCGCCGTAGCACTCGGTGCTGAACCATTCGACGTTCGGCTGCGTGGTGCGCAGGAGGCCCATCACGTCACGGTCCTCATCCGGCCCGTGGGGGCGGTCGGCGGGCGGGCTGGCTTGTTGCCATTCGGGGAGGTCTTTGAGGCGGTCGTCGAGCCTGCCGTAGCCGAAGGCGCCGAATGGGAAGGTGGAGAGGAAGCCGGTCTTTGTGTCCTTGTACATTTGGTAGCTGGAGGCGAGTGCGCCGTCGTAGTAGGCGAGGTGGTCGTTGGTAAGATCGGGCTTGTTGGTCTCATAGAAGACGAAGGTAATAGCATGGTCCATGAGATTCTTGCCCACACCCGGTAGATCGACCTGGGTTTGAATACCGTGCTTAGAGAGCTCTGACTGGGGTCCAATCCCCGAGCGCATAAGGATTGCAGGACTGCAGTAAGATCCCGAGCTCAAAACTATCTCTTGCCTTGCGTGGACGGTTGTTTCCGCACCGTCCTTGGTTACGATCTTGACGCCAGTGGCGGTAGGATTTCCATCTACCGACTCGATTATGACTTGATCAACCACGCTGTCCGTCTTGATGGTGATGTTTTCCCGTCTGTACCCTTTCGTGATGAAATCTGCTCCAGTCGTCCGAACACCTTGGTGGACCGTGCGAACCGTGTTACTGCATCCTTGGGGAGAAGCGCCCGTGGAGAATAAGTCTGGAGTATAAGGAACCCCTTGGTCGTGGAACGAATCCAGTAGAAGCTTAGAGATAGGAGCAAGGTCATGGGGTTCCGTGTGCAGAGGTCCATCTGTGCCATGCACGCTCAAATCGGCCTCAAAGTCATCCTTGGGATGGAAGGTCTCGGCCTGTGGTTACGGGAGTCAGCTTTGATGGCTGACAGAGCCAATATAAGAATAGCAGAATGTGTCATCTTCAAGCGATCTAACCATTGGACTGGGAACGGCAAAGCTTCCGTCTAGATGCTGAGTCACAGTCTCGATGGGTAACCATGCCCGAATCGCTCATGTGCAGTCTCTTGGCAATTGCACTAGTCTCAACCCCGTCCACACCAAGAAGGGGTGCGGATGCGGGGTAACGATGCTGATGAGGGGGCCTCGGGGCGCCACACTTGCCTTGGCCATGCACTTCCACATGTCCTCACCAGTCCAGCCCTCCAGATCCCAATCATCGTAGTCTTGCTTGTTGCCTCTGATGCACAGAGTGCCGTTGACGCCGCTGCAGCCTCCCAGGAACTTGCCTCTGCTGTTCTTGATTTGACGGCCATTGATTCCCGGGGCTGGCTCGCAGGTGATGTTCCAGTCCGTTGGGCCGTCAAAGTTCTGCGACCAGCCGCCTACCATGTGAACATTGTCCAGATCTGCATTGTCAGGGCCTGCTTCGATCACGCAGACAGAGACGTTGAGGTCTTCTGCTAGGCGGCCCGCAATCACGCAGCCAGATGTACCGCCACTGTGGGTCAAGCGTGAGTATAGGCCACTGCGCAGTCCGAGGAGAGCTTACCCGCAAACCACGTAGTCAAACGTCTCGGTCGCCATGGTGAATTGCAGGTTCTCGGAAGGATGGAGGCTGGGAGCAGAAGTGAAGCGGGTAGAGAAGCAGCATCAATTCAAATATAAGAGCACCTTAAATAGTGCGCAAACTACAATAATAAGCACTAAATCCATAGACTTTACCCCTCCACATTCAGTCTGTTGCCTTACACAGCTTCCATATTTGGTAATGAGGAAGTGCCCTACAAGGAAGGGGAGGGGTGATCAGCGGTAGAATGGCGGGTCGGCGGTGCGGGGCTTGGCAAAGGTGGTTCGTCGCCCACGATCGTCGCCCGCGGTGGCAGCGGCGGCACCCGCGCGACGCGACCCCAGAGATGTGCGCGAGCTGGAGGTTATTAGCTGGCACGCCGCTGAAGTGTTCGTTCGAGGTTGACGTCGCGGCGGGCGGGGCGATGGCACGGGCCGACACGTGCGGGTTCCCGTTGCTGGGACGGCGGACAGCCGCTGGCAGAAAAAAAAAAAAAGCGGCGGCTGCGGCTGCGGCGGGGCAGCGCAGAAGGAAGGCGCCAACAACTGTCGCGGGCTGATAGGGCCGGCCACATCGGCCTCTCTCAACGCGACGGGGCAGCGCAGCGCGCAGGCGGCACCGGGCGCCTTCTCGAACGCCCAACGAAGGCAGTGATTACCCCGGGCCCGCGCGCCCTCTCACCCGACGCGTTCCAGAAACACAGCGGGACTCCACCAGGCCAGCCTGACCTCCGCCCAGCGCAGCAGACAGCGCACTCGCCTCTGCCCTGCGAGCCGCCGCCCCATCGCTGCACCAGATCCCGGCCCTGATGTGGCACCAAGTGAGCTGGCGCGCGCCAGTGCGCACCAATCAGCCCGCCCGCGCAACCGTCGCTGCGGGAAGTCCTGCAGGCATGCTATCACCCAGCAAGATCTGCTGCCAGGATCAGGCCCGGTTTGCCTGTTGACCGGCTGCCCTGCCCAGCTTTCCTCCACCACACCCTCTGCTTTCCTAAACCACACTATGCTTCCGTCCGCCGAGTCAGGCCCACGAGCTTGGATTACCTTCGCGAGAAGACGCTCGTCCCTTAATAATCGCGCGATATCGGGCAATGAGCGGTGTATATGGTCAACGCCTGTGACCGGCCGTCAAGAATCCAGCCACGCCCACCAACGAAGTCGCGCTTGCCTCGACTGCGCCCCTAGCCGCACCTCCCTCGCCGCCCGTGACCATGCCCTTTGGTTGGCGCAGACGGCAGCCGTCCGAACAGGACGCTGCCATTGAGAAGGCTGAGGTGCAGCGTGTGAGAAAGCGCGACCTCCTGCGCCAGCTTTTCTCAGGCGCGTACGCCGAAAAGAAGCAGGAGCGCGCTGCCAGCATCCCGAGTGTCGTTGAGCCAGAGGTATGCCCCCGCGCACGTTGCCCACTGACTGCGTCGCACGCTTGCTAACATGTCCGCGGTTCTGCAGCGCAAGAGCCTTCTCGAACCCTTCAGAGGGCTGAAGAAGCACTATCGCTCTCGCTCGTCCTTTGCGAAGACCGCCGACGACGACAGGTCCGCCGTCGCCGCGTCGACCTCCGATCTCCCGGCCGCACAGCCAGCGCAAACCGACGAGGCCGAGGACGCCAGATCAGAGGTCCTGGACGATGTTTCGACTCCCGATCCGAGCGGTGCGTGATCGTGATCTGCCCTTTTCACCGCCATGGTTCTGTAGTCAGATCCTCAGGGGAACTGACCCTTAAGCCGAGGTGTGCCAGGGGTTGCAGTCGCTAACACCATGGATCTCGCAGGCTTGACGGAAGACGACATTCCGAATCTGTTCGCTGGTGCCCCTCTCTTTTCCGTGGACAAGATCAAAGGCCGGCGCATCCCGAGAGTTGACTTTCCTTACGACGACACCCTCATTGTTCGAGATGTTAGCGACAGTCCGCAACTTTCCCACGAAGCCTTCTCCTCTGCCACTCTCCGGCCTCATCTTTGCCAGGTTGGACACCAGGATGAGAAGAAGGGGTTGCCCATGGGCTATGATATCAATGTGGTGGAAACTCCGAGTATGCTGGGCGCGCAGGGGCTGGAGCCTGGGACCGTTGGTTTCGACAACTTTTTGGAAATCCCGAGATCCGACCACCTGCGCATGGAGGACAACGACGACGAGGCGATTGCGAACAGGGAGCTGTTGGAGGAAGCACCGGAAAAATTGGGAATCAAATGGCTCGACCAACGATTGATATATGAGCGACTTATGGAACTCAGTCAGGTTCACCAGGCTTTCAAGGAGACCGCCGGCAAGACCACTATTCTGCACTCGCAATCCCCTGGAGAAATGTACGCCCACCTGTTCGGCAAATTCCTCATGCCGCCTCGTTACGATGGATCGACAGGCGACCCTACCGGATTGAAAGTGCAGATCGAGACTTTGATCAGGGTCCTCAGGTTGAAGGGGATCTGGGATGATTTCAGCCTTGTGGAATGGCGGATACGGTTTGGACGGATCTTGTGGGACAGCGCTCCTTCGGATCCTGAAGACTCGGAGGAGTACGCCGGGCCGAGCGAAAGGGACATGCTACTGCTCCAGATCTTACTGGCTTCGGAGCTCCTTCTTCGCTTGGACGCAATCTCTGGACTCACTGTGAAGGAAGTTACGGAACAGTTGCATTTGACTGAGGCTGAGGTCCGCAGCTTTGCAAGCATAAAGTCACGCAAAACTGACTGGGACTTGGTGCTAGCAAGACGGTTTTTGGAGAACATCGAGATCAGCGAGGAAACACCGGCTCCTCTTACCCCGAAGAGAAAAGGATTCCTTGCAGCCCTTAACGTCACGCGCTCTGTTGAAGAGGAGGAGGAACCGCAGGAAACTGAATTCTGGCTGAGACCCCGCTACCGAGACCGCCAGCTTTCTGGACTTCTTCATTTTGCAGAAGCTATCGGGTGGCCTCGATACAAGGAAATTTCGATCAATCTAACAGCCAAGCTCCAGGACAGTGGGACACCTCCGTCGCCGAGTGTTTACGCTACGCCGCTTGCCTCGCCTCTTGCAACTCCACGCGTATCCAAGGATCCCAGCGGATACTTCGACGAAGAATTCCGTCGCCCACGTCCAAGCCGCATGAGCACCTCACGATCCATCCAACTACATCCATCGGTTACCTCGGCACCTGCCACGCCTCAGCGACCTTCGTTGCTAAGGAGAGACAGCTCGCAGCCCACGTCGACCTCAAGTAATGGACATACCGATATTGGCGGCTGGCTGAGCCGGACTTATCTCACTGGATTGGTCCTCCCCGGTGAAGCCATCTCGCACTTTCTCATCTCAACCTTGCTGGAAAACGACAAGTTGGCTGTAACCGCGCTCGGCGAGTCGGCTAATTTGTACGGTGGTTTTATTTACGCTGAACGCGGCTGGTGGAGTAAGAGTTGTGTCGTTGGCAGGGTTCTCGCCACCATGCAAGGCTCGAAAGAGTGCATGGGCTGGATCAGCGTACCCTACGTTCCAATGGGGTTCAAAGATTCCTGGATTGACATCGTCAACGGAACCGCACCACCCCCGAGCCCAGGTAAAAAGTCGAAGGCAAGGATCGACTGCGGAGAAAGGATCGAGCTTGACTCGAGCTACTTGGCCGGGAAACTCGATAACGAGGTTACGGGAGAAGACCTTACCCTGCCGAAGGACTCTGTCGAGCCGCCCGCAAAGCTAGTTCGGTTCAACAGCCTGCAGCTACTCCCGGAACCCGTGGCGGAAGTCCAGGACCCGGTTTTAGCGGCGGATGCTGAGCCCCAACTCAGCTACGCGGCTCAGATGGCCTTCGATCTGCTGGAAACAAGTGTCACTCTCTCGTTGACTTACGACATTCAGTTTATCACGGCCTGGCCGTGCACACCGCCATCTTCCGCTACGAACAAGAAGCTGCGCCGCCTCAACAGGATCTCCACCGGTGGCAGAAGCGGCCCAGTTTCCGCCCACCCGCTGCACGTCGCGCATAAGTACCGCGTAATCTCACCGGTGCAACTTCTTGCAGGCTCACCGCATCTCACGCCCGCGTCGTCGACGATCTCCCTGTTGGACGAAACGGCGGCTAGCGGCGAGGTCCTCGTGATCGATGCCCGCCCACCGCGTAATTCGGCTGATTCGGGACCGGCTCTCAAGCCTCCAACGGACTGCACGGCCACTCCCGCTAGTGCTTCTGGTGGGGCTGACGCGGCGCTCCTGGCTCGTGCGTGGTGTGCGGACCGCGGCGAGCACGCCCTCGTCGGACGTGTGGGCCGGACCTGTCTGGCTTGCTGCGTGAGAGAGGCGCGGGCCCTCGGCGTACGCATCGTCATCCGCGTCTGAGGAGCTGCCGACGAAAAAATCTGCAACAAAATTACATAGACACATTTCCCCTGTACTTTCTGTATCACTAAATTGCTGGTCAATGCTTTTTGTTTTTGTTTTTAGCGAGTGCGGAAGGCCATTCAGCTTTCTGATTTTGGGATATCCGATTTTTTTTAGCACCTTTCTGTCTTTTACCACCACCCCGTCATTTCCCTCTCTCTCTCCTTTTTTTTTGAGGCATGGTAGAGCGAGCGATCGTTTAGCGAGATTGATATCTGATTCCCCCTTTTGCATTTAATGGGTGTGTTTGTTGTTTTGCGTATGATTTGTTTGGCGAGTCTTCTCTCCCACAAACCCGAGCAAAGATTGATCGTTCGTCTTGTTTCCCCCTCTATACCCCAATACCCCAATACCGCCAGTGCGCCCTACCCTCAATGTCTAATCACAAATCCCGGACCCTAATACTTGTATACTTCATAAGCGTGCCACTTAATCCACGTTATGTGCCCCCGAGCCCCTCTGCCTTTATCGCTGCATCCTAAGGCTCGCCCTCATCAGCGCAAATACAGCGAACGAGTTGAGTAATAGTAAAACTAGAGATGCACCTCTTTGGCTTAGAGATGCTGTGCTTTTGGAAATAAGCGGTAGCATCTTGGTCAACGGGGGACTTCCCCTTTTTTCATTGGTATATATATATAAACATCCAACCCTGCACACGCGCTCTTTGGTATACTTGCTCCGGGACAGAAGATGCACGCGTAACTCTTAGGAGATACTTAGTAGTTCGCCTGATCGTTCCAATACAGCGTCTCGTGCTGGATTTCGGGACCGGTCGCCAGCAGGTCCCAGTCGAACTTGATCTTGATGAATTGCATGAGGTGGCTCGCGAGCTTGAGGGCGCCGACGTCGGTAGGATGCCATTGCGGTCCCTGTATTCAAGGGGATCATATGGTCAGCTGTCTGGTCTATTCTTTTTTGTCCGTGTGCAAGGGTTATCAACTTCTCCTTTTGCTTCTCTTTCTGTGTCAAAGGTTCCTTGACACATTCTTCCGGATGTCTCTCTACCCGCTCAGTCTTCTTTCAGTCTCCATCCATACCGTCTGTTCCCTCTTTCTCCTCTCCACGTATCCATCGCGTTCCCCCTTCACTGGCTGCCATGGAGAAGCGGGAGGGGCAATTTCCAACTCGATCCAGCGAAAGAGAGAAAGACCAACACTTACAATATCGTTATGCTGCATGATCCCCGTCGTATTGAAGTAATGCACGTAACCCTCATCCTCGTACCTCCTCGCCACCTCCCATATCTCGTCCACAAATGCGCCTCCCTGCGCCCACGACGAACCCACGGGGCTGAAGCCGTTCCACAAGCTGACGAGGACAATCTGCGCGTCCGGCCACACGTCGTGCACGTCGGCGACCAGCTCGACGTAGGCGGACAGGTAGGCGGCGGCGCTGACGTTGTTGGCCGTGTTGTTGTCGTTGGTGCCGAGGTTGACGACCACGACGTCGGCGGCCGGGTGCGCGGCAAAGTCCCACGGCTCGGCGTGCTCGTGGTCGGGGCCGTACAGTTCGGCGGCGCGCCAGGACGTGTCGGACGCGTAGCGCCACTGGCGCAGCTGGCCGCGCGCGTTGCCCCAGCACTCGGCGTCGACGAGGCAGATGCCCGGGTAGGCGGTGATGCCGAACTCGGTGGAGCCGAGGCCGGCGGCGAGGTCCCAGGCGTACGAGGCGAGGCCCTCGTAGGTGGCGTACTGGCCGGCGGAGAGGGAGTCGCCGATGATTTCGAGGGTGCGGGGGGCGAGGGGGAGGGCGCTGAGGGAGCCGGTGGCCCGGGAGACGTGGATGGAGGCGATCTGCACGCCGAGGGACCAGTTGGTGACGCGGAGCTCGAAGGTGCGGGTGGTGGAGGTGGTGAGGTTGAAGCCGGTGGTGCTTGAGGTGATGAGCAGGTTGGTGGAGTTGGCGGTTACGTTGGTGAATTGCTTTGGGAAGGGGGCGTTAGCCGGGGAAGGGAAGGCAGAGGAGGCAAAGATAAGCAAAGACGAATGAAAGGAGCAGCACCCAGTCCTGACCGTCGAGACGGTAGCCGATTAGGACACCGGGAGAGGTGTATTGTCCGAATGTGATGGCGAGGCGATCGCCCGTGAAGCCAAATTTAAGACCAGGGGCTCTGGATAAGGTTATGAACGTGAGCTGCGGTCCAGAAAGTTTGTTGCTGCTGAAGACTCACGACCACCCTGATGGATCGATTGTCAGTCATACTCCGTTGCTCGAGCATGAGGCTTACAGGAGATATGTTTGCTGTCCCAGCGACCCTTGTAACCGATTTCGGTGGCATTGGGCGGGTAGGTCCTCCAGGTCGAATTGGTCGAGTCGTCGAGGGCAATTGCCGTGTCTGGGAAGTGTACGTCTCGGGCTTGGCCATTCTGCAGGATCGTTGCACAGGCGATGCAGGCCAGAGACACAATAGTGAGGAGGCTTGAGAGGCGCATGGTGACGATATTGCTGTAACCATTGGCACGCAAGACACGGGTACGAGCAGCTCGGGGGTCAAAGTCATTGTTAAATAGGGAGCTATAGACGGGTACACGGGCAGAGGTCAATCAACGCAGTGCGGCGAAGAGATTGGGAGTGATATGGCAGAGGAGACTCCGGGAGCAAAGCAGTATAGTGCTCGGGGCAGGGAGCTCCGGAGGGTGTTTGGGATGGGGGTGGGGTGGAGCGGTTTGTCGGATTCAGGCTGAAAGAGGCAGTAGCAGCGGCGGCGGGCAGAGCCGGCGTTCAAGTCGGGCGCCTGAGGTCAGAGGCGGCGCGGGCGTCATGTGCAGTTGACGTCTTGAACATGCGGCGGGCAGGACCTGCATCCCTAGGCCCATCTTTACCCGCGCGCACTGCCGATGCGGACGATCTTCCGGCGCAAGTGCCCCAGGACGAGGGCGTTGGAGTCGCGCCGCAGGGCGAGGTGGTGTGCGAGGGCGGCGTGTGAGTGGCCATGTCGCAGGCAGAGCCGTTACCGCCCGGGGCCGCGGGCACAGCGAGGAAGGTGGTGTAGTTACCGCACGGCGGGCGTGGGATGCCATTTCTCGGTCGTCGCGCTGCTGCCGGCGCCGCAGATGTCGCGGTCGCGGGTCGATAGGGCTGCAGCTGTTCTGTTGGTTGCGCAGCGTCAAATGGAACTCCCGCCTGTCTGGGCCTCCGCCGCGGCCGGGCCCCTCCCAAACCACCTTACTGCCCTATTCCTACCTTACCTTCAAACGCCGTCCGCGCGCCCCTCCTTCGCGACTTCTCTCCTCCTCCTCCACTCTCCCGCCCTCTTCGACTTCCCCGCGTCCATGGCGCGCGGCGGCCAGTGAGTGCTTGACAATGCCGTCGCCGTGCGTGGCTCCGCACAATGGCCTCCCCAGCCGCTTCCATTCCCGACAGCCAGCTCGGCCTGACCCAGGGCGAGATCCAAACCCTCCGCTACCACCAACAGGTTGCCCTCTCCCAGCATGGAGGCTCCTCATCGCGCGCTGCCAGCCAGGCCTCGTCCCAGGGCCGTTTGCTGCTCGACCCATCCAGCCTGCAGGCATTGAGCACCCACTTTGACCGTTTGCTGCACAGCATTCAGCAGCGCTGGTCCCATGTGAGTTCCACCTTGTCCTCCATTGGCAACCCTCCTCGCTGACCGCACACCTTCTGCCCGCAGCTCTCCGACCAGACCCAGTCCGCCACTGCCATGCAGTACGATCGCGCCGGCAACCTCATCTCCGACGCCGACGCCCAGATCGCCCGCTTCCATGAAATCCTGCGCCAGATCGACGAGCTCCAGGTCGAGTTTGACAAGATACGTCGCATTGGAGAGATAGTCAAGGCCTATCGCCGCCGTGTCGAGCACCTCGACCGCCGCGTCGGCCGCTGAGATCCGACAAACGACTATTTCCGCCATGCACATGCCTTCTGACGACGCCCTTGTCTGCGCCGTATTCGAATTCGACGCTATATCGCTCTCCAGAAAATTCGCATGTGCGCCCAACATTACCCATCACAGCGGCCCAACAGTTACAACTTACCATGGAGACCTACCAATGAGACAACACTGATCCAAGATTCCCGACATATACCCAACCCACGTAACCTGACATGGCCGGATAAGCAGAAGTGAGACGATCGGCCAGGCATCATTTTCATTTGTCCATTTTCACAAGAGATTGGATGCCTCGCGGCACAAAATCGACATTGCAGCGGTATTGTTTACTATCTATTTAGCCTTTCCTTTTTGGGTTCGGGAAGACCGATGTGTGCGAATGCGAATGCGGTTTTAACAAAGGAGCGAGCGTAAGGTGTTCATATGGAGTTTTGCTTCTGACTTTTTCTCTTTTTTCTCGGCTCAGCATCTTGTCTTGCCCCGATGTAGGGATATACCCCATTTTCCTTCTTCTTTTGGCGATATGCAATTTTCCGCGTCATCCCTTGCAAGCGTTGCGGCCTGGACCATCGACCGATTGGAATTATACTGCGTCGAATCCGTAGGTCTCCCGGGCACTGGAAAGCCAGTGCAATGAAGTTTTAGTTTGCTTTTCCCCATCGAACCCGCCCTTCTCTGATTCCCACCCGCGTCGGCTTCCGGCCATTGGTCTGGTTTGTCTTTACCGTTACGGCGGGTTCTTAGACGAGCTGAGCCTTGCCCTGGCCCCCGCCCGTCATTCAATCCTACCACTCGCCGCTCACTCTCCCCTCCGAACCCAACCGTTCCCGTACTAATTTCCCCTCTCTTTTACCCGAAACCTTGTTTCGTATCGGCACATGCCGTTCTTCCTCTCTTAATCACACTCACCACCCCACCGCCTTGCTCTTCGGCTTCACCTCAACGCGGAGAAAGATGGGAACAATGACCTCGGTAGAAGCGCGATTTTTGGAAGAGTGAAATGCCGAGACAGGTGAACGAAGAAGGGATCACCCTGTAGTCGCACAGAAAATCTGGGCGGTCATCAGACACTTTTTTCACCCCTCCCTTTTCTCAGTCGCAGTGATAAAAAGGAAACCGAGGTGTCACGATCCCGATGCCGCGTTTCCATCCCGAGCCACACATTCCGGGATGGTGACATTTCCACTGATTTTCTTACGGCCAATCGGAGGATGAGGGGGCGGGGGGAAGGAAGGAAAAAGTAAGACGGGAAAAAAATACCATGGGGGAAGACCGGATGGGGTTCAGATTGCAACGGACACAACAGCCTTTTTTGCTTTGTTTGTTTTATTTTCTCTGACGGTGGCGCGGACGAGCGGGATTGACGCCACTGTTGCTGGATACGAATGGACTTCAACTCGCTCTCTCACATACGAGGATACATGTTTCACAATTACGGAAGGCATGAACCATAGCCTAACTTCTAGTAATGTTCATAGTATAAATTATGGTTTCCGCACGGATGGTCGTCAGGCGGGAAAGGTTAAATGAATGTCAAGAACCAGTTGTTACTGTACATGCGCTTGAGTAACGTTGAGCGACCAGCAACGCAGGGCAGCACTGCAAAACTCAGGCGCAAGCGGGTGTGTGCACGGTTGTTACAGTGGAAGGGAATATCATCATCTGGATGCCAAAGTGAAGTCGAAGACTATCATATTTATCAAAAGTCTGTTTGTTGTACAGTCGGGTATCCCCAGTTCGACTACTAGCCGAAGATAGTCATGGCTATCTACTGGACGGTACAGACGTTCCAGGAGTGTTCCTTGTAACTGTCGGCGCTGGCCATTGCGGAAATGCTGGTATGTTGAGAATTGGGTTTTTGGATGGTGTTTTGACTTTCTGCCTTTTCTTTCTAGCTTTGTGAGTGTGTATTGTTGATGCTGAAGATTATAAAGTTGGAGTGACGCGCGCCCAATATATATACCTCAGAATACCGCGATTGCAGCGGCTTATTCATCTTCTCAATAGCAAGACGTCGAACAGGAATTTCCCAATTCTGATGTGAATAGGGGCCCTAAAATTTGCTCTCGAGGGACACTTCCTAGAAGCGCAGAGTACTAAAAGCCATTGTAGCTAATTTGATCCAAATTCCTTTGTTCTATATTCTTTGTTTTTTTTAGTAACAACGGACGCGCCTCGAGTTTCGTAGTTTATCACAAAAGACTACTGTGTGACAAAGGACCTTAACCCATGCACGTGGTGCGCGAAGGTCTCCATGAAAGTATTTAAGGTCTCAACACCTTAACAGTCAAGGGTTTTCTCCACTGCATCAAATTCCAACCAACAAATACAAACGCGTACAGAAAAACCTAGCACACATCAAAATGGGCATCACCAGTATTCCCAAGCCGGGAATAATTCCCACTTCCTGCCTCGTCATGTAGGCATGACAGGGTGACAAACAGTAGCATTTCCCAGCAACAGAGCTTGGCTAAAACATAAAACCCAGTAAAGATTTCTTAAAACACTGCAGGTCAGGTAAGTCGTGCACAACAACTAATCAAAAACAATATGAGGTGATTCAGATGTCGATAATCGGCATGCATCATATTCATGGCTGCTGTATGCTTGCTCAAAAGCGTCTTCAGCCTCCATACCATGCACCATATACCAGGCCGGTACAGCAAGTTATACTCTCCCCACCAAAAAAAAAAAAACGTAAAGAAGAAAATTAACACCCATCATAGCGCCATCAAGACGCCGAAATTCTCTGCTTTCTAACCGTACATCTCCGTCCTCACTCCAAACCGCAGGACCGCCCAGACTTTCCGTTTCCTTCGAGCATCAAGATTTCCTCTTCGGTCACAGGATTACCTACAAGCCCCACAGACCAGCAACCAGGGCGACGAGTCCGGCAACGCCGGCAGCACCTTGACCCACGATGGAAGCGCCAGCGCCGGTCGATGAGGCAGGGGTGGCAGCGGAGCCGGAGGGCGTAGAAGAGGACGAAGAGCTGTCGGAAGACGACGAGGAAGAGGAAGACTCGAAGACACCACCGCGGACGTTGTCGGGCGTCTCGGCCTTCTCGACGTCGGCGGCGGCGGAGGCGTAGGCCTCGAGGGTCTTAGATTGGCTGTTCGCACTATAGTCACATGGTCAGCCGGCGAGTCTTTTTCATGCAGCACAAATTTGATGATAAGAGTATAAAAAGGAAAACTTACGCAGGGTTGATTACGCCGACCATGCCGTTCTGGCAGTGCTTGCCTTGAGAGCAGTAGTACCAGATGGGATCGGTGTTGTTCACGGTGACGACGAAAGTGCGGTTGGCCGCGCCCTCCGACACGGGAACAAAGTCCGAGTTGAAGCCCGTGTCGGACGGGGTGCAGGGGGAGTCGAAAGCACCCTGGACGACCGAGTGCGCCATGGGCCAGAACTTGAACGTGAGCGTGTCACCCTTAGCCGCCGTCGTGCTGTTGGGCTCGAAGGTCAAGCCATTCTTGCCGACGACGATGTCGATGTTCTTGGCCTGGGAGAGGGAGATGAGGACCGTAGGGGCCAGGAGGGTGTAAGTCGAGAAATGCATGTTGGCGGTTGGTGGTTGAATTGAGGTCTTTTTTCTTTCTTTCTTTGGTATTAGAAGATGGTATGTGGAAACTGTGTCAAACAGTCCTTTTCTTTGAACAGAACAGAAGAAGAAAATGGGGTATCTTGTTGATGATGAGTGGTTGATTTGATGCTGGGGAAAACATTCCAAGCGGTGGACGAGTCGCTACTTTATGCTTTCCGCCAACCTTCGTATACAAGCTTTGCTGGCTATTCCTGGACCACTACCGGTACATACGAGGCGGAAAGACGGCAACGAAGGGGCTGTGTGTAGCGCTACGGCTAAAGGATGCTCGCACGCTTCCTGTTCCAAAGCGCGCAGCTATCGAGCATACGACACGGCGTTATGGCCCAATGCTTACTCAAAACCTTACCTTCAACCACGGTCAGGGTGGCACTTCGAATCTAACTGGATCTCCGATAGGCCCTGATCGACCGGCGAATGAGTCGACCCTGCAGGGCGTTGGCGCTGGGGGCTGGACTGGGCCTTGATGAGACGTGAGAGTTAGCTTGAAGGGCAGAACTTGAGGTGGTTGCGGCACCTTTGGCGTAGGAACAGGCGCCGTCAGGGGGTCATGCGGAGGGGAACTGGCTGTGCAATGGCCTGGGCTCCAAGAATAGCGCGGGGTGTTATAGCTGAATGCGGCCAGAACCACGACAGGCTCGTGTCAGTTCAAAGCTTAAGCTGGGGAATTGGGTCGGCTCGAGATCCGTCTGGACGTGCCGCTGCGAGATGCACGGATGCGAGACGCGGCCGGAAGCGTCAGAGGAGCGTCACGGATCTGACGCACTTCTGGAACACCACGTCTCGAAAAGCCATTTGCGAGCCTGAGGCGACCACACCTGCAACAAGCGCGTGCCACTGGCTGGAGCTGAGATGGACTAGCCCGGCGGGAGCAAGCGCTGGCGACAAAGGAGTGTGGAGGTGGGGTTGGCTTTTGCAGGCGGCTGATAGCTGAAAGCTATTTCCATCTCCAGACGGCAAGGTCGCAGATGAGTGCGGGACAGAGCGATTGGTTTGACAGCGAGGTTTGACAGCAGATTCGGCCACACGGTTTGCGTTGGGAGGATGTACTTGATGGGGTGTTCCTGTGGCGCAGCCGTCACGTTCAAGGCGACAAAGGTTCCCCAGCTCTTGTTGCCGTTATCCGGAGGCCGCTACCCCCCAGAGGCAGGTGTGGGCGGGTATCGACTGATGGGCGGTCGAGTGCGCGGCGCAGGTGTAAGCTTGGTCAAAGATACGCAGCCGAAGGTCCAAGCGACCTCGTACTACGCCCAACGTCCACGGGATCCAGAGCACGCTTTATATCAGCCCGTCTTGGCAGCATGCTCGTCTATCGGACCGTGGTGGTTGGCCATTTGCTCAAATGTGCTCAGAAACCTGCGCAGCATCCAGCAGTGGCAGCGAAACCACCACCCCAATCACCACCACCGTCGCCCTCAACACCAGCAGTTTCACGATGCAGCGCGCGCCAAGCCGATGGTCCCGATCGAAGCGGGCGGTCGAAATAATAAAAACCAAAAAATCTCTCACCGACGGCGCGCAGTCGCCTCTAGAGGAATGACATCCGCCACACTTACCTAATAACCCATCAGCCCGGCGTCCTCATTACGTCCATGCAATTCTACCAAGGCCGGCTCCCTGTGCAGTCCCCATAATCGTCATCTCCATCCGCATCAAACCGCGCACTTTCTCCGGATCTCCGGTTTCCGCTGCGTCCGCCATCTGCTGAGCGAGTCAAAATTTTGCCTCTTCCGGGAGGCGCGTCGAACGATCGATCCCCGCGGGCCGGGGCCAGCTTGTGTGTGTGCGTGCGCTCACCGGTGTGGGACACGGCGGACAAGCTGTGAAGGTGGCAGTGGAGTGATTGGCGAAGCTGCGAGGAGAAAAAGAGCCCGACCCCCCGCGCGCCCGGCTGCGCAGTTGCGGTCGCTTATCGCATTTGGCAGGCACGTAGCCAGCACGAGGAAGGAGCATTGGCTGGCAGAGCCTCAGAGCCTTACGAATACGCGCCCCGGAGAGAGAGAGAGAAAGAAAAAAAAAAACACCACCGCGCATCGACGGCTACCTGCGGGCCTTGCAGGCGGGGACGAGCCAGGTAGGGGCCCCTCGGGGTGGGCAGTGGGCATGGGCGCTGCAGGCGGGCGTCATCCTATCTGGCGCTCGCCATTTGCCAAGGCGCACCACCCGCCCGGCCCAAACGGGCATTGCTGTTAGCAAGAGAAATGCCCTGCGATCTGAGCACTCTGCTGGCACGGCCACACACGCCCACCGACCTAAAAAGACCCAAAAGCCTCTCTCTCTCTCCTGTGCCCGAGACCGGCTTCGAGGCCAATTGGATCGATCAACGCCCCGCCCTATTACTTCCTCTCGCTCTCGCTCTCTCCTCACGCTGATTTGATCGTCCGCAAAAAAGCCTACTGATACCTAAACCAAGCCCTGGCCACCCCCAGGCCCAACGACCGGTGGGGATCACGTCTTTCTTAGCTTATTGTTTCTTAGCAACCCTGCTGCCAATGGCACCGCTCAGGAGCACCGCGAAAAAAATGCTTTCTTTAAGCCGCATGCACCCTCTTCCCCTCTTTGTCCTCTTTCCACCTCCCCATGCTCTGCAAACACTCTTCACCTTTCCCTTGCCCTTGCCCTTGCCCTTGCCACTATTTCGATGCTTCCAGACCACCACTGTCTTGACACCTTCACGTCGCCTTCGCGTTTCTGCCTCGCTCCACCACCGCCACGCAGGAACAAACACATTGTTGTCGTTCACGACCGGATGGGAAGCACTACGGAGGATGGACCGAAACGGAAAAGAGGAGGGAATAAGGCGGATCGCTACCCACGGTGACGACATTTGGCGCCATCCACGGCTCGCATCGCGAAAGGAAAAGAAAAAAAAAGAGTAAAGGATCACCGAGAGCGATAAGATACGGAACGCCGAGTGAGACGGAAACAACCACCGTCGTCGCCGTCATCGGATCTCCATCGGACGGACTGATGGACTGACTGCCTACTTGTCTGCCTGCTCATCCGATGCCGAAGATGCCGAAAAGTAACGAACGGATGAATGCCACCCACCCCACCCACCGGCTCTGACTAGCACTGGTTGCCTGGAAAGGTTTATCTCTCCTTCCGCTTCCCTTGTTCGGACAGGATCACGCACCGCATGGGACCACCTCCACTTTCGTCGTTGCTCACCCACTATCCAATGATTGGCACCGAACCTTCTTTGTTTATTTATCCTCGGCGCAACTGTGCGATAAGAAAGAGATGTGAACACGCAAGCACCCGGCCTGGACTCTGAAGAAGGCTCACTCCCTCCCTCAGTACCTGACTTCCCACCGTGAACGATTGGTCTCAAATGGGCCATGGATCACGCTGGCTTAGAAAGAGGAGGTGTGATGAAGGATTTTGTCCGCATGCTGCTCGAACACCCTACTTTCCCACTCACTTTCTGGTCCTCGCTGCTATCGTTTGGGTCAAGAGGAGGGTTCCAAGCAAAGGCCGTTTCACGCGCAAGCACTTCTGGCACCTCATTGGCAAAGCATGGATATCAATCTCTCTCGATTTGCATCAAATCTCGCCATCCTCAAGTGGAACCATCCGCAAAAAAACTACAGCAATCGGCGGACAACAACGACAACAACACATCGACAACCACCACTCGCGCGAACAACAGAATCGAAAACCCTCCATCTGCAACGCGAGCTTCCTACAAAACACCACCCCAGTCTATGCGGAATACAACAACGAACGCGGCCGAAAACCCGTTAACCGAGCTGAAGCACAAACACGACAGACGGAAACTGCTGCGCGCACAACAAAAACGACCGTCTCTCTTCCCGGATGACGAGAAAAGAAGACGGAAGAACAATCGAGCTGAACAAGGGAATCACATCGTAAACTTCGTGGCCAAAAGAGAACAAGGGGATAAGAGCAGAGGGAAAAGCAAAAAGAAAAAAAAAGATAAAGCAGCCATCGAGAGGGGTATTAAAGGTACGGGTACCACAGGATCTTGCAGAGCGCCTGCCTCCACTGCATCATCCAAGGTAGGTTGTCCCGTTTGATGGTTCCCTCGTGTTGTTCTTCCGAGTCGCCATCTCATCGTCGATCTCTTCTCTCGTCTCTGTATCCACATTCACGGCGGAGCGCCTGCCTCCTCCACCGCTGTCAATCTAGGTATTAAACGGACCGTGATTAGTGGTCCGCAGCAAAACGGCAGCTCATGACACAGCACATCGAGTGTTGCGTCATGAGCATACGGCCCGCTCGCCGGTGCAGAGCGCCTGCCTCCTCCACACTGATTGCCAGGCTCGAAAGAACGTGGTGGGACTCGTCGGAGTTCAGACATGACGGATCGTGTAACGAAAAGGACTCTACAAAGAGCCATGTCAAAATGGCTCTTTGAAGCGTGCAAACGCGCGATCATCAAAAAGCGAGGGCGGGAGTACAGTGGTCCCTCTTCCAATGACCCCCGCCCGAGGTATCATCTTGGTTCAGGTGGAAACAACAACGGATGAACGCCGGACACGCCTGGGTTGGGTCCCAAGGGGGGTAAAAAACGCAAGCGAAGGACGAATCGAACTCGATGCGTGGGGAGACAACATGGTAGACAAGCGCAACCCTGCCGAGGTTGGCTGAGACAACCACCAGCCTACAAGCTCATTGTCAACCACTCCCACTCCTGCGGCCCGCTTCCCGACCCTGGAATGGCGCCTTGCCCCATGGAGCCCATCTGGATGGGGTTGTGCTGAGTAGCCATGGATGGGGGAGCCTGGACGAGAGGTTTCGGTTCGCTCTTCCTCTGGCTGCTGCTGCTGCTAGTTGAGGGAAGGGATTTGCCGGTGGTATCCTCTGCATCTCCCATTTCAGTATCCTGATTGCCGGCCTTCGCACTCCGCAAGCGCTTAGGTGCAGCGGCAACATTCCGCGCCGGAGCAGAAGCAGCCAAGTTCTGAGCTTGCGATTTGGGGGGGCCGGGCGCAATTGGCACGACGCCATTTTTAGAAGCAGTAGCGCTGACGTTGCTAGCAGTGTTCGCGGCCGTGCTCGACCCCGTATTCGACGCCGAACCCGTGATCGACTTCGGGGATTCAGACTCAGCGCCGCTGGCCTTGGTTGAGTTGGGCGTAGTCACAGTAGACTGTGCAGCGATCGAGTTCTTGCGCGATGTCTTGTTCTTCGACCTGCTCGAAGTGCCGACAGGCACGCTGTTGCCACTGCCACGGTTGCGCTTCTTGATGACATCCGTCTTGAGCGACAGCGGACGCACGACACCGTGCAACTTCAAGAACAAACCGCATGCATTGCAGAGCGGATGACCTTCAGGGTTGCGCCTCCACAGGGGAGTGGTCTGCGTGAAGCAGTTGGTGCATGTTGTAGGCGTGCCGCTCTGATCGCCTGACTTGCTGCCACCAGGACTGGCCGGTCGAGATGGCGCAGCCGAGCTGAAACCCGACTCAGGAGGCGAGTTAGGGGAGGATTGCGGCCGCTGTTGCATCGCTTGATGAGCTAGGGCAGCTGCATTCGGCGTGGAGCTGGTGCGGGGTATTTTCTGACGGCGCGGATCGTTTCCACGATTCCGGATCTCGCTGACAGAAGCTGCGGAGCCGTGAGTACGTCCCAAACTGCCCCCGGAACTCCAGTCTTGCGGCGAGGGAACCATTTCGGTTGGCCCGATGGTGACCGTCTTGCGTGGAGGTCCTGCTGGGAATCGCGCGGCAGTCGGATTGAACTGGTTCGAGAGATTGGAGGTATCCCATTGGAACGATCCGTTGAAATCGAGCGACGAATCGTCCATTGGAGAATACTGCGACTGCATGGGCATCGTACGGTCGGCGAACGCACTGCCCTCGTCCTCGTTGTCGTCGGAGTCCGCTCCGAACTGAAAGATATTGTCATGCCTCGACAAGTCCATGCTAGGAGACCGCGTAGGATGCGAGAAGTTGGGGTGAACGATCTGGTTGGGATCCACATGGTTACTCTGGTGGTAAGAGTGCGCCGAAAAGGGCGGTGGCGGTCCTGCGGCCGAAACGTTGTTGAACAGCGACTCGCTCGCGGTAGGGTTGAACATGAAAGGTTGCATCGAGCTGGTCATGCTGTTGTGGGGAGGATTGAAGCTGCCCATGCGCCCTCTGATCTCCATGCCGCTGCGATCTCCGAAGAAGATCTGCTCGCCTTCGGGAATCGGCTGAGGCGTGGAGACGGTCGAGGGATACGCGGAACCTGGAGGTGAGTTGTAGAAATCCGTCGAGTTGAGCGACGACGCCATCGAGTGGGCGTTGTTGAACATGCTCGAATAGTTATTTCCCTGGTTGGTGGCCATGGGCGATCCGATGGGGGAGAAGGTGAACTGGTTCTGGAAGGGACCGGCGGAGTTGATGATGGGATCGTTGTCGATATCGAAGGTGTGGAGGTTGAAAGGAATCTGGCTGGAGTTGGAGTGCTGCTGCTGTTGGAACTGAGGAGGGTGAGGTTGGTCCAGAGAGTAGTCGTGGAAGCCCTGGTCCTCGGGGTCGTGGGGTATCATAATGCTGCTCACAGCGGGTACCTGCGGGGACGCGTCCGGCTTCCTCTTAGGAGGCTGATAAGGATTAACATGGGTATTTCTTGATAGCGATTCGCCCGAAAAGGCAGCATGAGAACTTACTCTTCGCTCGTCGATGCTTGTCTTGCGTACGTGCCTCTGCACATATCCAAACTCATTCTCTCTCGACACTATCGGCTGCACGGAAGGAGCAGAGGCGCGCGAAATGTGAAGGGTCTGGTCGTTCAACTGGCTCTGCTTCCTTATCGGAATGGCAGGAGCAGTGGCATTCGTCGACGAGGGCTGGCCGTCCGAGGCCGAGGGCGAGTGCGGCACGCCTGCTGGGGAGGCGACAGACGAGGGGACGATGAAGTCGTCGAGGTTCATGGGCTCGGCCCTGCTGGCCTCGAGGTCCTGGTGCGCCTGCTTGTCTTGAGACAAGCTTCGTAGCTGCGCGATACCGCTGGGCGCGGTTGTGGGTCTCGAGCTCGCTCTCTTATCGTCGTTGGTTGGTTTGTGAGATAACCTAGCGGCATGCTTTGTCAACACCATCCCAGACACGCAGAATGTCGCAAAATTCAAAAAACGGCCACTACTGACTGTGCACTTTGCCTCCGCATTTTCCGCAGATTCATCGACATCATCCGCCAGGTCAGATTCTCCATGCGCTCGGAATTGGGCAGCTGCGACTTTTGCTTGTTGTACAGCTTCCATATTTGAGTGCCGATGGGGTCCTTCTTCTGCATTTCGTCGGGGTCGTCCAGATGGGCGGCGGAGTCATTCTGGAGCCGCGGGAAAAAGGTGTCGCGCAGCATGC
This sequence comes from Diplodia mutila, assembly GCA_022560015.1. Taxonomy (NCBI): domain Eukaryota; kingdom Fungi; phylum Ascomycota; class Dothideomycetes; order Botryosphaeriales; family Botryosphaeriaceae; genus Diplodia; species Diplodia mutila. The sequence goes on along the minus strand of JAFISB010000069.1, from coordinate 135,195 downwards.
CCTCGCGGGCGACGCTGTCGGAGGGTGAGAGATCCAGCTTGGAGCTGTCCAAGGTGCTGGCCGAGGTGAGGGACTGCACGGCGCTGGAGGTGCCGGAGACGTCGTCGCGATGGCCTTGGGGGAAGCGGACGTGCCGCGGCGAAGATGATGTGTGGAAGGAGTGTAGATCCGCCATCGCTCCAATAGCGTCGTGGTCGAAGTCGGCAGAGAGGGGAGAGGCGTGCATGCCTCCCCCACGCTCCCCATGTTGCGCGTCCGGCATTGGCGAGGGCAGTGTTGCGCAAAGCACGGGGGTTGCGGGACAGGTGTGGCAGGTGGAAGGATTCTCGTGCTCGAGGGTGGTCTTGCCTCTTGCTGTTCCCAGCGGTCCACGGGCTTGGGGAGGGCTGGATTGTATGGACACGGGCGGGCGACCAGTGGAGAGCGACCTTGTTACAGTGCTCTTCTATGGCTGGCAGCAGGCGGCGTGATGGGGAGGCCGCTCGGTCGGAGAGCGTTCAGAAGCTGGCTTAGCACCGGGCGGGCAACCGCTGAGGCTGGACTAGCGATCCTTGGCCGAACGATGCTTGCGACGCCGTGAATGGACTCGGGCCTTTTGGGGCCCTGGCGGGTGGTGTGGTGCGCAGCGCTGCCGGGCGCGAGTGGCCTGCGCTGGGCTGTGTGTGGGATGCCAGAGTCGCCCTAGCGGCTTGGTGGGGTGCGCGAGCGAGAATTGGCCCGCCGTCGACTCGCGCACGCCCACCGCCGGTGCGTCCACGAGCCAACAGCGCCCGGCAAATGTGGCGCGCAGGACGTCCAGGATGGCCCTGTGCCGCCGCGCCGGGTGTGCAGGGAGCGCGCAGAGACCGCGGCCGCGCGAGATGATGGCCACTGTACGGGCGAAGACGATGATGTATGCGGAGCAGCGCAGCTAGCAGTGGCGTCGCGTGCGGCCGGCAGGATTCAGTAGCAGTAGCAGGAGCAAGCCTACGGTGCGATGATGCGCAGCCGGCTGCCGCGAACGTCTGCGTCGACGGCGCGCGGCGACCAACGGCCGGGCAGGGCAGCGTAGGACCACCGGGCGGCGGCCGCGCCGGCGCGGGCTGGGAGCGAGGCGCACAGCACGCTTCGGGAAGTGCAACGGGAGCGGATGAGCTTCAGGATTGATGTAATGCCGCAGCGAGTCGCGTCCGCGCAAGCCAGATATTGCTGCTGCGCCGCACGGCAGCTTTATGCGCGCGTCGCCGGACTGTGCTCTGCGCCCGCAGCCCACGCCGGTAGAGCGCGGGGGTCGTGGTGAGAGCGTGGGCAGAAGCAGGCACGGGGGCGGCCGGCCGCTGGTGATGACGGTGGTGGGTGCCTCGTGGAGGTGTGCCCTCTCCATCTCTCAGCTCGCCTAGGGCGGCAGCAGGCGGCTCCGCGTGTCATAGCAACCAACGATGGTGGATGATCTCCCTCTCCCTTCGCGAGCACACGACTCGCTGCGCGCCGGCTGCCGGCAAGCCTCCTTCTGCCCATCATCTCCAAGCCCGCTCGACCTGCCCGAGCCGGGCTGGCTCTCGTCCGCGCGTCGGAGGCGACGCCGCCTGAGATCCACTTCTATTCCACTTCTCGTGCGCCGGACACAGTCGACGACGTTGCTGACGGTGGCAACGCGCCGGAAGGGCACTCGTGTCTCGCTACCCAATTTTTTTTTTTTGGGAGTGTTCCCTGGCATGTGGATTTTCTCTGGGTGCTCGATCTGCCGTTCGTCTCCATGCCGTGCCCATAGCTTCGCCGCGCCTGGACGGCAGCGCGGCTCAGCGTCCAGCGTCAATGATTCGCGAGCGTGTTAGTAGCGTTGCAGGGAATTTCACCGTCAAGAATCTACTTTTCTCCGCTGCCGCTGTTCTTATTTGCGAAGCGCGCCCAGGTTGACTAGATACATCATCCCGTCCGCTCTAGCTGAATCTCACATGTTCGCAGTGAGCTTTGCTGCGAGCCACGACGGCCGCCAGTTCCAGACCGCCGCCTCTTGAACGAAGTCCCGAGCATGGGAGAGAAGCTCCGAAAAGAAACGCCGCCCCGCATGCAGAACATCATCCATGGAAGATGCCGCCGTAATTCCGAACAGCGATGCCCTCAATAAACACTGAGGCCCACCGGCGCCGCCGTTGCGCTCGAGCGTTGGTGCCGGAGTTGATCCCTCCCTCTTTTCTGCTCCGCGCCGCCCTGCCCACTCGTCAGTTCTTCCTAAAAGACCCGAAAGCGCGCTTTGAGGCACGCGAGCGTCTCCACGCTGGCGCCAGACTTGTCGCCTACAATTGTGCGACTTGACCGCGCACCGGCTACTGGCTCGTGTCCTTGATCTGACGCACGCCCGCCTGCTGCAAGCGTGGCCGACCAGGCCAACCTTTAATTCCAGCTCCAATCAGCACCCGGTCTTTTCAAACCCCGAGCATACCAAGCTCTCTGCGACTCGTGCTCCAGCGGAGGAAAGGCGGAGATGCCCAAGCTCCGCCGCCCTCCCTCCGCCCGGCTTTGGGTGCCCTAACGCCGACGGCCACAACCCCTGCACCTGCTCCAGGTTCGGGACCAGTGCTCTAGGACGGAAACACTGCTAAACGCATAGTAGGCCTTTCTCAGCGCTCCACCCAAGTCGCAGCTGTGCCCCTTCCCGCGCCCTTGATAAAACACGGTGGAGTTCGTTCAAGCAAGATTGCACCCCTCAGCTCTGTCCCGAAGAGGAATACAACGATATGCGGATCTTCCGCGCAGCTGTCGGACCAGCACCTCGTTCCGAATTCGCGTGAGGCTCGACAAGGCCCCCCCGGCAGATTCCGTTGCCTGCACCGCTCTGCGAGCCGCCGCCGCCGCCGCGCCCGGAGGACCGCCCTGGAAACGAGACGATTTTGGTTGATTTGCCCAAGGGTAAATATTTCTCCACCGCACGTTGCCGCCAGTCACAACCGCCGTAGCGGCCGTATCCCGAAGCAACCGATGGCAGGAACCACCACAGTCCACTTCGCGACCTGCCGCGCCGCGCCCACGCATGCAGGGTCTCATTTAGCCCGCTTCAAATCAATCTGAAATAGCAAGCTGGGGGGTGCGGCATTGAATCTGAGCGCGGACTTGGCTCTGTTTGCGGGTGCTTTCGGCGAGCCGGCAGAACGGGGGCCTCGAGCGCAGCCGGCCGCGCGAGGCGGCTCGAGATCTCGAAAGCTCCACCGGCGTACCAGATGTTTGACAGCAACGGACCGTTGCGAGCTGTCGCGTGGCAGAGGGTGCACACACGCCAACGCGCGGCGGCGGCCGCTCCGCGAGTCGCGCGAAGCAAGGACTCCCATGATCGACTCGAGTGCTTAGCAGCCTATTTGTCAGTGTCGACCAGCCATCGAATAGAGTTTCTGGGTGAGCGACCACAGTGCTGGAAATCGCTATAAACGTCCACCATCGACGCGGGCCTCGCGATCGTGAGATTGGGTGCACATCCCAGGCCCATCAGTCGCCCGCCCGTCAGCAGCAGACAGGCGTCGGATCTATCGTCGGATGCTGGTCGGATGAGGGGGCCCTGGACGGGGGCGACGCGATCTACTACGTACCCTGCAGTGCAACTGTTTCAATCCGCGCGTGGCGGAGGAGATCTGCTGCTCGCCAGCATTGAGCAAGCGGCGTCGTGGTGAGGCCCTGGCTCCGGGCTGAGTGAGCGGGCAGCAGCCAATGTGGGCCCTTCACATGCCAGGCGACATGCATCCCATGCAGCGATGCGGATTTCGCTTGAGCGAGCAGGCGCATGTTCTTCCTGTGCCAGCAGGAGGCCCGCAGATCCAACTCACCGCATGCAATCTGCCTGTTGCACTGTGTCGTCAGTGCCGCCCGTCGCAGACCCTGCCTGACGACACGGTGCCTGGTGATCCGGCCGTGCCAGCCACCAGCAACAACTGCCGCGCGAGCAATCAAGAAAGCGGCACACGCAGCGATGCCCGTTGCGGCAAGGCGGAGTGGTCCGAGTGGGGGTCGCCTGCAAGCCACCGTGGGATGCGATCTGCAGATGCCTTTGGTCGGCTCTAGCTGTTGAACCGTGGCTTGCCGCGCCGCCACTTCAGTGCCCTCCGCCGTCTCCGCTGCCTTCCGCCCTCGATGATTGAAGGGGCTCACTCCGCGCCTCGAATTTCCGCAACGACGCTGCCAATGATGGATGCGGGAGCCCCAAATTGCGCACTAGACAGCCGCAAGGCCGTCCTCGAGCGTGTCTTCGGGGTCCTTTTTCCAGAGCGGCTGTGCTCCCTGTTCGCCTGGCGGCCCTTGAGACCTGCCCCAGGACCCTGATTTTGCATGCCTTCCGCGCCGCCCTCCCTTCCTCACCCTCCCTCCCGCCGCCAATCCACCTCGCATTCATTCCATCCCGCGCGATGATGGAATGCGCCACGCAAGCTTGGGCTTTGGCGAGGAAAACGGCTCGTCTCCGACCCCGGTGCAGTCCGGTCCAACGCCAGTATCCAGTAGAAACTCCGTCAGCGGGCCCGTCGCCAGATTGCCCGCCCCGTGGTTGGAGCGGCGCCGCGGGAGTGCCCTCACTTCGCATCCCTTCCGACCGCAGGTAGGTATGCCGGACCGTAGGGAAAGCCACCGGGAGTTCCTGAACCGGCGCTACCTGCATCGCGCTTGTGTCACCAGTGCTCGCGAGGCCGCTTAGCCTCACAATGGGCCAGCGACGTAGCTGCATCGATCCGGCCGTGTCAATCGCTCGTACAATGGGCATCGTCGACCGGGGTTTCGGCCCCTCCGTGTCGTGAACGTTATGGTGCGCCCTAAACTAACTCGTGCTCCAGCCGTCGTCCCGAGTCGCGCGCACCCGTTACCCTCTCTGGCGACGCATGCCGCTGACGACCACGACAGCTGCCAGCAAAGCGGTGAAATGTAGAAGCGGGCGTGGGTTCCAGTCACACCGCGGGGCATGTCGCAAGGTCATCCCAGCGGCGGCGGATTCGGTCAGAAGGCCGCTGGGTGTGGAGAACGCTCCGAACAGGCGGAGACGTCGACGACAATGCTGCTGACTGTGAGGCTGCCGTGTGTCTCATCCATCTCCATGCGCGCGTGCACGCGAGGTTGGCGGCTGCGACGCACGCGCACCAGCAGTGCGTCGGCATGGCGGTCAGCCCTCAGCAAGCCCGTACCGCCTCACAGCCTCACCACCGCCTTTCTCCCCCAGCGCTTCGCGGCTCTACTGCGGTCCGTTCGCCCCCAACAGAGTTTACATGGCCATTGTCCTGGTAACGAGCGGGGCCGGTGTGTAAGCGATGAGGTCCATAGGTGTGTTATTGTCCGTCGTCCTCGATGACGATTCGCGTCCATCCAGATGTTCCATTTCGGGAAGTCGAGCACGCGCGGGCCTGGTCCTTGGTGTTGAGGTTCGTCATGCCGTCATGCCGTCATGTTTGTTCCTGCTGCCCGGTTTGCGGCTCCACATGCGCCAAGGAAAGGGTCCCTCCAGGTAGGCCCGGTGCGTCGTTGGGCTGAAGAGTCGACGTCGTCTATAAGCGGAAGCGTTCCAAGGCGGGACGACACTGCGCCTTTATATCGCGATGTGGCCGCCCGCACCCACGTTCCTGGAAGCGATCGGAGTACTAAGGAATGACCAACGCAAAGCTGCTAGGCCTGCGCAACGGGCGCAACGCCTGCTGATTTGCGATTTCCCACACCGATAACGTTATCTCTGTGTCGTGTCGCGCCGAGCGCCAGATCGCAAACGCACGCGCAGCGACTAGACACGGTCCGCGTTTGATAAGTGGCTCCGAGGCATGCTGGCCTGGCGTCTGCGTCTGACCGGATTGCACCATCTCTGCTAAACGACAGGGCTTATTCCCTATCATCCCCTTCCTTCTCCCCCGGATCCAACGGCCCGGTTCCTTCCCAGCGGCCCTACGTGTCCCAAAGGAGCTCATGATTGAGCGTCCAGGAAGCTGCTCCACTGACGGGGCGTCACCGGCCGGCTGTGGGCGATGATCACAGCTTCCTAGATAGGCGTACGATGACAGGTACGGGATGAGAGGAGACGATCACTTCAAATCTTATCTTTCTAGAAGCCCTGTCGGGACGTGAGCCGTTGCATCGGGAGGGCTTCCGATGCATCAGGAAGGCCTCCACGGCGCTACCAGCGGGCAGAGCCGACCGGAGCATCCAATTACTTGCATCCCGATCATCATTGCTGTTGTCACGCTGATAAACTCCGAGCGACAAGTGGCCGTGCATCCCACTACAGTGGTTGATGATAAGCTGGAGGGAGGCCTTGCCAGCTGGATCCCCACGGATTGGGCGATAGCTTTGCACCGCGCGGGTGGATTTGTGGGGTGCATGAGGGCTTGTTATCTGGAAGATTCACACCGGTGCGATTGAAGATTGGCAGGCAGCATAGGAGCCGCCCATCCTCCAGAGTGGGCGAGGCCTTCAATACTCCGTCGTTGCACCTTGCTGGTTCTCTTATCTACGCTTTGCTTATTCCAACGCCTAGTAGAGCAGGTGCTAGCATTCACATGTGATCAACCTTGAAACACGGCTTCTCCACACGGGCTTGTGCGTCCGGGGAACATGGTACAGGCGCAGGTAGAACATGACCCTTGGTCCCATCTCCCTTGCGTTCGTGTGAGACTCGTCATCTTGTCATCATGCGTCTTATCGTGTACAAGCGAACTGCTTTGCGCCGGAAGGCGGTTCGAAAGAAGCGGCGCGGGTATGAACAGTCGTGTGTCCAAGGTGGATTCGGACATGGTCTTCGGCATCTCCGGCATCTCCAAGAGGAACAATTGCCGTGAAGGTTCGGGTATCATTCGAGAGCAGGTCGCCGGAGCTCATCATGTATTCTTATCGTGGTCGCGCGAGCTTCCCGATGGACTGGATGCACTTCCTCCATTAACGGTCTCTTCTCCGAGCACCTTGCTGGCCGCCATGAACCTTTTGGGGCGGTATAGATTAGCAAAGTGCCGTATCTCGTGGGGTGCTTGAATGCTTCACGCGTTGGTGATAACGTACATTCCTCCACAATATCCGCCGAGGCCACGCATGCTCTCTGCCTGGACAGCAGTCATGCGCAACAAGTTCTCCAGGTCCGCCATGTTTGCTGAGAGCTGGGCCAGCTGCGAGTGCAAGTGCGAGAGTTGGCGGGGCTTTTGAGAGGAGGGCGCGGTGCTCGTGCGAGAGCCGGAGCTGGTCGAACGCTGGATGCCGGACATGGCTAAGAAGAGCAAAGCGAATGCGACGGTGGTTGCGGCGGCGTGCGAGCAGCTGTGCGTGGTTGCGGCGGCGATTGTTGTTGCGAGTGGGAGCTGCAGGCGCGGGCTCTGTTTACTTGACTACCGGAGCTTCGGAGTTAAAAAGAGCGACCAGGGTCTGCCGCAAGCCGTGAGCTTTTTCTGTTCCTCCGCCTTTATTGCTCCACCATCACCAGCTCGAGCTTCTACCACACAGCCATGGTGTCGCAACAGACGATTCGCCGGATTGTCCTCACCGGTGCCATCAGCGCAGTCACCGTCACCGGCGCCTTGTACGGTGCCGGCCTGAAGTTCCAACGAGAGCACAAGCAGGTAAGTCCATCTTGTCCCCTTCGGTGCGCTTCTTTTTACTTTCCTGAGGCTCGCTGCCGCCCGACACTAACAGTAATCTTAGGCGCAGAAGACGGTTTACGAATTGCCTGTCGAGGAACGCATTGCAGGGCTGGAGTCGAAGCGAGCGCGCCTTATTTCGCAGAAGGAAGACCTAGAGCGAAAGATTGCAGGTCTCGAATCACGTCGACCTCCGGTGGCGAATTCCCAGGCCACAGACTGATGAACCTTTCCCCTGCATCACCTCCGCCTGCTCTGATGCCGACTTTCTTGCCCGTCATGCAACATCACGCGCGTCCGCCTGTGAGGCCCCACTCCACCTCGACCGTGTATCGTCGCGGATCCGCTGCCCATTGATCAAGCGAATGACATCCCTTCGGACCCGTTTCCTCCGGACCCAGATCCGCAGCCAAAGCCGTTGCGAACCACATCTCTGCTTGGTGGCAAATATCGTCATGAAATCCTGGAAAGGGTTCTTCTCGGGAATCTCGCTACGGATTCGTGCCGCGGATTGCCAATTTTGGGTTTGGTCTGGACCGCAAGGATAGTCGCGAACCTGGCAATCACATGAAAGCGGGATGGACCACCTCCAGGATGGACCAATACGATGCACTGCAGGTCGAAAGTATCCTGATCTACCTGTCCGTCCGGCCCTCCCGTGCGAGGGTTTCCCGCTCAATAACACTCTTGCGCCGGCTTCATTTCTGCTCTTGTTCCGGTGGGGCTGGGTAGTATCGGCTCAGCAACAGTGAGTGCGGTGTTATCGCGACCGAAGTTGTGGAAGCAAAGGGATTCCAAAAACAATTTCAGTGCCCTCGAGACCTGGACTATAATCAAAAGTACTCCGTCTCCCGTGATCGGCGGCTGGGCAACGTCTTACCCGGAGGAAAGATTGGCAAGTCCTGCGGTGGGGCCGCGTCAGCGTGATAGGAGGTATAGCATTGGTGGATAAGCTTTGCGGGACACCGGGTGCGATGGAAGGTTCATAACAGAATAACATATGATTCTTCCCCAATCGGGGTTGCCTCGAATTCAGCAACATCGATGTGCGAAAGGACCACACTCTTCGCAAACTACATTTGGCGCACCAGAAAAAAAGAAGGCGCACCAGACCTGCTCGTTCAACTCCCTCTCATTGCAAAACTTAACAGCAAGCACTTCTCCAACTTTATCCAATCAGTACACCTACCCGCCCCATAAATTATTAATCACCCCTTCCCACCCGCGCCTCCAGTTCCCTCAGACACCACAAAGCCGCGGACGTCATCCTTGCATGCCGACTCACCATCTGACACCCGCCATGAACGCCTCTTCCCTCCACCTTCCCTATGCCATCGCACCCTTCCTTCCACTGTTATGCGCCCACCTTCAACCAGCGTCACATTCGCTGTTATCCGCTACCCACACCAAGAACGCTTGGGAAGGAAGCTCATCCTACGTACATCATCACCATCATTATTGCTGCGGCTGCCGCCACCAATGGCTTCTGCTTCGGCTCACTGACACCAGTAATACAGCGAAGATCGCATCCGCCCGCCAATGTCTGTGGCGCTGGGGTTCGCCATCGGCGGCATTGGATGTGTTAGGGTCTGACCTAGCCTGCCCGCGCTAGGGGAGGTTGGAATTGCGGAGGCGGTAAGAGAAGAAGGGGGACGGGTGGGTCGAAAGACGTGTAGGTGGTTGGATGATATTGCTGGCCTAACGGATCGGTTGGCTGTCTTGACCAGGTGGGACCCCCAGTCGTCGTAGTTCGAAGATGCCTGGGTAAATGGAATTTTTATGCCATAAACAATAAAAGAAAAAGCACATTCAACGAGAATTGACAGGCGCATTTGAGTTGCTAACGAAACCCCCCTCCCCCCCAATTTTTTTTTTACCTTCCCCTTTGTCCAATTGAGTGGCTTCAACACAGTTTGCTCGTTGAAACTCAATTCATAACTCAAGCCTGACATCTACCCCGCTGTGTCTCAACAAGCACCTCGACTTCCTCAATAGATTCTCAATAGTAGTCATGACGTCATCGGACACTCCTAATAACATATTATCATGGTATGGAATTCACATCGCCGAGGCACTTTCAAAACAGAGACAACGTAAACACAGGTCTTTCTCTCCTGTACTCTGCCCGCCCTGTCTAAGAAAAGCACAGCACATCGTACGTGCTCCTACTCGCTCCGCTCTCGAACGGGAAAGAAAAAAAAGACAAATTCAAGTCCGCGCTCCCAGGCGAGACATGACGCCTGTATATACAAAACCCTTAAACACAGACCAATAATGAAAATGAAAACCTCAGCCAGGACGACCCATTTCCCGTCGTGCTCTGGTAATTGGGGTTAGTTGAATAAATCGCCCGCCCACTTTTTATTTTCCGTGCCAACTAAGGAAAGAAGCGTATCACTAGAGGAGTTGAAATAAGTCTCTAGTCCGTTTACTGTTACAGCCATTATCTCTCAACGTAAAGGCTCCATAACCCAACAATATCCCGTTTAGTCAAGAGGAATGCCGTCGTACTCGCCGTAGCCAAGAGCAAGGTTCATGTTCTGCAGGCACTGGGTGGCGGCACCCTTGAGGAGGTTGTCGATGGTAGCGTTGATGACGACGCGCTTGCCCGAGGAGTGGACGGCGAAGCCACCGACCTCAACACCGTGCTTGCCGGCGATGTTCTTGACGAGAGGGGATTCGCCAACAATCTTGACGAGCTTCTCGCCTGCGTAGCGGTCCTGGTAGAGCTGACGGATGTCACGAGCCTTCATCTCTTGCTTCAGAGGGATGTTGATGGTGTGCTAGAAACATCGATTAGTTACGTATCGCGTGTGGGAGGGTGTTCAATCAAAACTTACGTGAATGCCCTGGAACCAAACGGCAACGTGCGGGATGAAGCCGACCTGGGTACCGAGCTGGAAAGAAATCTCCCTCTCGTGGATGTGGTCCGTCAGGCTGTAAGGGATGAGGTTGTTGGTGAGGTTGTTGACATCGTTCTTCGGGCTAGGCTTGGTGCCAGCACCCGAATACCCGGACACACCGAAGACGGTGGGCTGACCACCAAGGAAGTCAACAATCGGAGCAATACCAACCTGCGCGGCGGTGGCATAGCAACCGGGGTTAGCAATGCGAGTGGCGTTGGCGATCTTGGACCTGTCGACCAACTCCGGGAGACCGTAAGTCCACTTGGGGTCGAAGCGGTAGTCGGCCGAAAGATCGACAATGACGGTATCAGGTTTGCCAGCAGCATCGACGGCGTCGACGAAGGGCTTGCAAACACCGTTAGGGAGGGCCATCACCCAGGCATCGATCTCGCCGGCCTCGGCCATACGGCGGACGTCGTCGGGAGAGAGGTTCTCGTAGGTGATGTCGCGCTTGGTGTAGCCTTGGAGCTTCTTACCAGCAAGCTCGCGGGAAGAGACGTGCCTCAGATCCATGTTCGGGTGGTTGTTCATGAGGTCAATGAGAGCCTGGCCAGTGTAACCACGGGCACCGATTAGAGCAACCTTGGACGGCCAGTCCTTGCTCTTGAACTTGATGCCGTAGGGAGGGTTGGGGTTGGTGGTGGTGGCATATCCCCTAGAGGAAGAGGGAGTCTTGAAAGCGGACGCAGAGCCGAGGATGGATCCCCTCTGGAGCGTGCGGGCGCTGGTGGAGTAAGACCTGGTTTGAGAGTTCTGGGTGGCCCTCGTCCTGAGTCCCTCGGCGTACTGTGCAGCGCGGTTGAGCTGAGACTCAAGGTTGATATCGCCGAACATGGAGCGGCCATGTTGCTTGAACTCAAGCATCAATTGGCGGACCTCCTCGAGATCAGTAATGCCGTACCAGTAGAGGACCTCGTTGCCGTGGCGCAGGGAACCATCGGCGCGCTCAGCAAACCAGGTAAGGTTCTCGTCGTGCACATCGACAGTCCACATGAGCTTGGGGAAATCGGCCTGAAGACGGGTGAAGATGTTGCCAGCAAGGTTGGTCAACCAGCCGGACTTGGTGATGGTGAAAGTAGCGAGGTGGGCGGTCTTCTCCTGCTCAGTAGGCGGCAAAACAATGGCAAGAGCCTCCATCTTCTCGTCAAAGTAGGCCTTGAAGGGGCGTTGACCGAGGTTCTGGATGTAGCGGTCGACAACGGCCTCAGCATCAAGGCCCTTCCTGTCACGGACGAGGACCTCCTTGAGCTTGGAAAGATCCTCGAAAGTCTCAAGCTTGTCCGCAGTCTTCACCTTGTCACCACGCCTGATCAAAGTACCGGCACCCGAGTCGGTGAAGAGCTCCTTCTCCAAGTAGGAGGGGTGGATAATGGCCACGCTGGATGACTTGGGCAGGTCCTCCAGCAAGTTCTTCATCTCCTTAATCTTCAACCTGGTACCGTGCTTGACCCACGACTGTGCCATGAGGTGGTCGTACTCCTCGTCCAAGTTAATGGTTGAGATCATCTCATTAGTATTGGCGTTCCAGAGACCACCCTTCTCCGACAGGTAGACGATCTTGAGCGGCTCCAGTGCACGAGCGAGCTCACCGGCCGCAACGTCAGCGTTGACGTTCAAGACCTGGCCAGCGTCGGTCTCGGCCATAGAGGTCAAGACCGGGAGCTCCTTGGCGGCAATGGCAGCCTCAATGGGCTTGGGGTTGACGTCGGTGATCTTACCGACCAACTGCCACTTCTCCTTGTCCAGGTAGTCGGCAGTCAGGACACCAGCCGTGATGGGACGAGCGCGGACACCCTCAGCCCACAGCGAAGACACCAACTTCATGTTCTCCTCAAGGAAAAGCTTGCGAGCGATGCCCAAGGTCTTGGGGTCCGTGACACGGATACCCTCCTCGAACTGCGGCTCAACACCAGCAGCCTCAATGATACGGTTCAATTGAGGGCCAGCGCCATGGACGATGACCGGGTACAGGCCCATGGTGGTCAGGTTGCGGAGAGCAGTGCAGAGAGCGTCCAGGTGGTCGGTCAGAATGGCACCACCGACCTTGATGACGGCGAACTGCTGCGACTGCACCGAGCTGAACTGAGCCAGGTACTGCTGGATCTCACGCTTGGAGCCGACGTCCTTGAGGATTTTCATGATAGCAGTCCTCGCACCCTCCTGGCGACCCTCGTTGGAGGTGGTGTAGCGGCGGGCAGTGCATGACTGCAGAGCTGCAGGAGCAGCGCGCGTTATCGAGGGACGAGCGCGGCGGAGGGCAGAGCGGGCGGCCGCGCTGGCGGCACGGGAGCGGAGTGGCAGCATTGTGAGTGGAGAGGGGAGTGTTGAGAAGCGCGGCTTCTTGGTGGGCGAGGTAGATATGAGTCCTTGGGCGCAGCTTTTATCAGCGCCGGGCTCAACTGGAGCACAATGCAGGCCGAAGTGGGGAGCTCTCACCTCTCTGGAGCAGACAGTCAACGCCGACTAGCCGCGCTGCAGTGGCATGGACAGCAGCTGGAGGGGGAATTGACAGAGAGCGGAGGGCGAGTGGGAATGCGTGGCCGGGGAAGCGGACAGTAGGGCACGGCGTCACTATGTTTTGTAGCGATAGTGGCAGTGGCCGCCGAATTTTCTGAACCTGGGCTGCATCCGCCGAGATCGCGCGCAAGCTCCCATCCCCACACTTGTCAGACGCCATTCGGCTGCCGCGGCCCCCTTGGCCCTACCTCTGCCCGTCGAGACCTGCATGCCATGCTCGAGCCCCAGTGGCCCGCCATTTTTTCGCCGTAGCACTGCGCCTCGCGCGCCCGTTTGCGCGGTCTCATCACGCCTTCGGCCGCTCCTCCGCCTGCGCGCGCGGGCCCATTCTCCGATATAGGACAATCAATATCCCGCATCGTGTCCGTCGCTAGCCACCGGTGAAGCCAGAAGACTTCGCGCCAATTGTGCCCAGACAAACCACTCACTTGGATTTCTGAAAGCGCCACCCTGCGAAAATCAGTCCGCCGCACCGACAAATCGCGCCCGCACGATGACATCAACGCCTATGGCGCAGCAAGTCACCATGGCCGCGCACGGCTATGCCAATTGGTTTGAAGTCAAAACATTGTCACACGTGCCGCCCGACCGTCGGTAATTCCTCCACCATCGGATCAAAGCGTCAAGTGTCCCAATCGGATTGCTTTGCGATTCTCCAAAGCGATCTTGAAGCATGACGTAAATTCGTGAAACGGTCACCAAGCAGCCAACGATGCCGAAGTTAAGCAATTAGACGATGGACGTGCCCGTCCTCCGCCTTCTCACATGTCAGGGTCTTTCTTCTGCAAAATCTCCCCGTCGAGGTACACAGCACTATCCACAGAGCCCAGCAAACTCAATTCGTTTGGAAAACATGAACAGGTAGTTTCCTAGCAGAGGTGTATCGTAGAGAAGCCATCAATTATTACAAGCCGGGACTGCATGCAGCATCAAAAGAACCCCATCGCTCCATATTCGCCAGATACGTAAGAGTTACACTCCGGAGAGAGGGGTATTCCCCCGGAGGTTCCGTCGGTCGTGAACACATGCCATCGAGGATAGGCGCGTTTCCGCATACTCATAGCATTCGTTTAGTTTTTCTGGGTGGCGACGACTGCAGCCATTGTCAGCGAACCGCCCGAAGAGAAGCCCATTCCTGACACTCACCAGAAGGCACAATGATGATAACCAGCAGGATGATAATTCCGACGATCAGGCACATGCGCATCTTCATGTCCTTCCACCACATCTGCTTGCGCACGCGGTTGGCGCCGCGGCGGAAGCCCTGTGCGGAGACAGCGAGGTTGTCGGTCTTGTCCTGGAGCGAGTCTAGCCTAGCACCACGTTCCGACACCTTGTTGATGTTGTCGCGCATAATGCCGACGGTGCTGTCGATTTCCTGGAAGCCATCTGTCAGCAAACCATCTCGTGAACCTTACGCCTGCCATGCGCCGGTGGGAGGGCGCTCGGAACGGCGACAGCGAACAGCTGAGACATTTGTTGTGTTTTGGCACGACCGTGCGACAAATCAGGAGGTGTAGCAGCTCAACCGCGAGGGTCGGCAGGCAGCAGATCTGTCGCTACCGCGGCGCTGCCGAACAGCGCGCGGGAGGCCTGGTCCCTTGCAATCAAACGCCTGGGCGCGGACATGTCTTTGTGCCTCAGCATGGCTGCTGCGACTGCTGCCATGCCAGAGCTCCGTCGCTGCCGCGACCTGCCCGTCCCACGCTGTTCGCTGCCGCGTCGTTCCGAAAGCCGTTGCCGGTGCGATGCAAAAGGCTGCTGAGGGGAGTCGGGAAACCTACAGCCTGGAGAGCGGCGGTGCGTTGGTTGCCGCCGCCATTGTTCTGGCTGGCGTTGCCGCCCGAGGGAATGTAGGGGTCGTAGGGCTGCTCGCGGTCGGCCATGGCTGTGGTGACGGGTGCCAGAGGAGAGGATAAGAGGTGTTACGAGAGGTGTGCGCCGAGAAGCTGTGGTTGTGGTTGTGGTTGTGGTGATGGAAGGTTGTGGAAAAGGTGTGGTCGGTCGAGCGATGGTGGGTGTGTCGGTTGGGAAGCCAGGTGGTCGGGCGCAGGATGGCTTTGACTCTTGGAAGGGAGGCTGAGCTGGGTCGTCAAGAGTCTCCTCGTTCTCGTGGCGTGGGCGGGGCGCGGGCTGCAACCTGTTTACTCTGCACGCTGCGGGGGCTGCAGAAAATCGCGGGTGATGCACAGTAGAGAGAAATTGGAGGACGAGGCAGTAGTATGGGATTGAGCAACCAAAATACTTCCGCTGCTCGATGCGCGCGCACAGCGGACCATGGCGCGCTGGCGATCACGTGTGCGCTGCGGAAGCCGTGGCAACCAGGTAGGCAGGGCTGAGCCTCGCGGTTGGGCAGGTAGCGGCTCCTGCGAGTCGGCCATCGGGCGCACGCGGCAAGCAGAGACTACGTAGTCTACTGGGGCTGGTGCTATTCTCGTGGGCTTGCAGCTGCTACATAAGCGGCCGCGGCTGCCCGGCGGCTACGCCTCGCGCGCGACACCCGCTGAAGCACGATGCGAGACACGGCCGGCGTGAGCAGCTGCCCCTCGGCGACGCATATTTCTTACGCCGCTTGGGCAACCACCGATTGTGTAAGGAACGGCCGCGCTGGGCTTAGAGCCCTCCGCTCTAGCCGTTCCAAGCCCGCCGAGCATGCTTGTGTGCGGGCGAATGGTGGCTCAGCCGGCGAAGGCAATACGACGCAGCAGGATTGCCTTGTCTTGGCCGCCAGCCCGTCCCCTTAGCCTGCCGCGCGACCTTGCTACATACCTCACGACCAGCTCTCTTCTTGCGGCTCACGCTCGTTTCTCCAGCACCGCTGACCGCCTCTTGCGCCCGAAGAACGCTTGCAAGATCCATTTGCACCGGCGCAGCCAGCCTCCGCCCGATCGTCAGTCTACCCCGGATTTCCGCTGCGCACCCGCCATCTCCATCTCCACCCGTCGCTCCTACGGGCGTCATTCACTCGCTCGCCCGCGCTCCTACCACCAGCCCGTGTCCAGCTCCGACTGCGCGTTCTCCACGCTTCGGAGCCTTCCACACGGCCATCCGGGCCGCCTCGTCTTGTGCTCGTCTTTCGCCTGAAGCCGCCACGAAGGCGCATCTCTGCCGTGGTGACCTCGTTACGTCGTCGTCGTCGCACTCATGAAGCTCTCCACATTCGCGACCGCCGCTCTGATCGGCGCGTCAAGCGTCGAGGCCGCCATCTCGGTCACTTGGACCGATGAGAGTAGGTTGTTTCTCGTCCTGCCACGGCGCGGTAGCTGACGTTACCCTTAGACTCCGTCAAAAAAGCGATGCAGACGGTTGCCAAAGGCATGACCCAGTACTACACTGGCAACAACCCAGGCGACGTCCCCGGAAACTTGCCGGACCCATACTACTGGTGGGAGGCTGGCGCGATGTTTGGAGCGTTGATTGATTACTGGTACTACACCGGCGACGACCAGTTCAACGAAATCACCACCCAGGCCATGCTTCATCAGATTGGTCCAGACCAAGATTACATGCCACCCAACCAATCACGGACTCTGGGTAATGACGACCAAGCATTCTGGGGCATGTCCGCCATGTCAGCTGCTGAGAACAAGTACCCGGATCCGCCGCAAGGGCAACCGGGGTGGCTCGCCTTGGCTCAGGCTGTGTTCAACACTCAGGTACCCCGCTGGGACAACGACACTTGTGGTGGTGGCCTTAAGTGGCAGATCTTCACCTTTAACAACGGATACAACTACAAGAACACCATTTCTCAAGGTTGTTTCTTCAACATTGCGGCTCGGCTTGCTCGATACACTAACAACGACACTTACTCGGATTGGGCTGAGCAAGCTTGGGACTGGACCGTTGCTATCGGCCTAATGGACGGCAACTACCACTTCTACGACGGTACCGATGATAGGATCAACTGCACCCAGATCAACCATATTCAGTGGACATACAATGCGGGCGTTTTCCTGTACGGTGCTGCGACCATGTGGAATATTGTAAGTTCGTATGCAGTTTCTGATTTGATACGTCCTAACATGAATACAGAGCGCTGAAGCCGGTGATGAAACCGAAACAAGCGGGAAATGGCAGGGACGTCTGTCCAACATCATCAAGGGCCTTGATGTCTTCACTAAGAACAACCAAGTTTTAGAGGAGGTTGCTTGTGAGGCCAACGGCAAGTGCAACATCGATCAGCGCTCGTTCAAGGCCTACATCTCTCGCTGGATGGCCGCTACGACCAAGGTCGCCCCTTGGACTACAGACCTGCTGCAGCCAGTCATGACTGCTTCCCGCCAGGCTGCTGTCTCCACCTGTACCGGTGGTGATGATGGGAACCAGTGCGGCTTGAGGTGGACGACCGGATCGTTTGACGGTAGCACCGGAGTTGGCGAGCAGATGGCCGTCCTTGAAGTCATGGGTACTGCTCTGATTGCCAACGTTGCCGGACCTCTCACCAACAAGACTGGCGGAACTTCTCAGGGAAACCCCTCTGCCGGTTCGAACAGTCAGAAGACCCCCACATCGGCGGATCCTATCTCGACGGGAGACAAGGCTGGAGCTGGATTCCTCACTGCTGTCATCCTGATCGGTATTTTGGGCGGCGCATGGTGGATGGTGGTATAATGTGGCTGTCATGAAACGATTTCTTTTTATGCGTTTGTCATTTTAGGTCGTGAGATGGGTTTCAGGCCGACTACCTTATTCTCTTAACCCCTTCCCCCCAGTAGCGGTGCTCGGGTGGCGAAGGGGCAATAGGGCCTGTAGTCAGAAAACCTCCGGATCAAATTTTCTTTTCTTTCTTCCACGGAATGAGGTCCATCCAGGTATCTCACGGATGGGTCATGACGGTGTTTTGAAAATACCATGGGGCTAGCTGTTGCATAATCTTTTTGTATGACTGGGTTTGGTATTTGGGTAACTCTATTGAGGATCAGGTACGGGTACGAAATGGGAATTAAGGCCACACTTATTTGAAAAATGCGCGCGCCAACGTGCAGGCGAGTCTGCAGAGCATCGCTGCAATAGTTTAAGGACTCGAACAAGATCTGCGTTAGTGGGCTGTGCTTCTTAGCCGAAGGAGGCAATGCAGTGTCAAATGTGAGCATACGGTGTGGGTCCCACCAGACCCGCTTCCTCTCTTGAGCGCATGCGATTAGCAGAAGGCGCGAGCGTCTAATGAAACCGCCTTGTAGGCGCACACCAGCACTGAAGATCTTGCGATGTTCTCTTACAGGCGCAGTGCCAAGTGAGCCCTTCCCCGCGCAGATCGTGTTACAGGGCGAGTTTCAGTAGCTACCCTCTCCTCACGAATAAGTGGTCCGCGCTGATCGTACTGCACATCGACCCCTGGAATCCGCAACTCAAAAGAAGGAGAGGAGGGCGGGACTAAATCATGTATTGTCTAGTCGTTTACTCGCCGACCTGGAGAACAAGTCAGACAAAAGGCAAGAGCATAATTACTGGACGGCCAGCCGCCAGGACACTTTTCTTACTTTCCTGTCAATACACAGCCACCAAAGACAGCCATTTCATATTCTCCAAGCTTCTTGCAAGCTTTTGACTTTAACCCTTTACAACCCTTTTCATTTCTACAACCTACGGAGCTAGCCTCTGTTTTCCTTTACCAATTCTCTCTTTTTCCATCCTCCATCTTCTTCCAAGAAACCCACCCGCACATACACACAAAACAACCAACCAAAACCATGGGCACCCAACCATCCCACATCAAGCTCGATCAACGCGTCCCGCTGTTGACCGAGTTGCAACAGCTCTCCACGGACGAACACAACCACAACCCCAACAACCGCCGTTCCGCCACGACCGCCACGACGAAGGTCCCCAGCACCACCACCATCTGCGCTTACGACCCGCCATCAACAATGACTACCCCCCACCACAACCGCCGCAGCCACAGCCACGGCCGGCACCACCACAGCCACAACCACAACCACCACCATTCCTACCACTCCCACCATTCTCACTCCCACTCCGCCGCCTCCTCCACCACCTCCACCATCCTGCCCCCGCCCAGCATGCTCACCGCCTCCCTCGGCCCGTCCTCCGCCTCCCCGGCGGCCATGCTCGCGGCGGCGGCGCCGCGCCCGCGCCCGCCGCCGCCGACGTCGACGCCCGAGCCCTTCTGCGCGTGCTGCACGACGCCGCTGCCGCCGCCGACGCCGCTCCCGTACGAGCAGTCGCGGTGGTCCGGGTCCGGGTCCGGGCGGTCGAAGCTGCGGGCGGTGGTGCGGAAGATCATGCTCTGCGGGAACGGGGCCGGTGGCGGGTGCCGCGGCGGCGAGAAGGAGAGGGGCGAGGAGGTGGAGATGGAGAAGAAGAGCAAGAAGACGACGAAGAGGGCCAGGGGGTTGAGTTTGAAGGGGAGGAAGGGGAAGGGCGGGTTCGGCGGTAAAACCGGCGGCAGGAGGGGGAGGTGGGATGGCAAGGACGATGGGGATGACGCGGACAATGTCAGTCTGGCGGAGAGCTTCGGGACGAGCAGTAGCTTGAGGAGCATGAAGAGCGGCAGGTTGGTGATGATGCCGGTGAGTCGATGACCTTTTTTTTTCCCTTCCCTCTTTATGTTCGTGGAGCTGATGACGTGCGAGCAGGGACTCGGACGGCGGATCATGATATAACGGCTGAGCGTTACGAATCGCTTTCCCTGTGCAAGACGCAGGAAAGTTTCTAGGGATATGGGGAGCAATTCCGGTTCGAGGCGTTTCAACAGTTTGGTGGCTTATGTTGCTTTGCGTTTTTTGGGTATAAACCGGCTGGGCCGGGCGGGACCAAATCACCCATAGATGATTGGGATGAGCCTTTGGCTTGAAATCTCGTGCTGCAGGGGACAGCGCCGAGTAAGTAACGAACAGCTGAGATTTAATGAATCTTTGATCATAATCATTCCCTTGCATCTATTTCGACTCTTGCTCTTTCTCGACGACGTCCACCACGAACGCGCCACCAAGGAGGATAGCAGGCTCTTCGACTGAGTGGTGCTCGTAGCTGCCATTCCATGAAAGTCAACCAGACGCACAAGAATAGGCACAAAGAGCCACGGCAGAATCAGAGACTCACCTCAAAGTTCCCACACCACCGGCTTCCAGAATCAACGCCGGGTTGTCCGACACGTCCCTCGCAATCCACCGCGCGGCGAAAGCGCGCAGAATGTGCCCGTGAGCCACGATAAGCACGTCGTGCGGACCGACGTCCTTCTTTGCCTTGCCGATCGCTGGTCCGTGAAAGCGTGTGCGGATGTCGTCAATCAGTTCGTCCAGTCTCTTACTTACGTCCGCCGGCGACCTGATGCGAAGAAATTTCGAGTCAGTAACATGCCCCGTTGGTTCTCGGCCCCCACGATAGCTCAAGGGAAAAACGCCCACGCTACCCCGATTTCCCCATCCCTCCCGTGCAGCCCTAGTAAGTCACAGAAAAGCCACCGAACCGTCGAGATTTAAAAATAAAGAAGACCATACTTCAAAGGCGGGAAAAACCAAAGAGAAAACAACACTCACTCTCCACCGGGACACCCATCCCTCCAGATATCCCAAGCATCCTCGGCGCGCTCGGCGCGCTGCTCACGGATCTGGGCGCTGGTCAAGCCTTCGTAGTCGCCGTAATCCCACTCGCGGATGGCATCCGTCACCTGGATGTGGGCGTGCGTGCGGATGTCGCGCGTGGGGTTGCTTTCGTCGGGCTCTTGCCACGGCATGCGCTCCGCGCAGCCGAGCGAGAGGAGTTCGAGGGTGCGCTGGGCGCGCTTGCGTGGGGAGACATAGCTGTGGTGTGGCGTTTTCGGCGTGTGAGTCACGGGTCGCTTGCGCGGGTAAAGAAAGAGGAAGGAATGGGACGGGGGAAGATAAAGGGTGTGGCTTGGAACTTTGATTTGCTGCCCAGGCTGCTATGGGCAAGTGGTAGGGTAAGGTGGGATGGGATTTAGGCGGCATGGGGTGACAAGGTGATCTTGTCGTGGGGAGTGGTGTATTTTGAGATTGAGACTAAAATAGGAGCGGGAGGATCTCACATGTGGGCTAAATTCCTTGGAACAATCAGTCGGTCGTCTCCTACCAAGGCCTTGCCGGTGGCCCTTATCCTGCGCTCGCCGTTGGCCGTGAGCGGCAGCTCGGTGGTGCCGGTGTGGCGTCCGTTTATGGACCATTCGGTCTCTCCATGGCGGATGATGAAGACGCGGGGGGTGCAGGCCGAAGTCATTGTTGCGCGCACGATTCTAGGGCGGATGCGGTCTGGTGAGTGGCGGTGAAGCTGGAGAAAGGGTATGCGGGCAATTTGAACATGTCAACGCACGCAATGGCCGAGCGGAGGCCGGGGTTGAGGTGATGACGGAGAAGGCCAGAGGTGCTGATCAAGATGATGACATTGTGGGCGGCGGGGCCTGGCCCTGCCCAAGCTTCTCCGCGCCCCACGTCTGCGTGCGTGTCTGGTCGGCGGTTCAGTCTCGGGCGCCAGCCGCCTTTCTTCACGGAACGACGGGAGCGCCTATTTAGTCTCTCCAGAACCGGGTACCGTGCCAACAAGGTGCGTGGAATGAACGTTGTTGAGGAAGGTATGAATCATTAGCTAAACTAAGAGTCGTCATCTCGTACGTGAAGGTCCCGCCCGAGGCCGTTAAATAGGATATCGTGAAGAGTGTCGCCGGGTACGCGCCCGGCAGAAATGAAGAGGCCCCGCAACGCCTGCCAGCCAACAGTAACAGTCTACATGTAGTCCTTTTCCTTCGAGAGCAAGCTCGAAGCCGCCGAGTCCTTGCGCGCCCAGCGCGACTGACGCGACTGACGCGTCTTGAGCTTGGACTTGAACGATAAGACGGAGCTCTGGCGGAGTTGTGTCAGTAAGGATGATCCATGCCGTTTGCGAGAAGATCGACCCGCGGGCGCTTACCAGGACCAGGAACGGAAGCGGCTTGCTTTTCTCCTGCTCCTCTTTTTCGTCCTCCTGCTCGTGCTCGTCCAAGTCGCCGAGGATTTCGCTGAAGTCGGTCGCCGGGCCCTTCAGCCCGGTCGACGCCGACGATTCGCTGCCGGTGCGCGTGGCTCGCGGGAGAAGAGGGCCGCCGTCCCAGCCGGCTGGAACTTGCAATATCAGAGATTGAGTGCGGGTGATGCAGAGATAAGGGAGATTGGCCTACCTTTCTCCAGCCTGCCATACTCGGAGCCGCTGGCGCTGGTGTATTCCTGGCCGGAGCTGTCGCGGAAGAGGTACTTCTGGGTGATGTCGTCGTAGCCAATGCGTGTGACGCCCGAGGGCAGACGGTAGGCGTCGGTGTCGTAGCTGGACCAGCGTTTGGCACTCATGGTCGCGCGAGCATTCGGGGTGTGATGGTGCGATCAAGTGACGGACGGGGCGGTGGGGAAGTTATACGGGGGACGGGTAAAAGGTGAAGGATGAGTGGCTTAGGGTTGTCAGCGCGGCACGATGCTACACTTATATCTTGCAGGGCAGATAAGCTTCACTTGAGTCCGGGGGCAAGGCTGCGGAGGGACCATGGCGCAGAGTGGAATCCGGTGCGACGCGAGGCTGTGCCACGGCCATGAAACGGATGCGAGCGAGTGGTACGTTCAGTGGCGGCAGGAGCCTCTCTGGGGGGAACGGGCCGCATCCGGCTCTGGAAGTCCCCACCGCGCGCCAAAAAAGAGACGATAAGGACGAACCGAGCATCTGCTAGGCAGACACCCGTCTGCTGATCCTGCGCCAGCTCCCCCTTCAACCGCAGCCTTTTCAACCCTCTGCTTTCGGGGGCCGTCACCGTTGGCGGGCGCAGACCTGTGTTCCCCCAGCCAGCGCCCTGCAGCCGTCCTGCAGCACGTCACACCCGCCGCCACCAGATTTTCCTCTCGTGTCGCCCAGGAAGTCAACAACTGTGGGTCCAGAGACAGCTGGTCCAGAAGAGATTGAAAGCTCCCCGCCTTCCGCTTTGCGCGCTGTCTTTCCTTCCCGAAGAATGCAGGCCGTTTCCAGGGTGCTGCCGCGGCAAAACATGTAGGTGGCGGCGACGACGTTGCAGAGCGCAACGAGGAATTGGGAAGGAAGTTCTTCAACGCGTCAATTGCGAGTCGCCACGCCACGCTTCAGCCAATAGGCGACCGCCATCCGAGCCTCCGGTCTCCCCACTGAGGCGCCGGCTTTACCGAATGAGGCAATTCTTTTTTACCTTTGGCGACATGGCCACCTCATCGCTCAGTGTTGTCAGAAAATCTCGACCGCTGCCCCCACAGTCTCTTCAGCTCAGGGGCATGCCGAATGCCTCTTCTAATGCACGTCATGGCAAAATCTTTCGCTGCTCGTACCCGGATCAATGGGACAGCAGATCGCCAACGCGGAGTTGACGCTTTGACCATGAAGAAAAGAGGGACACATATCCGCACGGATTCTCTGACGGCCTGTGTATGCCATGCCACCCGCTACTTTTGCTTCTGTCAACCGCTGTCGCTCTGTACCTGCTGCAGAACTATCTCGTGCTTACCACAAGACCAATTCATGCTGTTGCCTGTCTGCTTGTTCACCCGCCAGCATGCAACAACCCTCCGTTCATCGACCTTGGCCAGCGAAAACGAATTCTTCTTAGCCTGCATTAATGCAGAAGAAAGGAGCACCGGTGAGTCGCCAACTCACCAGCTTCGACTGTGCTCCACCCCACCGTGCAGATGCAGAATCGTCTGGAGGCAATTCAGTACACCATACACTTGTCGCTCCAATTGCCCCAATGGCGTCAGACTGACGCTACTGCCGTAAGATCGCCAGTCTGAGGGGACGGAGTCACTGTTTCAAATGCTCATGATCCAGCTGTCAATGTACACCGTATGGTCCCCTTCCAAAAGCATAGTGATCACTGAGCCCCGCTTTTCTACAAGATCGATTTAAGTTCCGTCATCGCCTCGATGGGCCCTCATGCTCGAAAGAACTCTGTCGTCTTCTTACAGGGTCGTGCGGCGGGGGTGCTTCATCTGTGCGACACCGTGGGGTGCATGAAGTGTTCCAGAACTGACGTCACTTCCCAATTCTGTAACATTTCTCAACCTTTTGCTTCTTTCTAATCGACCTGGCCAGGAGTCTTTCGTGTCAAGTCCATCCTCCATTTCATGCTAGCTATCACGTACATTCCGAGTTCCGCATAGTACACTTTATTCTTATTTCTTATTTCTTCCTTGTTTGGTCATTCCTTTATACATTCCTCCAAGGACTTACTTTTCTGAAGCCGGCCATTCAGCCAACCAAGCATCGAGGGAATGAGGGGAAAGAGTTCTCATCGGCGTCACCTTTGCTGTCAGGCGTTGCAGCATTCACCGAAAGGATGCGAGGCTGAAACCCGCGCCAGATGAAGCAGTTGCCATCCACTGCAGGACTACGTATATTATTCATTCCCGCAACTTCTCTATTTATCCGCCGGTGACTACTATCGGCCTGGCCGAGTGGTAGCACTGGCGGATCCCAAGTCCCGATGGACCTCTGGGTTCGACACTTGCTTGCCCCTCGAGGCACTTACTGGATCCAAAAAATCCCTCGCAGAAGCCCTACGGTCGGGCTGCGAAGGGTTTCTGCGAGCTCTCCATCCGGAGAGCTTGCAGTTTTGCTGTTTTATATCCTACTCCTATTCTCCTTTTTTCATCCTTTTTTTTCTATTTCTTTTGATTTCCTCAAGACTTTCGAACTCTCCATCCTTGGTGAGGCATTAATTTGGGACGTGGGCTGGCTGTTGTTTGTGTGATGTCAACACTGGTAGCGACAGGAAATTTCTTAAGAACAAACACGGTTGGTTCCGCGGTTTGCCTTTTACTTCCTGGCGGTCATCTATACCACGCTACTGCGCTTCCAAAGACGAAGGTTCGCATGCTATTACTGACGTCAAGAATTCGAATATTGTGCAAGGTGTTTTGATAATTACGTGTAAAATTCAAAATTGAAGCATATTTAGACCAAAGTAAGTTTCCGCCGTTATTTGCTTCGTTCTTGGTAAAGATGAAGGGTTCGGTGCGCTCTCTAACTTTTATTAGGCGACGAAGAGTCTTCCAGTCTCTGACACTCTCCAAGAATCTCAAGGGCGATTTTGCCAGATCCTGACTACCTTTTCAGAGTCTCCAGGCATATGGTGAAGGGAGACCATAATCCTGGGACCGGAAGTTTAGCTTCATGCTAATATATCAATAGATTGGAATGTAGAGCCGCCCGAAACGAATAGCACCGCGCTTTACACTGTTGATATGTTCTAGCAAAATAGGCTAGTATGACTGAGGCTTTGGATTGATTTAACGCAAAGCAGTGAACATGATCGGCTAGGCGATCGCATACACCGCTGAAACCACTCCTCTACGGCCACTAGAGTTTCGGACACACCCGTCAAATTGCTCTCGGAGAGCGCATGGATGGGCGCAAGGCTATTGAACACGCCCTCCGAAGAGATACAATTTCGGAACGACGCCAGAGGGTGCACTGAGGTAACCATGTCGTAAGAAGGTGCTCCATAGTGTTGCCTTTCATATGCCGTACCGCGGAGGAGGTTGTTTCTACTCGCTTAGGACCACAGCTTCAGCATCCTGCGCGAGACCACCAAAAAAGAAGGGGAAAAGAAACATAAAAGGAGAGGGAGAAAGAAGAACGGAGTGCATTAGATTAGACATGCGCTTCGAAGGTGCGTTGCAAGCCGAGTGCCGATACGCCGGTCGAGTCGGCGGTACCGGAGCAATGCCCCTGCATTATTCAAAGGGATATCGATTCGAAGCCACTGCGCTACCACGTGAACGCGGGGAACTCCAGTTTCCCCATTCGTCAGCACGTGGCGCATCACTAGTGCCTTTGGGAGTGATTGAGACTAAAGACGTTACTAGTCGCGTGGTAAACGGCGCATCCGAAGAGTGGTGCTTCTCATGAACAAAGCCCAAACCGGTTAGCGATAGCGACGTCTCTTTTGTAACTTTACTCTGTAAGTTGCGCGTAAGTGAATCAAGGACCGAAGTGTGTTTTACCTTACTTTCAAACTAGCTTCATTCTGGCTTGTCGCTGAAGATCGAGGGCCCCGTCAGGCGTCTTGAGACAGTGGACGCGATGTGGCTGCTAGTCTAACGGCGCCACCACGTGGAAGGAAGAAAAGGAGAGCGCGGCTGAAAACGAGCGGCTGGCTGCATGTGCAGGAACACATACTACGTAGCCTATTGTACGCCATCGCAGATAGCCGGATTAGGGTTAATTGAGAAGTAACCGGCAATGATCGGAACGCGGCTGAAGAGAATCTCGGGAACCGGCCGGAATGCCATCGGACCATTCTCAAGGGGTTTTTTTTTTATTAATCTCGTGTCATAGGGTTTATAGCCGCAGCAAATCGGTAGTACGGCGGAACGCGTGGCCGGTCTCCCCGAATGCAGAACGGGAAACACGCTACATTGCCTCCGAACGTACCACATATGGTCCTGTCGAACATCTAAATTTAGCGGCTGGAAGAAGGTCCGATGGTGGGGAGACTATTTCGTGTCCGCTTACCATAGCCGTGCGGGCCACGCGCGTCAGGAACGGCGGCGTACAACAGAAAGCACGGGCATTTGTATCCAGCTGACTTACCGGAAAGATGCTCGTAAAGATTGGCAGGGCTGCAGAGACCGTTCTGGACTCACGTTCCGAAAGAGCCGCGCATGTGTCCGGTGCCAGCCACAGCGACACTACTTCGGGAGAATACCTCTTCCGATGCATCACTCAGGAGACAGGATTCAGGGTTGAGCAAAGAGGTCACATTCAGCTAAGATCGGAGAATATGGAGGACAGACGATAAACGACCAAATTTAGCCACAATTTCCCCAGCATATACCGTATCGTCCCAGTCCGGGGATCGAAACAACGCCGGGAACGCCAGGAACGCCCTACTCACTACACGCTAAAATTTTGACCGAGAGAGAAAGAAAGGCTGACAAGTTCGCTGAGAAGACAACAAGGATTCCTTGCAAAGTGATGATAGTACCAGTGCCCCAAACTTTCCGAGAGCTTGCTGCTTTTGGTTGCTTGACTGCGTTGCCGATGGTCCGTCCTGTCTGTCTAGAACTTTTGTTCTTTATGCAGTCTGGTGGCGGGGGCGGTTGATGCAAGAGGACCTCCACGGCGGTCGTCTGTGTCCAGACATAGGACCAGAAGTGGATAGTCGTTATGTGTGGAGGTTGTGGATGAAGGATTAAGGTCGGCAGGTAGAATAAGATTAGGTTTGGATATCGATCCGTGGTGTGTGAATTATGAATAATGAAGTAGTCGTAAGGTTATGGCCTCTCAACTGCGGCATGACTCCACCATCGCGGATATGGAAAGGTGGAGTTGCTGAGCAGTAGTCGTCGGCGAAATAGGTGGTCGATAGTCATACATGGCATCGAAGGTCGAAGGTGATTATGGTGGTGTGCTCCTCTTGGGCAGCTGGTGTGGATGGTGTATGTGGAAGACAACCCGCAAACTGCAGCCGTTAGCACGTGCTCGAGGGTAGAGGCAACGTGACCGTGCTTACCATTTAGAATACATCGCTTACGAGGATCTCCTCTGGGACGAGAGCCAGCCGCCACTTGTCTGGGTGCTTCCTCTGCGGTCCTGTGACGCTCCGCTACTTTGGTAGCGAGTGGAGCTGTCCCGTGATGAGGACGCGCGGGCGGATTGGTTGCCGGCAGAGCAGTAAGGGCAGTTCTGGCGCAAGTACTTGCCGTACCAGCAACCCGGAGCGCACGTAGAGCCGGCCATTATGATGGAGTGGTGGTATTAGTGTGGAGATGGTGTGATTAAAGATTGTCGAGGTGGAGTGGTGGAAAGCGAGATGGCGGCGCGGTATTATAGTGGTAGAGCGAACAGTCGGAAGTTGGATGAGTATGAGCAGGTGGTAGACGTGTGGCTCGGCGGGGGCTTTATCAATATCGTGACGGCCAGGAGATGGTGAGACGGCGAGGGGAGCAGGGATCAAGCAAGAGATCGGCTGTGACGCGAGTACAGGAGGCTAGTGCGGGTACGTAGGTTGCCCAGATGGCTTCTTTTGGGCGGTCGCAAGCCCGTTTGGCCGATGGCCAGGATCAGCTGGGTATTCCGGGGGCGTCCGGGTGGAGATTCAGAGGTTCCGTGCGGGAGCCCAGGCACATGGATCGTCGGGAGCGATCAGACGGTGGCAGTGCTGCGCTTTTCTGGCTCGAGGGAAGGCGTGTGGTGCGCGATATATGTGCACTTGGGGGGGCTCAGGGTGTCCGTCTTGTTGGGCCGGGGCGGGAGGGGCGTCGGGCTTTTTTTGGGGGGAATAATGGCTCGGGAGAATCTACTTTGGTGTTGTGCACCAGCTAGTGGCAGCCACGGCTTCGAGTTGCCCAAGCAGGACGCTGACATCGCCACCACCTCAGGCTAGGCGGATGGCCGGAGTCTGGCTCGCAGTGCGGGGAGTCAAGCTGGCGACCCAACCCGATGCACGAACGGCATGACGGCTGATCGAGGCGCCTGCAGCCCGTCAGCCCGGAGGTGGTGCTGCAGCTGCGAGCCGGGAAGCGCCTGCGAGCGCGGGCTTACCCTCCGGCAGTCCATGGCAAAAAGATGATGCCAGCCCCAGCGGCTATCGCCAGTCTTCAGCCGCAGGCAAGCGGGGCGAAGGATGGAAAAGCAACCGTTGACTTGGCTACGGGCCTGGCATCGGCGATGGCGATCGCGCCGTGCGACGCGGAAGCAGAAACAGTAGGGCTGGAAGAAACAAGAGGTACACCGACGACGTACCCATTGGAGGGGCGACGCCGCCGGTGAGTGCGCACTGGCACAGTGAGGCGTGCCAATCGCGTGGGTCGTCGCCCTCCATCATCGCTGCCATCATCGCTGTCGTCGCCGCCGCCTAGAACAGGGCGATTGTCCGAGCGCAGGCTGCTAGAATTCAAATCGCGCTGCAGGCCTGAGCAGTGGGAGCGCGGCGTTATTCACGGGGCTGGGGCTGAGTGACTCCTGAGGCTCTGCACCGGCCTTGGTCAAACGATGGGCCGGTGGGGACGCAGTGCAGGGCCTGTGCCGTCAATACCGTCATCCCCAGGCTCCCCAGAAACCTTAATCAGCGTCGCGACAATTGACGCAATGCATGCGCAGCGAAGCTGAGGCATTTCGTCCAGATCGCCCGGCCAAGCTTCACCTTATTCGGCTACACCCGGTGCGTGGTTTTTGGCGGGGCAACGTCCGCCTGCCAGAGCCATGAAGACGTCTTGCTAAACCCTCCGGGGCCCGTGGTTCCGTTCACGATGCTCCTCGTGCCCTCCGCCCGCCTCGTCTGGATCGCCAGCGTGATTTACCCGACTCAGGAACGCCCTTTTCCCCATCCCCAGACTGCCACCCCCGGCCTTGTCTCATGGCCAGCCAGCTCCGCCTCACGCCTGCTTCACCGCTGGATGCTGATGGTGTTGTCGTCTCGCGACTATATATTCGCCTGCTGCGAGTGTGTCTGCTGAGGCCTCAAGCGAGTTGATTCCAATCCACTGCGGATAGCATCCTCTTGCTACCATCACCTGCTCGCGCTCCTCCTCTTATTCACTTCAATCGATAAATGCCTCCACCTTCCATAATCCTGACGCCGGCTACGTCTTCCTCTTCCGAGCAGGCTCGCAACATTCCTCTTCTGAATCCTCACACCACACCCGGTAAGAAGATTGGCTGCAGAGCGTTGGCGCCGATCCGTGCTCATGTTGAATTAGCTCGACGCCCTTCCACCGAGAACATCACCAATCAGTACCGCAACCGCTACGCCCTCTACCTCGCTGCCCAGTTCAACATCAGCGCTGCCGCAGCCTTTGTTGAGATCGACCAGCAGATCCGCTTCAACCAGTCCAGGAAAACTTCTGCCGTTTCCGAGGCAGACGTCCGGGATGTTCGAACTGGTGGTAGCTTTTAGCGTCTTCGTTGTCGGCATGGTTGCTGCAGACCTGCACTTGGGTAGCGCCGGGGCAAAGAGAAGCATGAAGTACGCGCAGGAAGCACGTGGTCTCTGAATAACTTAATTGTTTACATGCCGACTTGGCGTGCACTGTCTTTCGTTGAATGGCGTTAGCTTGTCTCCCATGAGTATACGAATTTCATTGATCCTGACACTTCCGCCACTGCATGTTGGGATCGAAGTGAAGGATCCATGAGAGATGTGTTGACTGCCTCTGGCGGTGACAACATGAGACCAGAGGGATCGTGGATTGGAGGGCAGCGATCTCCAAAAAGAAAAACGCATTGCGAGACAGCCGGACCGGTTAAGACTGCCTTCTCTGTGGGAGTAGCCGTGGTGAGCTGCTACGACGTAGAACTGGTGCGTTGCTTGCTGCGTTATGACACATGCATCCCCTCGCACAGCTTATGTGGGTGCGTCGTAGTCAGGCGTATTGGGCCGGTCATCGCCGACGGTGCATCGGGTGGCTTCCCATCACGAAGCTCGTCGGGGCATCTCGATGGCTATGATGATGCCACGGCTCTGGCGATCGGAGACCGTGTTTCGCGTCGTGGTGAAGGCATGACAGAAGCGTTGTCCTCGCCGCCCTCCAAGATCGGGGACGATGGTGTTTTTGCTTGTCTAAGCGAGCCCGCACACGGCGCCGAATGCGCCGAAAGTTGAAACCATCACGAACTTCGCGACCTCAATACACCCGCCTCATCCTCACGCAAAGGTACGTTCGCCCCCCGAAACTGGCTTTGTGCTCGCCCGCGATGCTCGCCGAGTTGTATTTCGCGCCCCGCAGCGTTGACTGCGACCGCTGACGCAGGCCCGCTTAGCTCCAGCCTTCCCGACCTTCCCCTCCACACACAAACCGCAAATATGGATCAGGCCAAGCTCGCGCGGATGCAGGCCTCTGTGCGCATCGGTAAGTGAAGTCCCCGCCAGGAACCGCTCAGAAATGCGTTCGCCATGCAATATCGAGGGTTGAGAGCTCCGCTGACTCGATGACGTGAATAGGGTAAGCTACTTCTGCTCCTCAACGACACGCGCCCCCGCTCCGTAGCGCCAAGATGTCGTCCGATGACTTCGCATTGGACAAAGGATCTAGGACAAGCCGCTGACGGATGATGTTTGTGACAGAGGCAAGGGTACTCCGCGCAGGAAGGTCAAGAAGGTCCACAAGGGCTCCGGTGGTGACGACAAGAAGCTGCAGGGCACCTTGAAGAAGCTCAACGTTCAGCCCATCCAGGCCATCGAGGAGGTTAACATGTTCAAGAGCGACGGCAATGTCATCCACTTCGCGGCACCCAAGGGTGAGTTCCAGCTCGGCTGCGCCGGACCCGGCAGCTCTGGATTGGCGTCATGCCAGGATTTGAGCTTGCGGGGTTGAGTGGCGTCGATTTTTGAACATTGTCTCTGACCCTTTGCACGACTAGTCCACGCTGCCGTCCCCGCCAACACCTTTGCCATCTACGGTAACGGTGAGGACAAGGAGCTCACCGAGCTCGTTCCCGGTATCCTCAACCAGCTCGGCCCCGACTCGCTGGCTTCCCTCCGCAAGCTCGCCGAGAGCTACCAGAGCATGCAGAAGGAGAAGGGCGAGGGTGAGAAGAAGGAAGACGAGGATGACGATGACATCCCCGACCTCGTTGCGGGCGAGAACTTCGAGGGCAAGGCCGATGTCGAATAGACGCACTTTCCGACAGTAGGAATTGAATGTCAGGAGGGGGAGCAGAAAAGGGACTATCTGCATGCGAGATTTCTCGTCCGATACTTTGCAAAAGTCAGGCTTCCACGGCGATGGAAGGGAAATAGCAATCTCATCCTCTTTCGATGACCCTGTATCTTTAGCTGCGGTGCACATTTGTAACCCAACATCGCGCCAGTGTGTAGCTGGGCCTGGTGGTACGAAAGTCTGAAGTGTTACCAAAAACCACAAAGTTCCAAGGGTAGCAGAAACGTCGGATGATCACCGAGACAAGCTCCCGCAGGCGCAGAAAGCAAGGCGTGTGTTGAATTTGAAGGATGCGAGCCATGTGTCGGTAATGTATGGCGGATACCATCTCCGCAGCAAAGAATGTCGCATCGAGAGTTGATATTTACATCTCACGATGTCCGTTAATGCATTCATCCAGCGCAATGTAATTGGGTCCCAAAGTTGGGAATCTTATCTTATCTGGGCCCGCCCTCCATCTAGGCGCACGGACCCTTGCTTCACGCAGCGCGCGACTGTCGCGTCCTCCGAAACTCGACGCGGGCGTCGCTTCCACTTCCAACGTTTGACCATACCACGCCCATCTTCCAGCCCACACCTCGTCGCATTCAACATGGCGCGTCGCCGATCAAGCTCCGAGGTTGACGAGGATGAAGACAGCTATGTCTCGCAGACGCAAAGAAGTGCGAAGCGTCCCAGGACTGACAACGACGTGTCCGAGGTGCGCTTTTGCCTTATACCGCGCCGCCGGGTGACATAGGCTAACAAACTTCTCAAGGTGTCCGATGATCCTGTTCTGCCGGACAGCTACCGCTCACAGCCTCGCCATGGAGGCAGCATCAGTGACGGCCTTGCGCCGCTAAAGCACCAGCCAGGGTCGATCGTCCGTGTCAAGCTCACCAACTTCGTCACGTACACATCCGCCGAGTTTCAGCTTGGTCCCAGCCTGAACATGATCATTGGTCCAAACGGTACGGGCAAGAGTACGTTGGTCTGCGCGATCTGTCTGGGCCTTGGTTGGGGCCCCCAACACTTGGGGCGTGCGAAGGAACTTGGAGAGTTCGTGAAGCACGGCGCACGCGAAGCCGAGATTGAGATTGAGCTTTCCGGAGGCCCCCAAACTCGGGACAGGAACCCCATCATTCGCCGTCTGATCCGCAGGGAAGGAAACAAGTCAATTTTCTCCCTCAACGGCCAACAAACAACACACAAGGAAATCCTTCGGCTTTGCAAGTCTTTCTCCATCCAGATCGACAATCTGTGCCAATTCCTCCCCCAGGATCGTGTCGTCGAGTTTGCTGCACTAAGCCCGGTCCAGCTGCTAGAGCAGACCCAGCGCGCGGCAGCGCCCGACTACATGAACGATTGGCATGACCAATTGAAGGGGCTGAGAAATGAACAGAAGGCCACGACTGATACGCGCGACAAGCAGCAGGAAGTCTTAAGAGACCTGCAAAACAGACACAACCTGCAGAGGGCCGATGTGGAACGAATGCAAGAGCGCCAGGATATTACCAACAAACTCCACGCGTATCAAAACATTCGACCATTTGTCCAATATCGAACTGCAAAGGACAAATTCAACGCAGCAAAACGATTAGTTGATGATGCGAAGGTGGAACTCAGGGACCTTCAGCAAAGGGAGCAGCCAACCTTGGATGTCCTCGAGAGGAAACAAGAGTATCGCGATCAGGTTGAACAAGTTGTCCGACAGCGCAAAAAGCTGGTTGAGCGAATGGAGCGCAATGCTGAAACACTCCGTCAGCGCATGGAAAATATGCAAGCTGAGATCAACGACAAGGACACAGCAAAGAATGCAGAGAAGAACGCCAACAAGGACAGGGCGCGTCAACGTGATAGCCTCAAACGGGAAATCATGACCATCACGGAGAAGATCAACAAAGGAACGCCCGAGTTTGATGCTGCGGCGTTCAACGAGAGAAGCCGAGAGAAGCAACGCGCATCGCGCGAGCTGCAAACCGAAAACCAGGACCTCAACCGACAGCGTGACGAGATTATGCAGCGAATCCGTAGACTGGACGAGCAGAAGCAAGAAGCCGAGAAAGAGGTTCAGAGCCTAAGGTCACAGGCTGGACAACAATCGAACAAGCTCAAGAGCTTCTCGCCGGATACCTGGAGAGCCTGGGATTGGATCCAGAAGAACCGAGATCAGCTCACCGGCGAGGTTTTTGGTCCGCCTATAGTGTCTTGCTCCGTCACGGACCATCGCTTCTCCGACGCCATCGAGTCCAATTTGCAAAGAGGTGACTTCCTTGCCTTTACCGTCAGCAACCGTCGAGATTTTTCTACTCTGAGCAAGACCTTTCAGAGGATGGGCCTCAACGAGACCCATATCAGGGAAGTTACCAGATCTCGTGACAGTTGGAAGCCTTTGATGTCAAGCGATGACTTGAGGCAGTACGGTCTGAGCGGCTGGCTTATCGACTACTTGAGTGGACCAGATCCGGTAATCTCAACACTTTGCGACAGCGCGAGGCTCCACCAGTGCGCTGTAACTCTCCAAAACCACAGCGATGAACAGTTTGAACGTCTCAAGACGAGCCCCATTCAACGATGGGTTGCCGGACAACGTTCGTATCAAGTGTCTCGTCGACGTGAATACGGAGACCAAGCAGTGTCAGTCACTGGCAGACCGATCAAGCGATCAAGGATATGGACAGATCAGCCTGTAGATATGGGTGTCGAGCGTGAACACCAAGCCAGGATCCGGGATATCGGTCACGACATACATGATCTCAACGAGGAACACACCGGCTTGACGGAAAGAATCCGAGCGAACAAGGAGAAGATCACCCAGCTCGAGAACGAAAGACGAGACATTGACCAGCAGAAGCACGACCTGCAGAAGCTTCGTGGCGAGTTCGAGGGGTTGCAGACGAGGAAAGGCACTTGTGAAATTACCTTGGCGCAAATCACGGAGGCGCTGGACGAGATGGCAGAGCGGCTCGAGACGATCGAGGCGGAAGCCGACGAGCTCATCTTGAAGAAGGGACAGCTTGCGATCGACTACGCCAACTCGGTCAAGTCGCTGCTCGAACTCCATCATGGTGTGTACGAGGCCGAGATTGTACTCGCAGAGGCCAAATCGGAGTTCCAAGTCTACGAGGAAAGGAGCCAGGCCATTAGGAGGGACATTGAGGAGCATAGAGAGAACATCCGAAGACTGAACGCGGAGAAGGATCAGTGCAAGAAACATGCACAGCGGCTGCAAAACGAGGTCAACCGTATTAACGAGGAGAGGAGTGACGAGGAAGAAGCGCTCGTCGAGCATATCCAGGAAGGCATCTCCCTCGAAGACCTAGAGGCGGAGATCGAAGTCTTCCAGAATCGGTTGACCCTTCTCCACGGCGGCGATCCCAATGCAATCAGGGACTTCGAGAAGCGTGCGAGGAGAATCGAAGAAATTGAACAGAGGCTGCGCGGTGTGGACGAAGAGCTTCGGGAGCTACAGGACAGGATTGAAGGGATCAAGTCCCAATGGGAGCCAGAACTGGATGAACTTGTTCGACAGATCAGCATTGACTTCTCCGACAACTTTAGCAAGATTGGATGCGCCGGACAAGTCAGCATCTACAAGGCAGAAGACTTTTCGGAGTGGGCAATTCAGATTCAAGTCAAGTTCCGGTAAGTCGTTGGCAAGAGTCGAACAGGTCAAGAATAAAGCTAACCACCCTCTACAGTGAACAAGAACAGCTCTCGATTTTGGATTCTCACCGACAGTCTGGTGGTGAGCGTGCGGTGTCGACAATCTTCTACCTCATGGCCCTGCAATCTCTCGCTCGCTCACCATTTCGAGTGGTCGATGAGATCAATCAGGGAATGGACCCTCGCAATGAGCGCATGGTGCATGAGCGTATGGTGGATATCGCGTGCAAGGAACACACCGCGCAGTATTTCCTTATCACACCAAAGCTTCTTCATGGGCTGAAGTTCCATCCGCGGATGACGGTGCACTGCATTGCCAGTGGAGAGTACATGCCAAGCGATTACCGCGAGCTGGATTTCAAAGCTCTGGTAGATGTAGCGTTGAGGGTGAAAGGAAAGGCCTAGTTAGGATGACGGCGTGTACCACGGCGTTCTGGGGAATCATGACTTGATAAATAGGCACCATGGTGTCTTGGGGTACTTCTAGACTTCGGACAAGGTTGCAATGCCACATGCTTTTGGGATTTCTATATTCATCTGATAGGAGGATATCTCCGGACGATCGATGACGTGACTGCGAATCAGGGAGACTGTCAATTGCAATAGTAGCCAATCGAGATTATGCAGGTCTGCGGACCCGAGGGGTGGTCGCATGAGCGAGGAAACATGAAGCGTCGCAGGAGTTGGAGATGTGGCAGTACTTAGTGTGGCTGGTGGCACTAATGCAAGCTTCCCGAGCCGGCTATCTCTCGTAAAGTTGACCCTTTCGCTGACACAAATCTCCACGACCCCAACCACAGTCTGCCCACTCTCGTACCGCGCTCCTCCCCTTCTTTCGGTGACGGTCCTGGGCAGCTGCGATCGCCGCGCACGTAGACGGGGAATGCTGACGCCGCGCCACCTCGCCTAACGCCGTGACGGGCTGTGAGCCCAGCTGCAGATCCCCCGGTCACGCAGGACACGCTTTCACCTGGCACCTTCGAGGTCGACCTCGGGACACCCTCCTTCTTCCCACCCACGGCGCGACACTGTCCACATTCCGCCGCTGGATCGCGGACCCTGGGCCGCCAATCGCTACCAAACGCTCGTTGTCTCCGATACCGCTTCCGCTTCCGCTTCCGACCAACAAACCCTCCGCGACACGA
Source organism: Diplodia mutila (assembly GCA_022560015.1). Classification (NCBI taxonomy): domain Eukaryota; kingdom Fungi; phylum Ascomycota; class Dothideomycetes; order Botryosphaeriales; family Botryosphaeriaceae; genus Diplodia; species Diplodia mutila. Next base: position 98,806 of record JAFISB010000069.1, on the reverse strand, counting down.
TATACGATACGACCGCCGAAGATTGCCACATCCTTCGCCGCAACACCACCACCGGCGCTTGCACACCGGTCCACGCATACCATCCAACGGAACCTCAGGAGCCGCCATCGCATATTATAGTGCTACTACAGGCAGGACAAAACCACCATGTCGGAAGATAGCAAGGCGCAAGGCCCCGGCCTCAGCTTTGCGGACATTGTGAGCCCTCCTTCCCTCTTGGCGCAATCATTGGGGCATTATTTCGCGCGCGGGGTTTGCTGACAGCGATGCAACGCCAGGCCGCGGGCATCGTCGAAGACTGCCTGTACAACATCATCCACGACATCGTGCTGCAGACGCACCGTGAGGAGAAGCTGCAGCGCATGCAGTCAGCCGCGACAACAGCGGAGCAAGCGGCAATAGCAGAGCACCAAGAGAACGCGGACAAGGCGACAGCGAAGGGAGGATCGGCGGCGCCGCAATCGGCGGGAGGAGACGGGCAGCAGCCGGCGACGAGCGTGCGCATCGACACGGTGGCGGCCGCCTACGACAACGGGCGGGTGACGCTGCGCGGCAACCCGCTGAAGACGACGCCGGAGATTGTGTGCCCGCACTGCAAGCTGCCGCGGCTCAAGCACCCGATCGCGGGGCTCGGGTCGCGGCTGCCGGACCTGACGAAGAACTACTGCACGCGGCACCCGTTCGTCAGCCGCCAGGGCCACGACATCTACAACAACCCGTTCCCGACCGACATGGCCAAGACGAAGAAGGAGCGCGAGCTGATCAAGCGCCAAGAAAAGGACAACACCCCCTCGGGTGGGGGCAGCCAACACGGGGACGATTCGCAGGAGAACAGCCTCTCGAAGCTCGCCGCGGGCGGCAAGCCGGCGTCGTACATCCCCTGGCACACGTGCCCCAACTGCAAGCGCAGCCTGCTCATCACCCGCTTCGCCCAGCACGCCGAGAAGTGCCTCGGCATCTCCGGCCGTCAGAGCAGCCGCAACGCCATGGCCAAGCTTAGCTCATCGCAGGGCGGCGTCGGCAGCGCCGCCGCGGGCAACACGCCGCTGGGCAGCAGGGTCGGCACGCCCAATCCCGGTGGCAGCCAGGGCAGTAAGATCGGGAAGAAGGACGCGGCGGGCGACGGCGACGGCGACGACGATGGCGGCGGCGATACGCCGAAGAAGGTCAAAAAGAAGAGTAGCTACGTGAAGAAAGCCGACCGCGACCGCGATCGCGACGGAGACGGCGCCGGCGGCGAGAGGCGCGAGAAGGGTGGCACGAAGATCCTGAAGCTGAAAACCGGCAGCAGCGGCGGCGGCGGCGGCGGCGGCGGCTCCTCGTCGAAGCGCCCGCCCAAGGAAGACAGAGACAGGAAGGAGGGCACGCCGATGAGCGGCACCGGCGGCAGCAAGAGGGACAGGGAAAGGGATGGCGATGGAGGCGACGAGCCGGTGCCGAGGAAGAAGCTGAAGCTGTTCAAGACGGAGAGCAACGCCAGCGACATGACGGATAGGGACACGAAAGAGTCGTCGAAGAAGAAGACTACGATGACGGCGGCGGCGGCGGTGGAGGACCAGTCGGCTACGGCGGGGAGTCCGGCAAGCACGGCGAGCTGATTGAATCCTCTACGTTGTCTTTCTTCTCTCCCTCCTTCATCCTTGCTTGTTTGGGATTGGGGATTTTGCCATCATCTTTGTATTCTGCCCCACCCTTCGTCCCCCCTTTCTGTGGGATATGTGGGTTTCTGAGTGGAAGACTCCTTTCTTCTTCTTCTCGATCCCTTGCCTTTATGCTTCGCCCTTTCATTGGCCTTTGTTATGCTTAGTGGGTATTACTGATCGAAGCGGCATCATTGGCGTTTATTTCCTTCTTATTCCTTTATTTTTTGTGTTGCAACTGGATATGGGGGTTTTTTTTTGGTCGGTGGAAGTAAAGATACCTGTGGCATCAAGTAGGGCCCACCAACAAATGGTTTTTTTTTTCTTGTATATGCATATGTTCTATGAGAGGAGAAAGGAACAGGCTCGTTTTGTAGTGACGAAACAGCTTAATTTCTGCAGTGTTTGTTATGGACTAACATGTCTTTCACTTGTGGCATTCGTAAGGTAATCACGGGGCAGTAGTCAACAAGAAACGATCTGGAAGAGGAAGTAGAGGAAGCATCACGCTGATATTTGCAAAGGATGCGATGCGGCTGGGTGTACATATATGTATGTGGCCCCCGAACGAGCAGGACAAAAAGTTATATATATATACAGAGAACGATCAATCCTCCGAGTGTAGACCTGAAGTAGTAGCGCGAGCATCACTCGTCCCTCGTTCAGGTCCTTCCTCTCCACTTAATGATTTTCCATCCCCCCTTTTCCTCTTCACAACCAAAAATAAAACACTCATAAACAATCACTCCATTTTCTCATCTCCCTTTAAACGTAGACGTACTCAACGGCGCAGGGTCCGTCCTCCTCCTCAGTGGAGGCGCCATCGACCGACGACGAGGAAGTCGCGTCAGTCTCGGTGTCGGTGGTGCCCTTGTTTTTGCCGAAGCCAGGGAAGGAGGTGGGCCAGGCGGCCCCGGGGGTGAAGGCGGGCCAGTTGCCCCAGCCGCCGGTAGCGGAGGTGGCGGCGACAGCGGTGGTGCTGTCAGCGGCACCGGCGACCTCAGAGCTGACGGCCGCCGTGGGCGCGACGCTCGAGGCGGCGGCGGTGGAGGGAACGTCGACCTGCGTGGATGAGCGAGTCTGAGTTTGGAGGGTGGTGGGGGTGGCCTGGGCAACGGGGGTGGAAGAGGAAGAGGAAGCCTCCGCGATCACACCAGCGGCCTCGGCGGTGGACGACGCCTCAGGGGTAGAGACGGCGCTGGAGGCGGCGCTGGAGACTGCGGCGGCGGCCTGGGTGCTGGAGGAAGCCTGGGTGGCGGCCGAGGACGCACCTGCGCTGCTGCTGCTGCTGCTGCTACCGTCAAGGGACATGCAGGCGAAAGACATCTTCTTGGAGGTGGAGCTGGAGCCGCCGTAGGCCACGGCGGTCGAGACGTCCCAGGTCATGGAGACGTAGGGCCAGCAGATGCGGCCGTCGCTCATGGTGACCATGTCACCAGCAACGTAGACGTCGGTGGCGCTGAAGGCATCGCCGACCTTGGTGCCGGTGCTGTCGACCTGCTGGAAGAAGGTGCCCTTAAATTCACCCATGCAGCCCATGGCAATGACGGGGCAGACGGGGTTGGCGGCCTCCTCCCAGGTGACGAGGGCGTTAGACTCGCCGAAGGTGGCGACGTGGGCGTTCTGGCAGTCGTTGTCGCCCTGCTTGATCCAGTTGACCTGGCTATCGCCATCGGCGGAACCGACGGTGGAAGTGGCCTGCTCACCCGCAAGGGTGTTCTTGTCGCTCATGATGGAGATGGCAATGTTGCGGTTGTTGGTGCGGTTGGTGACGTGAGTGTAGCCGTCGCCCATCCAGTCGTTGATGACGACGTCCTTGGCGCCGCGGGAGACCCAGGAGAAGATGTACTTGGAGGAGCTTCCAAAGCGAGCCAGACCGCTGTACGAGCCAGACATGCCGCCCATGGGCTCACCAGAGCCACCGTTGGTGGTGTTCTCGTTGGAGATCTTCTGGCCGGCAGTGGTCATACCGGTGGTACCGGTGTTGAGCCAGATAGCACCCTGATCCTCAGAGCAGATGGAGGCGAAGGGAGCAGCATCAGCGGCCTCGAAAGCGATACCGGTGTTGTGGCTGCATCCCCAGGAGCTGGAAGCACCGTCGATGGTGGTCAGGGTGCCGTCCTCCTTGACGTACTCGATAGAGTCGCCGTAGTGGCCGGAAGCATCACCAGAGTAGTCGGTCACGACGAAGTAAGCACCGTACATGCCAGCCTCGGAAGAGTAGACGAGGTCACCGTTCATGTCAGGGGAAGCAGCGAGACCTTCGGAAGCATGGACACCGGGACCGCCGAGCCAGGTCTTCCAGGTCTGCTTGCCGCTGGTGTAGCGGTAGAGGACAGCGACAGGGGTGTCGGAGGGAGGGGCGTTGGTGGTGCCTGAGGGCATGGCCTCGTTCACAAGGATGGCGAAACCATCGTCGTGAGCGACAAGACCGCCGGCCTCCTTGGCGCCAGAGACAGTGACGGTGGTACCGGTGGCGGCAAAGGTGGAGGGGTCGACCTGCTGGACGTGGACATCGGTCTCACTGCTGTCGAGGTAGGCAAGGTAAGCACTCTTGCCGTCGGGAGAGACAGCAAAAGGAGTCCTGCGGTGGTGGGGGATGCTGGTCCAGTAGGCCTCCTTGACGGGACCGAAGTCGAAGTCGAGGGCCAGGGTATCGACGTGGGTCTCAAGGTTGGACTTGGTAAGAGCTGCGGTGGTGCTCTGCACAGCAGAGAGCAGCAGTAAAGCGAATGAAGGCGCCAGCATGCTGGGCAGATTTCAAAGAATGACCGTAAAAAGAATGGATTGCGAAGTAAGTTCGTGTCGAGCTAAGTAGGGGCGGCTGGGCCGTTGTATATGTATGTATTTGGCGGCTACTTCATCACGCAGTACGAGGACAGTCCGGACATTTGCGGCCCCGCGGCACAGGCTCAAGGCGTGTTTTGTTTTGATGGGGCTCGGCGGAGGTTTGACCAAGAGAGGCGGTGGTCCTTACTCGTTTGAAACCGAGCAGGGACGCGGGGCCGGGAGATCACGTTTCAAGCCTGCCTTACGAGAACAACCCGTCAGTGCGCGCCTCATCGAGTTGCCATTGACGGCTCGCCTGCTGCTTGTCGGTAGTGCCCCGACGGGCTTGGATGGCGGGTGAGAAAGGCGATGCAGGTCAAGATGCTGCAATGGCAATTCCAGCCAAGACTCGTAACCGCCTGACTAGACGACAGCGCCACAGGCTGGAGACGAGTGAGGGGAGAGGGCCTGTGTAATCTCCGCAGCGGCTTGGTCGGGATCAGGAGGCAGAAAACATGTCAAACAACGCCGAGAAACGGTGGATGCCGGGGTTGAATGCGCATCGATCGGATTGTCGCATGTCAGGGATGTGCTGCATCGCTGTACCATGTGTGCTACTCAGGTAGCAACGCGTGTAAAATCAAGACAGGTGTGAGCCAAGTGGCAGCGGTGTACATGGGAGCGGGGGCGGTAGCAGACAGATGACGGCACGTACATGGCGACAAGGTATGGGCGGCAAGGCGGCGACGGAGGGGCAAGGTGGTGCAGGAGGTGCATGGGCGTTGGTGGGTTGAAGGAGGCGTGACGGACGGGGCGCGTCGAGGTGCGGGAAGGCAGGAGCGAGCCGCACGCGAGCCGCATGCGAGCTGGCAGCTGGCCAGACCCAAAGCTCTAAAAAATCAATCAGGCCCGACTTTCCAGAAACCCAGCAGCCGGATCCCGGCATCCATCGCACCACCTGCATAGCTCGCTGCTTCCGCCTCCGCTTGGAAAACCCTCCCCTATCGACGCACCACCAGCATCGCCGCAGATCTACAATATCCGTCAAACCCGAAATCCCCCCACCTACCTACTTCCTTCCACACGACCTATCCCAGCCGCCCGTCCGATACCCCTCGTATATCATGAGACAGCTACTCAGGACACGGCAACCCCCGTCACCAACCGTCACGCAGTATCCGTATTCGATTATATTGCAATGTATTTCCTCTTGCCCGCTTCGGAAATACCCTCCAATCATTAGCGGGATCTGAGGGGAGAGCTTCATTCCGGATCGAGCATGTCTGATCTAATTTCCTGCGATGGCTTGACCAGCAACCCAACAAGCTGTAGTATGCTGACCTCACGAGAACATCCCATCAATCGTTCCCTCAAGCTCAAATCGACTGCCTATTCTTTGCTCTTGATCTACGCACTAGGAAAGAGAAAAAAAAAAGAAAGAGAGAGAAACATCAATGATGTTTGCTCTCCGCTACCCTCAGTTGCTCGACGGCTTGTCTCCCGGATACTCCACTCGCCTGACTACGCTACGATTGCAGCCCGCAATGTTCTGGATACCAGCCAAACCCATGCTCTGGTCTAGATCCGCAAGGATGCCCTTCATCACGTCGCGCGCTCCAGCTTTACCGGAAATCCCAAGCCCGTAGACCCACGGTCTGCCGATACAAACTGCATCCGCGCCGAGTGAAAGTGCTTTGATTACGTCGACCCCTGTCCGGGCACCGCTGTCGAACAGAACGGTCAGCTTGTCTCCGACTGCCTCGACAATCTCTGGGAGCATGGTCAATGAGCCAACCGCGCCGTCGAGCTGGCGGCCACCGTGATTCGAGACGATGATACCCTGCACTCCCACTTCCACAGCCTTAACAGCATCATCGGGGTGCTGGATGCCCTTCAGAATAATGGGGCCGTCCCAGTTCTTCTTCAGAAGCTCGATTTGATCCCCTGCGTTCTCATGTCAGCTTTCCGTCCCGAGGTCTACGCCGTTCTTCCAACCCTAATCGCTCCCAAAACTTACAGGTGTGCGCTACGCCAGAGAAGCAAATCTTCACCCACTCCCGCCCCGCAGCTATGATGTCGTCTTCGACCTCCTTTCCGTGGCTCTCCTTGAACTTCCGCCTGAACACCGGATCCGAGAACGCGACCTCGCACCCGATGCCCTTGACGAACGGCACGTACGCCTGATCCAAATCCCACGGCCGCCAGGCCATCGCCCACGTATCCAGCGTCACCACAAGCGCGCTAAAGCCGTTGCTCTTCGCACGGTTGAGCAACTAACCCACACGTCATCAATCAGTTCAAAAATTCCGAACAGAAAAAAAAAAAACGGAAGAGACGTGCAACAAGGGGAGGGGAGCAAACTCACAGACACGGTGACTTCATCGTCGTGCGGCCAGTACAGCTGGAACCACCTCTTGCCGGAAGGGCCGTTCGCCTTCGCCACATCCTCGATGGTGGACGAAGCCGCGGTGCTGAGGATGTAGGGCACCCCGATCTCGGCGGCGACCGCGGCGACGCCCGTCTCCTTATCGTCGTGGAAGATGGACTGCACGCCGACGGGCGAGAAGAGCAGGGGCGTCTCGTAGCGCTCGCCGAAGAGCTCGACCTGCATGTCGCGATTGGTCGTCGGCCGCAGCATGCGCGGGACGAGCTACACATACATGGCCCATCAGCCACCCATAATCCCCCGCAGGAAAAAGGAGGACACGGCCCCCCACGAGCAGCTTACCTTCCACGTCCTGAAGGCCGCGCGGTTCGCGTCCATGGTCGCCCGCTCGCCCGCGCCGCCCGCGATGTACCGGAAGCTGCGCGCGTTCATGTCGCGCTCCGCCTGCGCCTCGAGCTTGTTCGGGTCCGTCGTCACGGCGGGGAAGATGTTGTGCAGCATGCCCTTCCCGTATATCTCGTTCTGGTATGCGCCGTACTTGCGCGCCCCCGAATCAGGGGCGGGCGGGACGTTTTGCGCGGTCGCCATTGTTTTTCTCGTCTTTCTCTTCTTGGAACCTTTTGTTTTCACGACCTTCCTTCTTCCCAATTGAAATTGACTACGGGCTTTGGTCTTGGTGTTGTTGGAAGTGAGGGAAGGGTCGAATGGATCAACTGAGAGGGGGGGAAAGAGGATGATTGCGAAGTGGCCGTGTGTCCCGCTTTATATGAGGGAGGTCGTGGTGCAACTTATAATTCCGCTGTGGGGTAGTTTTTCAGCCTCGGTGACGATCGGTAACAGGTTATGGGACTGACGGCGTCATAGGACAGACTAATGAAGAGAGCTAGATCGAATCGCTTAAGATCGACCCCCCGAAGAAAATCCACGGTTCACACCGCAGTATATGGTGGGAACTCATGAGAGGGATGGGCTGCGACTTGGTGCGGAACGGGGAGCTGCCCCGCAAGTACCGTACTTGCATCCTGGTAAGGAATGCGGGGAAGCTTGAGCTCTGGCGCAACGCCGCGGAGCTTATGTGTGGAACAATGTCCAGATTCGCCTCTTGAGCAGTTTTGTTTTTCCATTCCCCCAATTTCTCGACGTGTGTAACTGAAGGGTGTGGGTGTGTAGAGGGAGTTGTGATAAATACTCTTGTATCCCTCAGGCGAACGATTCCATATCCTGGTCAACACAAAAACAGTACTGCTATACACGACGAATGGAATAATGCAAAAAAAAAAAAAGCCCATTGGTCTCGTGATTTTTCCTATTTATTAGAGTACGCAGCGACCATCGCCCTCACAGTGATCAACTACAAAAGATCCATCCCATTCCTTCACGCAGCCGCATAAGCCATCAACCCGGGCTCCACCAACCTCCTATCCGGATACGTCAACAAATTCACCCCCGAAAGCACCAGCACCGCCTCCGTCCCCAGCAGATCCGCCAACCCCAACCCAGGCGCCAACGCCGTCGCGCACACTCGGTCCAAATCCAGCCTGTCCACCCTCCCGGGGCCGTCGTGCGTCAGAGCGTCGACGACGAGCGCGTACGCCAGCGGATTCGCCAGCATGCTCTCGTGGGTGTAGAAGCCCGCGGCGGGGCCCTTGGCCGCGCACACGACCTGCGTCTCGGCGTTCGTCGTGCCGACCCCTCTCCCGTCGGCGATGAAGGCGGACGCCCCCGGGCCGGACTGCGGCTGCACGATCTCGTCGAGGAAGCCGGAGAAGACGGACGTCGTGGGCACGTACGCGTCGGCGCCGCCGGCCGCGCGCAGCGTCGAGACGAAGCGGCTGGTGTACTGCTGCTGGATGACCGAGGGCGCGCAGGGGCCTAATCCGGGGGTGCCGGCGCCGGCGGACAGGCAGATGACGTTCGCGAGGACGGTGCCGTGGAAGTCGGCGCTGACGGGGACGAAGTCGGAGACGAGGGCGCGGGTCGACGGCCAGTAGGTGAAGGCCCATTGGGTGTCAAGCCCGCCCTGCGACCAGGAGATGACGGAGACGTTGGCGGCGGCGGAGATACCCGAGATGTAGTTGATGGCGTAGGCGACGTACTCGGCGTTGGTCTGCGCGTCGCGCAGCAGCGCGTCTGGTATGTTCAGCCACACCGGGTCGGCGTAGGGGACGTCGGTCAGGAGCTTGCGCAGGTTCGAGGCGAAGTTGATGCCGCCGTAGGTGCCGGTGCCCGGGACGAAGATTACGGGAGGCTTCTCGCCGAAGGTGAAGGAGGGGGGGATGTAGATCGCTTGGCGCAGCTGCTGTTCACTGAGGGAGTAGGGCGCGTCCGAGGGTGATTTCTTCGGATATATGGATGTTGCGGGGTCGCGGGGGTTGTTGTTGGTTTGCGAATTCTCGCCCGTGGGGAGGATGCCGAGGGCTTCGGTTATCGTCAGAGTTGTCAGGCCGGCACTGATTTGGTTTGCTATGTTCTTGTAGAGGTTTGTTGGCGTTGCAGAGTAGACCTGCTTCAGGCGGTCCTGTGCCTGCTCCACACTGGTTGGTTTTGATGCCGGTTGGACCAGCTTGAGCTGGGACAAGATAGCAGTCGGGTCTGTGAGGCCATTGAGGGTTCCCAAGATGCCGCTTAGAAGTTGCCTTTTGTCGAACTCTTCGGCAGCTTCGACAGCAGCATGTGATTCGAGTCGATTCTCAGGAATTGGGGCCGGGATAGCATTGGCACCGTGGTATAGAAGCGCACTAGATATGAGACAAGCACTGAAGACACGCATTCTAAGGTCGGTTGCGTCAAAGACTACGAGGCGACCCCTAGAGATAATACGTGCAGGAAGTCGGTACTCACTCTAATGAGGCTCGAGTTTTATATATCGCGGAATACTGTAGCAGCGGGGAAATTTCGCCATTTCCAATAGCTGAAGCTAAACGCACGATGGGAGAAAATACGAGCTGCAGTGGGTGCACCAGAAGACAACTCAGCGTCCAAGAGGGCTTGAATGGGTTAGAGTATAGTAAGAAAGTGTGAATATGCTCTGCATTGCAGGACACAGCGACCGCTTGCCCGCAGCCTGAGGCCAATGAGAGGGCTGGCAGCTAAGACATGGCTTTTGGTAAACGCAGCATGACGTCCGCAATACTCAAAATTTAGCTTGATCACAGTGGAACTCGCTTACCCTCTGCTTAGCGGCGGGGCGAGGAAACGCATAGGTAGCCTGCTTTTACATTTTGGGGTAGGCCTTGACTGGGATAAATCCAATAGACAAGGCAATCTTTCCCAAAGCGGGATAGCGAGACGACTGCTCCAAGCAAGGAGCCTGTCGAGGGTTGGCCGGCGCCCTTGGGCCATGGAAGCTTGAACGCGCGTGGTGATGGTCAATTAGGTCAAGAGCGATGGCCTGACCGGGGGAGCGCTGTCATCAAGAGGAGGTGGGCAACCCCAGAACTTGGGGTGTGGAGCAGAGCGGCCATGGGCTGGTTGAGCCAGTGATCGAGGCAGCTGGGGTAGCCCTTGCGAAGAGTTGCGGCTGGAATACGGGACGGCCCATCTGGATCACAAGATTGGCGACGATCATCAGCGATGGACGCACCGTTGGTGGTGATGATGAGTGCCGAGGCACATGAACTTGAGGGGAAAGAGAAACCCTCGGAATCCGGAGGCGGCTTTTCGAACCGTGGAGCGCTCTCCGCACATGTTGGCGCGGTCGAGGCTCGTGTGTGATGAAGGTGCGGGAGATGATGAATGTGGGATGGGAAGAGCAGAGCCAAGCACGCAAGGAAGCTTCGGCCGGCGTTTCAGCGGTGGCGCCGCCCATCATCGTCCACCTGACTCGCACCCGGCGGCTCTGGCTCCTTCCTCTCAGCTTTCCCGGCCCCCGAGCCACCCGCTCACTTATTCCCCTGCGTTTGGACTGCCTTTCCTCTGCACGCTCTTCTTCATCCAGAATTGATCCATCACACATACACCTCCGCCCCTCTCATGAGCTTGCATCCGCACTGGAACACGCTCTCCTGAACCACCCGAGGCTAGTCGTGAAGCAGTGATGGCGCTGCGCCGGGCTGAAATCGCCAATCAGCTTCACGCCTCCTACGCCCGTTCTGCTCTGCCTCCTCTTTTCTGCGCAGCTAACCGAGAGCGACGCTTGACTCGTCTTATTTGACACTTTGCTTCCTTGGACCATGATGCCGGCCACTCCGTCCCCGCCTAATCGGCAGTCACAAGAAAAGAATCCAGACTGTCACATCAGGGCCCGGCAGATAGCCGCACATGCAGCCACGTTCCTGGCGTCTTGGCAACTATACCTGAGCCTGGGTGCTTCACCACGCCCAATGCGTGCCTCGGCCCGCCGCACGTCTAATCTTGATCCCATTGTTGCTTAGCGAGCGCCCATTCTGTCCTTGAACCCGGCACTTCCCTCCTCCACTTCATCTTTAGAGCAGATTCTGGATTTTGAGTTTGCCTCTCTTGCGCCTCCATCCGTGCTGAGGCTGAAGGGGCCAAAATGGTCAACGTAGCGGCCAAGGCTTTCAAAATACATTCCTCGCCGGCAGCCGACTCTTTGCGTTCTTGTTTACACCGACCTTCGTTTTCCAGTTTTCCCACCTCTTTTGCATCTCTGGCTGTGCGATGCTGATTCCCTCGGTCAAGGGGCTGCTCAGCGCCCAGGTGCTCTTCGGCATTGCCTCGCTGAGTAACGCGCAGCAATATGTCGGAGAGAACATCATCACCTCCCTGCCTATCGTTCCCGGCGCTGAAATCACTTATTTCAACATCAAAGATGCCAATAGCAAAAACACCACTCTCATCAACTACATGTCCCTGAACAGCACGGGCCAGAGACTGGATCCCAAGTTACTCAAGCGGGCAGTCATCGTCGTTCATGGCCTCAACCGTGACCCAAACACGTATATGAGCAACATGTAGAATCCCAATGCATCCCGCTGACCCAACCATCACTAACCCATATCAGGCTTTCGGCTTTGGCTCAAGTCACCGGCCATCCCGAAGTGAGCACGGACAGCGTCGCCATCCTGGCCCCTTACTTTGCCAACGGAGACGACAAGAGTACCGGAGGCTATCCTTGGCTGGACGGCGGCAAAGGCTCTTACACCTCCGCGCTTGTCTGGAAGGGATCTCAGTGGGCTTCCGGGGCGAACAACCAGTATCCGAAGACGCAGACCACCGTTTCCTCCTATGCCGTCTTGGACCAGTTGACCACATACTTCGACAACAAGACACTTTTTCCCAATATCAATCAGGTAGGCCCCTCGGTTCTAGACTCCTGGAAAGAGATGTTAACATGTTCAACCAGATCGTGGTTGCCGGACATTCGCTGGGCGCTCAAACGGTGCAAAGGTACTGCGAAGTCGGCGACAACCTCGGCACGAGAACGCCTGTAGTGTACTGGATCGGAAATCCAAACAGCTTCGGTTGGATGAGTCTGGACCGACCGATTGACTATTCCTCGTGTTCCACCTACGACGACTGGCGTGACGGCTTGTCGTCCTACACAAACACCTACGGTGCTACTGTAGTCAACGCCGGACGCGATGCTGTTCTGAGGAATTACAACACTAAGAAAATTGCTTACGCCCGAGGTACTCTGGACATGGGAGATGACTCTTCCGGCTGCGGTCCCACCACCACTGGTGCTAACCGACACGAGCGTTTCTTCAACTTCATCGGGGCCTTTCCGCCCACGCGCTCGTGTACCATTGATTACGCCTCGATAGGACACGATGCTGGTGGTATGTTTGCTTCATCTGCCGGACAAGCACGCCTTTTCCTCGACAACTTCGATGGCACGGGATCCAAAGCCTTCGATTTTGGGTACCCTCGCCTCCAGGCTGGAGATGACCCGTTCCCCGACCCCTCTCAGAGCTCTGCCGTAGCCCCTGTGTCTCCCGGATCGTTCTCCAGTATGACATACCAAGGGTGCTACTCTGATCCAGGCTCTGTGTTGGCTCTCAAGGCTTATTCTCGTAATGACAACACCATTGATTCTTGCACAGCCACCTGTGCCCGTCAAGGTTACAAGATTGCTGGACTCGAATTTGGCGTCGAGGTAGGCACAGCCGCTCTTCATGTTCCATGTCGAGATCAGTAATAACAATGCATATAGTGCTGGTGTGGAAATGCTATGGGCTACAACGCTCAAATCACCACCGATCAGGCCTGCACAATGGCCTGCGCTGGCAACTCCTCCCAAACATGCGGAAACAGCTACCGACTTTCAGTCTTTTCCACGGGCAACGTCACCACCAATGTTAAGCCGTCTTCTCCTCAGCAAGTTGGATCTTATTCGCTACTTGGGTGTTACAGCGAGGCCACATCTGGGAGAGCACTGTCTGCAAAGAGCACATCGCAAGCTGATATGACTGTCGAAGCCTGCGCTACATACTGCTCTGGCTACAGCTACTTTGGTGTAGAGTATGGTGCTGAGGTGAGCTAAGTGTAATCCATGCTGATCGGTAGATACTAATTCTCACTAGTGCTACTGCGGAAACACCGTTGCATGCTCAAGTGTTTCTTCGCTGGCCACAAACTGCACAATGGGCTGCGGTGGAAACGCCACCGAATACTGCGGTAACGCTGGCTATCTCAACATGTACGCTCTGCCTTCAAACACTGGGCCCTCTACATGCTCTTCATCCACCGGTACATCAACCAGGTCCACAACGACATCAGGATCCACGACCTTAAGCTCCACAGCGATCTCAAATTCAGCAACAACTTCAAGCTCCACAACCTCAAGCTCCACGACTTCACGGTCCACGACTTCAGGATCCACGACCTCAAGCTCCACAGTGATTTCAAGCTCCACAACGATCTCAAGTTCAGCAACAAGCTCGGGGTCAGCAATAAGCTCAAGCTCCGCAGTGATCTCAAGTTCCGCAGTGATCTCAAGTTCGGCAACGAGCTTAGGGTCAGCAACGAGCCTAAGTTCCACAGTAGTTTCAAGTTCCGCAACGACCTTGGGCTCTACAACTACTACCGGTACTACGTCCTCGGCCACTTCTTCCACTACTGCTCTCGCCTGCCCGGCTTCCAACGGTATGACGTACACTTCGAGGAACAACAAGAACTACTTGATTGAGTGCTACACGGATCATTGTAAGCCATCCAAGCCCTCCATTAAATTTCATGCCGACTGACTTCGTCTTAGACGCCGGTGACATGCTGACCACCTCCGCGAGTACATTGGAGCTCTGCATCGATGCGTGCGATGCCAATGCCGGATGTGTCGACGTGGCTTGGGTTTACGGATCCTGCTATCTTAAGAGTGCCGTCGGCTCCGCCATCTCCAATAATGCCGTTCTTGGTGCAAAGCTCATCACCAGTTCGTCTTCTACTTCGACCATCGCTTTTTCAAGCGGCATCTCCTCTACCACCCCCTCCTCTACCGTCAGCTCGTCTACCATCAGCTCCTCTACCATCGGCTCCTCTACCACCAGCTCTTCTACCACCAGCTCCTCCGCAACGCCATCCGCGTCGACCATCTCCTGCCCGAGCTCGGACGGCAAGACCTTCGACGGACCCCGTGGCCAAAAATTCCTCATCGAATGCGGCATCGACCACCAAGGCGGCGACATGGGCGCGCCCACGTACCCGGGCAGCTTCGCAGGCTGCGTATCCCAATGCGACTCGACCGATGGCTGCGTCGACGTGGCGTACGTCCCGAACGGGCCCTGCTACCTGAAGCGCACGCTCGGCGCCTCCCTCGCCAACTCGGGCATCTGGGGCGCGAAGCTGACGTCGAGCCTGCCGAGCGGCATCGCGGCCAAGGGCTGCTACACGGACTCCGCAGCCACTCGCTCCTTCCCAACCCAGGTATATGCCAACTCCTCCAACACGCCCAGCCTCTGCGCGTCGGCGTGCCGGGAAAAGGGCTACAAGTACGCCGGCACGCAATACGGTTCCGAGTGCTGGTGTGGCCCCTCCCTGCCTGCCACGACTGCCCCGGCATCCGACTGCTCGAGCACCTGCGCCGGTGACCCCACGCAGATGTGCGGCGGCGGCTTCCGGCTCTCAGTGACCGAAGATACCGCGTGGACGCAGAAGTTCTTCGCGCGCCAGACGTACGGGACATGGAGTCTGATAAGCTGCTACCGCGACAACGTCGACGGGAAGCGAACGCTAGCCAATAGCATCTCGATCGACGCCAGTTCGGCAACGATAGCGAAGTGCCTGGACGGTTGCGCGGCCAAGGGGCTCGCCTACTGCGGCGCCGAGTACTACTACGAGTGCTACGGAGGCGCGGCCAAGCCAGCCGATGGCCTGGTGGTTCCCGACGTTGCCGATCCGCTGCTGGCGGGCTGCAACTATGCGTGCTCGGGCAACTCGACGGAGGCTTGCGGTGGGGCGGACAGGCTTTTGGTCTATGTCAATAATGGAGCGTAACGTGTGACGGATGACGTACCGGCTTTTTTTCTCATACAGATTAATGTAA
This sequence comes from Diplodia mutila, assembly GCA_022560015.1. Classification (NCBI taxonomy): domain Eukaryota; kingdom Fungi; phylum Ascomycota; class Dothideomycetes; order Botryosphaeriales; family Botryosphaeriaceae; genus Diplodia; species Diplodia mutila. Next base: position 83,568 of record JAFISB010000069.1, on the reverse strand, counting down.
TATCCCTCTTACCCAGGCATAATCATAGAAAGAGAGACAATTGACCACCTTTGCTTTTCGCAGCCATGCCCCTGCGCACCATCAAGTCCAGCCATTACCATTGTCGTTTCGTTCGTTCGCGTGTTGTTTTGATCTCTTCATTTATATGCTAATCGTCTGCCGGCTTTTGACCGTAGGTAAAGTAAAACTTGACGTGTGTCTTCCACTTGCAGTACAAGAACTCGTTTCTGACCGCCGCCAGCAGCGTCTCGATCTGCGGCATGTCCCAGTCCAGTACGCGGCTGAAGATGGCCAACGACGTCGGCGCCAGCCCCTCGAAGGCGTTGAGCAACGCGCACTTGCCCACCTCCAGATTCTGCTTGTCCCAGGTGCCCATGGGTATCTGGTGTGCTCCTGCTCAGCGATTGCGCGTACGGATAAGCGGGGGAGGAGGGAAACAGAAGACCCACCTGAATAATTTCCTGCACGACATTAACGAAGCCAGCCTTAATCATGAGCTCCTTCTGCTCGTGGGCGCGGTTGAAGCGCTTGCCGATGCGGGAGGTGGCGTCGTCCATGGTCTCCTGCCAATACTGGATGTTGCTGTGCTCGAAGCCCGGCTCGTCCGAGTAGAACCAGGCCGAGATCTCCTGCGACTCGGCCCAGCCGCCCGGCCGCAGGTGCTCGAACGACTGTTCCCATAGCCGGGCCCAGTCGGAGATGCCCGGGTACAGGTAGCGCACATGCACGTAGTCGAACGACTCCCTGTCGGTGAAGACCCAGTCGGACTCAGCGTCGTCGATGATGAAGTGGCAGTTCGGCGCCGTCCTGCGTTGCTCCATGTCAACAACTCATCCTTGGAGAATCGGGGGAGTGCGAGGTTATTCGTACCATTCGGGTTGTATAACGCTCAGGTCGGTTCCTGCGTTACCAATTAGCTGTCGCTGCCGTAGACTCGAGTGGCACACCCACAGCGAGTGCAGAAGATTTTGCCCTTCTATATCCCGCAAAATATACTACTACATGAGTAGTTGAAGCATGTATCCGGATGTAAATGGAGGCTTATAAATTACACAAAAGTATCCAGACACAGCCTTCAAGTACTCATGGCGAATCATGGCGCGGAAGCGAAGATTGGAAAGAAGGACAAATGGAAAGAAAAAAAAAGGGAAACCCACCAATGACCTGTGCTTCGGGATGCAAATCGGCGAAATCCAGGGCCCAAAGGCCAGTGCCGGTGCCGACGTCCAAGACGCGTCGCGGGGTCTCTGCCGGCTGTTCGTCATGGTCGAATTTCAGCGGGGCGCGATGCAGCTCGCCCTTGAGCACGAGGCCGAACCAATGCTGGATGAGGTCGAGGCGGTCCTGCTCGCGCTCGTCCTCGGGTAGCGGGTAGGCGCCCTCGCGGTAGGTGTGGTAGCGGCGGCCATTCTCGTAGCGGCCCTCGTAGATGGAGGCGCTGACGGACTGGGTGATTTCGTCGATGAAGGCCTCCGACGCCGTCTGCGACCTGGCCCCGCCGCTTCCCGACGAGTCCTCGGCGGTCGGCGGGGTGGTGGCGGCGGCAACGTTGGCGTTGGCGTTGGCGTTGGCGTTTGCTTGGGCGGACCCTCGATCGTCAGCGTCGACGCCCGAGGCCATGGTTTTGGGACTTGGTTTTCCTTTTTATTCCTCCTGCTCCCTTGTGGCGGGATGGGGGCGAGAAAAAAAGATAAGAGCTCGCGGAATCAAATCACAGATAAGCGAGGAGGCTGCTTCTTCTTTTGCGGCCAGAACTAGGGGAAAGAGCGGGCGGACGTGTTCCTTCCCTGATTTTCGCTTTCCCTTTTCGCGACGAACAAATAAAGCGGCGGACCCAGAGCGCCGGAAGCAAAGGTGCAGCGTCTTATACCTCCGGGCCCCCAGCGCCCCCCGCATGTTTTCATGCAACGTAAGTGGGCTCAACTGCCTGCCGCCCCTCGCCCACGACAAGGGGCCCAATCGCCGGATCGCTCGTCACGTGACGCAACTGACTCAGCAGACCCTGCGGTGAACCACGTACGTGTACGCCGCCCATTCCCCGTCTTTTCCCCTCGCGACATTCGCCACTGCCCTGCAGCGGGGCGTCGGCGGCTTCTTGGTCTGTGGCCGCCGCAACATGGGCGGTGCTAGCAAGGGGAACGGGAGAGCGTTGTCAGCTGCTGCAGGGAACTACCCGAGGGAGGTGCAGATCTTCAGCGCCCTGGGCCGGCGGCCCCGAAGACCCTGCTGCGTCGAGAGTCACACTCGATGGGCATCATTGAGACAATCACCTCATCACCTGAGCCTTACACCGTATCCGGCCTCGAGTCAGCCTCGACCCTCCCTGCATGAGCAGCCAAGCAGTCTGAAGACCCCGTCTCCCGCCCGTCTGATGGATTTTCTCCCACACCAACCCGTTTCCCAATCCAACCAGTCGTCGTTCACCCTTCAAGCCCCACCGAAGCTTTCCAGACTCCAATGAGACCAGGCTTCAGCTTCTTCATCAACACGGGTTTACCTCCCTAAAGCACTACTACGAGTGTTGCCCCAAGGCCGAAACAGCCGAAAGACCCTGGACACGAACTGCAATGGACAAATTCAAAATTAAAGAGCCAGGGAGCGGGACGGTGGAACAAAAACAACTTCCCCAAGACACCTTTCCGCTTAGGCGGAATCGCGTTTAGGACGGCGCGCACTTCGAGGGAGGGCCGTTAACGCGAAAAACATAAGCATCTCAGAACAGTGTTGCACTACAAACGCCTGTCCCAGAAGTGATATGTCAGGTCTGTTGGTTTATCTTCTCCCGCCCCTGACACTCGTAAAAACACTTTACGATGGCGCTTGAAAAGCCTACTCCCCCTTTACTGCTGATGCCACACAAATTTTTCAAATCGCCAAGGGTTCCGCTTCCAGGATGCTCGGCGATGTGATGGATCGCCCCGTCAGCGACCAGCGGTGGGCACGGATCTACAAAAAGAGATCGCATGCATTCCTTTTTTTTTTTTCGCATGGCAAAAGATAGAGGGAAAGGCAAAGAAACACCCATCACCAATGACGACCCGCGACAGATTTATGGCGGATATTTCGGCAAGCCGGCAGGGGCTTTTAACGGGAAAGTGGGCCTCGTCAAACTCGCATTCTTTCATTCGACACTGTGGTTTTCAGCCCCTTTAATGGATGACTGGCTTAGCACCGATCAACCGGAGTCTCGAATCTCAGCAGACCGATTTTGCGGAGCGTTGAAGCTCCATCTGCCAGGAATCTGGTGCAAGGCCCTCTTGACGACGTAAGCCTTTCAACCATCCTTGTCCATCTGAAGAGAGGCACTGTAACGATGTTGCTCGCGAGCTCTGAGCATCTGGACTCATCTCGCCAGCGACACTGAGCGACGGGGAAGCACCCGTTTGGCCAGAGCTCCATATTTCTTTTTTTTCTTTTCTTCTCGGAAAATCGACAGAGCAACAGTTGTGAAAGTGGACGAGACGGGTTCTGCTAGCGTGCACAGGCACAGTCGCGTAAGGCCGGTATACCAGCCGTCGCCATGTCCGCCGTGCGGGAACTAGTACCAATGTATGCCGAGAGCTTGGACTGGTGGCTAGAATGACAGCTCGTCATTCAGCTTTCCGCAAACGGTTGAACTGGGGCGGGTCAGCATCCTACCCGAGCCGCGTGGCGCTGGACTACTCGAAAGTGCTTGTCGGAAGATGCACTTCAGTCGCGACTCAGCAAGATCGGCGGGCCCCTGGATCGTGCATAGGGATTTAGATAAGGCTTTGCATGCCCAAGGGATTCTCATTGCGTACGGGAATACTAGGGTCTTTCGTCTGAGTACGGGGCGACGAGGGGGGTAGAGCGCGAAGTGGTCCGGAAAAAGGTGACAGATTGAATCCTTGGACGATCGTTCGGAAGATGAAATCTGGTCATCCTTCGACAAACGCCAGTCCCTGTCGATCAGCGGTAGCCGTCAGCCGCAAAGGGACTTGCTATTCCGCGGCCAATCGCGTCTCCCGCCGTCTCAAGATAGCCTCCGCGCTTCTGCCCAAGCCGCGTTCCACCCGAAACGACCCAGCATCTTCCTTCGAATTGGGATTGAGGTTGAGACGGCCGGCAGCTCAGGCGGAATCTCCGCATCCTCCAAGTCGCTTGTCAAAGGAGAGTGGCGCTCCGTAGCGTGGAAGCTAGGCGACGTAGCGGCGAACGAGCCACCCACACCCATTGCCCGGAAGGTGGGGAGGGTCTGCGGGCTTCATACGCTTGAATCGCCTTTTCCTGGAACCCATGTGGTTGCTTTTTGTCCCCTGCGTGTGCGTACCTGGTTTTAAGGTTGGCCGCGCCCGCAGCCCTTGCCGTCATCACGGCTACCCTTTTTTTTCCCGCTTGTCCATGACTCGGTTCCTCTCTCTTCTCCTTCAAAGCTGTGTACACGAAGCAACAGCTACCAAACATGCTGAATGACGTTCAGAGATCTTTCATCTTGGAGCAATGGCTCGAATATGGCATCGGCATGTTTGTGTTCATCCTCCGCTTCTACGCCAGATGGAAATTCGTCGACTTCGCGGGTTACTCGTGGGATGACTTGTTTGCCGGAATATCTATGGTAGGTTGCATTCCGAGCTCGGTAGGAGCTGAGAACTGATTGAACCCAGATATTCTTTACCTTTGATCCCGCACTCCTCAACATAGTCAGTGAGTACGACATGCTCATTGCAATTTACCTTTGCGTATCTAATTCTTTCTTCAAAGTCACACATGGATCTTTCGTCGGCCTGAATGAAGAAACCGCCGAACAACTTGCACCGTCGATGATCCCGTCTCTGGTGACAGGATCGAAGGCTCTCTTCGCAGCTTGGTTCACATATATTACTCTGATCTGGACGCTGAAGGGCCAAGTACTGGGCTACTACAACAGGCTAACGTACGTGTTTATCGAATGCCTCCGCTGCGCATGGCTCTGACAACTCGCACAGTGCAGGCACTTGGCAGAACAAGTGGGTCAAAGTCATGGCTGTAGTCTGCTTTCTGTCCTGGCTGTCCTTGATTCTTCTCATCTTCTGCCGTTGCACCCCTATCCACATGAACTGGCAGATAGTCCCATACGCCGGAGACCAATGCACCCGCACCTCATCAACCGTTGTGGCGCTCATGGTTCTCAACATCATGTAAGCCAAGCTCCCCTTTCTCAAACACGACCCGACAGACTGATCGAAACCAGAAACGACATCGGCCTCGTCCTCATCCCCGCCAACGTCCTCTGGACCGCCAAGATCCCGCTCCGCCGCAAGCTGCTCGTCGCGCTGCTGCTCTCGTCCTCCTTCTTCATCATCGCCTGCGCGCTACTGCGCGGCATCCTCGGCCTACAGTCGATCAACAACATCATCATCTCCATCCAGTGGGGCACGCGCGAGACCTTTGTCACCATCATCGTCATCTGCGTGCCGCCCATCAAGCCGCTCTTCAGTCCGCCCAAGTCGTCGTCGCAGGTCGGCTCATCGCAGGAGTACTACGGCACGGGCACCGGGACGGGTAACAGGTGGGGTGCTGGTGGTCCCGGTGGTGCTGGTGGCTCGAAGGGCGGTGGCAAGGCTATCCCGTTGCAGGAGACGTCGATGGTGGCAACGGAGAGGGATGTCGAGCGTTGCGGAAGCACTTCGGTCAGGGATGACAGTGACATGCAGTCATTGGGAAGCAGCAAGGACTTGATCGAGGACCGGGAGGCGTCCAAGGCGTTTACGTCGGCGCCGGCGGCGGGGGAGCGCGGCGGAGGGATTAGCGTAACGACGGAGTTATCGGTGTCGAACTCGCATTCTAACGGCGGGAATCAGCAAGAGGGCTGGTCCAGCCATGACAGCTGGGGGGTCGTGAGACGGTAACGATCATGTGGCGGTGGTGGGTTCTCAGGGTACTAATTCGGCGTTGCATTTGGGTGGGGTTTGTGCTTTTGTGGCAAGCGGATGGGAAGGGGTTTTACGTACTTGTTGCACATGCGGGAAGCTAATGAGTCGGCTTGGAAAAGAGATCTGTAATATACTTTTCATCTGTCCCTCTACTAGGTTCGCACCTTCGATCTTTGTGTTGTGCTTTACGGTATGAGAGTGCAGTCAAGCGGTCAAGCATGTGATCAGAAGGTGCAAATCTATTGTGGTTCACATGCAATGCACCCAAGGTCACGGACTTGACACTTGGTAGCGTGGCTTGATTCACCTACGAGTGTCTCTTCCTTGATATGCCGCATTTCGGTGCAACAATACCCTTATCAGGAGAAGTCGCGGCTACACAAGAGCCAAATTTAGAAAGCTAGCTAAATCGTGTAACTGGAGGTTCTTGTACTGCCCAAATATTTCAGAGAGTGCGCCCACGCCGACGATCAATTGCTCTTTGTTGAATTATTGTCCAAGGCAATGCGCGCTTCTTCATAAGTCTAAAGCAATGCCTCTTCCATAATCAGGTAAAGATGTAGGGCTTTATCTCTGTGGGCGCTAGCTTTTTGAAGGTGTAATTTCTATTCTTGGACTTCTGTGAGCAATGAATAAGTATGATAGGCTACGAAGCTGGAGCTGAATGACTCGGGTCTCGTATCGGTAGGTTCCCTAGATAGAGTTAGAACTCCGCAACTGTCGATCCGAGTTGTGGCATCCATACTTCGGGCTGTGCACTCTCTTTCAATGGGAAGGGAGGATGGAGTGAAGCTGGGTCCGGCTCCCGTACTGCTTAATATAGCAGTGGATACTCGAGCTTAGTGGCCACTGTCACTGTCGAGGCGGGCCGAGCCAGGCCCCCGTATCATGGTCAAAGCGTCGTTTGGCCCCCAAGCCACACAAGCTTTGATGTTGGTCCGCAAGGGGCGCTTGTGGACCCGGGTTAATTGGAGCAGCATGCAGTCCTCGTCGCACACACTGCGGGGCCACGGCCGGGTTTCCAACGGATCCCTCTCTTGCTTTCCTTTCATCTTCTGCCAATGCCCCGGAGACGTTGAGACCCATCCCTGATGACCATGGCAGCTCGAAGTCTACTCACAGTCGCAGTCGCAGTCGCAGTCGCGCTGTTGACGGCGGGTCCAGCGCGGGCGGCCAGCAGCTCGATCGTACCGACCAAGAACTACATCGACACCATCTCCGGCTACATCGACCTATCCACCTGCGCCGAGGGCGTCCTTAGCACCGTGGTCAGGGCGCAACAAAGCGGCTGCGGTGACAACGAGGCCACGACGAGCTACACATGCTTCTGCACAGATAGCAGCTCTTATTTCAGCCACATGATCTCATCCGAAGTCACCAATTCATGTGGCACGTCGGGATCGGCGCAGGCGTCAAGCGCAATCGCCGTGTTCGACGGCTATTGCTCCCTTGGTGTTGAACGCGGCTTGTCGACCACATCCGATGCCGGTAAGACTCCAATTCGTCCGCAAAACTCTGACCCGACACCGACACACTAACCATGGGAAAAAGCCGCTACCTCGACGGGCACGGGCACGGGTACGGCCTCGCCCGCTGCCGGTGCAACAACAACGGCCGCGGCTACACAGACCGGAGCGTCGACCTTGGTGACGTCTACAACGTCAGCCGCCGCGGCTGCCACGACGACCACCTCCAGTTCCGACTCGGATTCGTCCGATAACACGCGGACCACGGCTATCGCGGCCGGCGTCGCCGTGCCCGTCGGCGTCATCGGCCTTGCGCTCGTTGGTTATCTCTTCTACCGCAAGCGCGTGTCCACCAGAGGACATGGTGACCACTTGCCGATGGCCTCGCCCTCGGTCGAGATGAGCGCGCCGCCGCCGGAGAAGCGCTATCCGCCGCAGGAACTGCCACCTCACAGCGTCCAGGAGCTACCGCCCCAACCCCGCGAATTCCATGAGCTGGACGGGAACATGAGGCATGAGGCAGCGGGGGATGCACGGAAAAGCGGCTGAGAGATAGCGAGTTTGATACCCTACAATTTTGATTTGTTTCGGACGACCTTCCTGGTTGTTGAAGCCGCCCCCACCACCATCCCGCTATCAGTGAAGGCCGGCCATAAGGTAGCCTTGTAGGCCGTCGTCAACACGCTCCAGTTTTCCGCGAGATGCAGCGGTAGGATTGGTGGCTTCCCGAGATCCGAGATCCGATTGCGTGCGTGCCTGGCTGCAATGTGGGGCAACCGGGATGGTGGGATGATTTATGTGGAGATAATGTTGGCTCACAGCCGTGCGAGCCGTTGTCGTTGGAAAGAGAAAGGAAATCCCGTCTTTCATGAAGTAATTGCATCCGTGGCGGCTACTGAACGGCGTACTGTGTAGGCTCCAGTGATGCCGGTCATGAATCAGCTTCCCGGCTGTTCCAGACTGTCTGTGCTTTTTCGGGCTATACTTAGCCACACTAAGATCCTTCACAGCGAGACCAACAACGCCTCTGAAGCCGTCAGTGGCGTTCCTACGCGTCGTCGACGGCTCGGTCCGGGCGTGAGAAGCTTAAAAGATTAGACCTGCCCATCCTGTGGTCAGTAGCGTACCTAAACATGCCTCGAACTTGTCATATCGCCGGCGTCACTTGCGCCCTTTCAGTCTTGGCCCAAGCGGACTATATTTACAACGGCGACTACGTCACATACTGCGGCCAATACGATGCACTCAACACCACTTCGGGTCTGTATGATGTCATCAACAACGCCTGGGGCAACGATGGATCCGGATTGACCTGCACCACGGTTGGTGAACCCCTGTTCAAACAGGAAGGCACATGCATTAACCAATCAGACTTATCTCGGAGAAAGCACTGATACCTTCGCTGTTTTCAACTCGACCTGGCGCTGGTCCGAGACTCCAACTGAAGTATGGAACGTCCCAAGCCTTGCTTGAAAGAGTTTCAGCTGACAAGCCTCATTGGTCAGGTCCACTCTTACCCCGATGCACTCTTCAACACTGATCTGTTCCCCTTGTCTTTCCTGGACGTTACTTCGTTGAAGTTGGGCGCAGACTGGGCAATCATCCCTTCCCCCTCGGACGACACGGCAACAAACGAAGCCACACTGGCCAGTCTTGACGTGGTGGCGGATGTCGCCATTGACCTATTCCTAGATGAAGACGCCAGCACGGCGTCCGATGCTTCCGCTGCCGCATACGAGGTCATGATCTGGCAGGCCGCATACGGCAACTGCGATCCCATCGGCTTTGATCCCACCTCCACCAGTGCACCAACGCAAGAGTTGGATGGCGTCACCTAGTACCCGCCCCTGTGCTTGGCTCACGAGATCTGTTCTACGGCTAACAAAATCCCAGCACGTTATACCAGGGGCCTAATGGCAGCGGCCAGACGGTTTTTACGTGGTACCCCGACCGTAACCTGTCGAGCATCGACGTCGACTACTTCCCGCTCCTCGAAACGCTGCGTGGCGGCAGCTATATCCCCACCGCCGCTTACCTGGGACGCTTCCAGTGGGGCTCGGAAACCAAGCACTCCGCACAGAATCAAAACATTACTTTTGTGGTAAATTCCCTTACCATGAGCGTCAATTAAATTTCAACAGACGGTGGCAGGTTTCAATGTTCAAGGTCTTGCATCCTTGAGAATGCTTTCAACTACAGTATTCTTGTGCACTTGTGAACCTCGACTGTGATTCTCATATCGACTGGTTTTGTGCAAACGGAAAAGGAACATTTTAGTATTTGGCCACAGCATGGCTTCCATGTATGCTCGATCTTGTAGCGCCCAATTTCTGCGTACATCAACGTTCATGCCACAGCTATGAGAGACATTGCCACTCTCTTACTCACTAATTTAAACCTTGCTTGAGGTGTCGTCACTTCATCAGAGCTTACGAGATCTTTCCAGCAGAGCCTCTCCTTTGATACAGCCTTTGAGAAATATTCAGGTCATCTGGATTACATCAAGGCAATTGGTAACTCAAGATAGCTCTGTGGGAAAATCTCAAGTGAAAAGCAGGAGAAAATATCCTGCTCTACTCACAAACAATTCGAAAAGGCGGGTCAGGGCGAGCGTGTAGATGGCGGTGAGGACGTCAGGAGGGGATGAAGAGGGGAGGGGGGGATAGAGGGTGTGCTGTGGACGGCGGCGAGGGCGGCGGAGTAGCGGCGGTGGCCGGAGAGGCGGGGAGCTTCTGGGAGGTGAGGGTGAGGATGAAAATAAGGATGTGGTGCGGGCGTCAGGGCGGGCGAGGGCGGAGTAGGTGAGAGGAAGGAGGTGGATGTGAAGGGTGTAGGTGATGAAGATGTTGTCTTGAAAAGCGGTGAGCCGAAGGAAGTCGAGGATGGTGGGGTTGAGGGAAGTAGCAAAAGGTACGAGGTCTGTGGATATGAGGAAGTGTCTTGGATAGGAAGAAGTTCATGGTAGCTAGCGATCTCCGGGTCGGCCGGGTGCGTTGCTGTTGCTGAAACCGAAATGGAAAGAGCAAATGAGCTCGCGGTAGTGACATCCAAGCCTCACTTGAACAAAACCGACGGCGGGGTAGCCTTCGCACGAGCGGCTATATCTCTGGCAGTTAATGCAGATCAGAGCGCTGTGGGCCTCCGTATGCGACGAAACTGCGGGGATGGTGCAGGCACACGGCAGGTCTTGCAACCCGCAACGCCGACCATTGCCTGATTGAGCGGGATTGCGCGTCAAGCTGGGCAGCTGGCGGGGGAGATGGCGCTTAGACAAGGGGTGGTCGAGGTGAGAATAAGATTCGGGAGACGACTTGCGGGAGAGCTGCAGATCTGCTGTCAGGGAGGTAGGGATTCAAGTTTCGAGTATGGAGGAGAGGCCCCACGATTACTTCGCTCTGGCTGCCGCTTCGGGCTCGGCTGCTTCCCAATCGGGCAAAAAGCTTGCGTCTGCATCGCTTACTCGGTTGCCCGGCACCGCCAAGCTTTGACTCGCTATCCACGAAGCTTCTGAAGACGACATGTCTTTGCACTAAATAGTTATCGCTATATGCTCTCGTTTCGTCCAAAAACACTCAAGGCCCTCCCGAATCGTGTTGCACGCGAAATTCGTGGCCTCGCTCGGGCCTCCCGTGCGGCATCCAGAAGCATGACCTGCCCATTTAAGTCATGGCCGGCCTCCCAGCTGGTCACAGAAAATTCCTCCAGCTGGGGCAACAGGGGCAAATCTCCGGATGTAGACGTGAGTTTTCTGAGCCCTTCTACGAGGGCAGTTGAAGCAAATATCTGGACGCAGATGTAAAGTCTACGACTGTATTACCCGCGTAAGCAGGGTGCAGCATTTCCGTGAACTTGATTCTTTTGTGGTCATGCACTCCTTCTACATGGGACGCTGGAGCAGATTTTCGGACGTAACTGCGAACCCATTGCTACACAATACACCCAGGGGCAGGCTCAGTTCGTTTGTTGACTGTCTTCAGTCGATGGTGTAGCCCGCAAAAACATGAAGCTGTATGGTCACTCTCGTTCTAACGCTTGCGTGTGAAGAGCAGTCGGTCGTACAACTCCTCCCGTGTGTTTGCGGAAATGTGCTCGCTCGATTTTCCGTCGGTCCGCAAACCTAGCCCCCAACCCTCCTGTCGCACAAGGGTGCTCACTCGCCTCTCATCCAATATTCGAGTTCCCCCTCAAGAGGAGGAGCCGACGGATTCTTAGAAGGAAAGGCAAAGAGGGCCAGACACAGCTCGCCACTCGCACTGTTCACCGACTTTGAATCTCCTTAATATATGGCGGATAATAGCATGTCAAGGAAAACTGCGCATGAGGTGTTTGTCGGAGCATCTGTCGAGTCAAGAGAGCCTCGTGTCGGTGTAAAGTGGAGCGGGATTGCGGCCAATGCCCGTTTCCAATGCCGCTGCCAAGGAGAAGTTCGCTCTGGAAAATGTCCGGCCATCAGAAAGAAAGTGTTTCTGCAGGCCCGATGACCCGCGGATTCCGACAATAGGTGCACGACATAATTTACTGTCCCGTGTCCCAGCATCCGCTACGGACAATTGTTTTCTAATGGTGCGTAATAGTTTCCCATGCTATAGAACTCTTAGGCTGTAGGCGGCAAGTGTCCTTCGGCGTGGCTATGCTTTCGGCCGGTAGCAACAAGACATGGCCCCCTTTCCGGAGTCGAGCGGAGGGCAAGATTCTAGAAAGACGGAGGAACCGGCCATAGCATCGCAGCCAAATCCGGTGGTGGAGAACAGACATCTGGGGCGAGACCATCTTGGCAACCGGCTTGGTTTCAGGCGATGGCAACGGAAGGTGCATTTGGCGTATCACCACCTCTGCTGAGCAATTTAACTTGTTCCTCACACATACGATTCCTCCAATGCAAGCGGGACAAGTCCTCCATCGCATCGGACGTTCCCGACCGGTGCGTACGATGGGACAACGGCCTGAAGAAAACGCCGAACTCATGGGCAGTTAGCGGGCTTGGCCGTCGCCTGTAGGAGCAATACGAGCGGCGGGACAGATGGACTACGGGCTGGGGGCACGTTTCGGGCCGAGCGCCTCTGTTTCAACCATCAAGCGACGCTGCCAAGCAAGGCCAAGAGGGCTTGAGGAGAGCGGAAATACCAGAAGCTAGGGCTTGTCGCGAGAGGTGGGCAGTTCCGCCGCAGTGATTAAGGTAGGAGGCCAAGCTCAGGTTGCCCCTGGGCCGATGACCGGCCTAACAATTGGTTCCCACGCCGTCCCCCCCGCTTAGCGACTCTGACGCTGCCAAGCGCGGCCAAGAAGACTTGATCAGGCTGGCCGGCGGGACAGCAGTCTGAAAGTGTTCGTGCCGCTGCTGTCCGGAAATTTCCAGCATCCCGCCCTCCTCGTCTCTGCCCGCACCACCCTGCCAAGCGATATAGATTGGAAACATTCTGTACTCTTGTTCTGGATCCGAGTCGGGATGTCTTGGAAGTTTCAAGTCACGACGCCACCGCTCTCCCTCTCTACATTGAGATACTGCCTGGCGATGCCTTGTGTGAAATGCTGTCGATATAAAAGAGCCAGCCCGGCCGCACCATCTCACTTTCATCCAGCAGCACAGTCCTTCTCTTCAGTCGTTCAGTACATTCACTCTCTTTCCATTCCACACTCACTTCATCGATCTGCGATCGTATTTTCTGCAAGACAAAATGTTCTCCAAGTTCTTCGTCCTCCCCCTCCTTGCCGCCACCGGCGTCCTGGCCGTCCCCGCCGATGACACCTTCGGCTACGACCTCATCCGCCGTGCGGACTTCCCCATCCCCGCCTCCAAGGGCACTGTCAAGTACAGCTCGCCCAAGACCTTCTCCGGCACCTTCGACGGTGGCATGAAGACCTACGGCCGTGGTGTTTCCTGCACCGGCCAGGCCGAGGGCGGTGACAGCGATGCTGTCTTCATCCTCGAGGACGGCGCCACCCTGAAGAACGCCATCATCGGCGCCGACCAGATCGAGGGTGTCCACTGCAAGGGCGCCTGCACCATCGAGAACGTCTGGTGGACTGCCGTCTGCGAGGATGCCTTGTCCTTCAAGGGCAACGGCAACGGCAAGGTCATCGGCGGCGGAGCTCGCGGTGCTGATGACAAGGTCATCCAGCACAACGGCATTGGCTCCATCTCCATCTCCGGCTTCACCGTTTCCGACTTCGGCAAGCTCTACCGCTCGTGCGGAAACTGCAAGAAGATGGGCCAGCGCAACGTCTCCATCTCCAACGTCAAGGCCTACAACGGCAAGCTCCTTGCCGGTATCAACTCCAACTACGGTGACGGTAAGTTTTTTCTTGATCTTCAGAGACGTCCCTGGTTGCTGACTCGACGCTTTAGTTGCCACCATCACCGGCACCTGCGCTACCTCGGTCAAGAAGGTCTGCACCGAGTTCAAGGGCAACAACAGCGGCAAGGAGCCCACCGAGATCAGCTCCGGCGCCAGCGCCCACTGCAAGTACTCCACTGTCAAGGCTTGCTAGACGGTCACTCTACACAACGAACGGTGGCTCCGGCGACCATTTCAGCCTGGGACCACGTCCGAGCTTGGGGGAAGTTGGTGGATGGCATTCTATTCTTGTATCGACTTTCTAGTCCTAGAACCTTTTCTATACCTCTAATGCACTGTGTCGCTGAGGCCTCAGCTACTAAGTTCAACCCATGGTCTTTTGCACATTTTGCTTGTGAACATGCTATGCTGCTTGCGGAACGCACAGGTGAAATCTTCCGCATGGTCTCCACAGTGACGTGACAAGCACCATTAGAACTTTCAGTTGCGACTCCATGACTCAAATCCTTAGGCGGATCCGAGCGTAGATTGTCTTGAATAAGAGTTCAATAACACACATCAGCACAAACAAACAAACAGAGAGAGATAGCGTGTGCACAAACTTCTTGGTACCTTTGAATAGAACTAAAAACACCTGAAGACTGAAACTTGGTAAGGACAGACGATGCAGCCAGGAACGAAGAATGCCCATAAAAAGTCTCCCCCAAACAAGGCAGAAAATTTGTGTACAGCCAAAAGTTTCAAAAAGAACCCATCCACCCCTCACTCGCACACATCAAACCGGCTTCCCCATCCGCTCAGCAGCCGTACGTCAACCTCAGCCCGTTCGGCGGGCTCTGGAAGAACCCGACGCTGCCCGCCCGGGTGCCCTCCACCTCGATCAGATAGTTCATCGTCTGCCTGCACCCGGCCGTCACGACCGTCGACCTCGTGTCCTGGTCCGCGCTCGCCGTGACGACCTGCGTGCCCACGCTCGACACCTTGTTGGGATGGCTGTTCCACGTGTCCGCCAAGCTGACGTCCCGGTCGACGCTGAAGAACTCCAGCCGCGTCGGGCGGTCGGCGGTGCCGCCCGTCGTCGTGATGCCGGGCTGGCTGTTGGCGCCGCCGTTGTTGAAGCCCTTCTGGAAGAAGAACTCGATGCTGCAGCCGTACGCGTCCGCGGGGATGCCCGCGAACTGCACCTCCGTGACCGTCTGCGACTGCTTGCCCTCCGCCTGCGCCGTGTACACGTAGCCGTGGTCGCCCGTGTTGTGCGTCGGCTGGTCTTGCAGGATTTGGAACAGGTGCGTAGGGTACACCGTCGTGCACGCCCGGCGCTCGATCGTGCCCGTCGCCGGCGCGTCGACGTCGGCCGTGGTGGGCAGGGCGGCGGCGAAGGCGGCGCCGGAGAGGAAGGCGGTGGTGAGGGTGGTGAAGAGCATGTTTGCGGTTTTGGTGTTGTGATAAGGTTGGTGGTAAAAGGAGTCCGGACAGTGTTCCTTCTCTGGAGAAAAGACTTGAAGAAGATGATTTGAGTTTGCTGGGTGATGGTCAACTTGAGGTACGGGAGCACTGTGTTATATATCGTGCCGCTCTATCATCGCGTCCGTCATCACCAGCACCGCCCTCGTTCGTCAAGATTAGACCAGGCTGCGGTGCTCCATCCTCAGTCACAGCTGACCGGCGCAGACGGGAGAACCCCGTGATGGCATCGTAACATCTGCTAAAAGACAGTTCTCGTATAGCGCCTCGGGTTTTCTCTGGAAAGAATGAGGTGAGACAAGGCTTCGCAGCCAGCGCCCGGATGCTGTGTGGAGAGACGCGAGTGCCTACTCGTAAAATGTTGGACCGTCTAACCCGCATGCGCAATTTCCCAAGCCGTTGTCGTGCAAAGTCACGTTTTTCCCTTCTGTCATTTGGGGAAGTGCGGACGAGTGGAGCCAAGAAAAACGGGCGCATCGTAACGTGTTCCTGCGTGGAGGCAAGGATTGCGGGGGACTGGAGAAATCAACACCCGATTCTATTTCTGTCCCACCGGCGCCGCCCTGGGAAGATTACGTGAAGCGGCAATGTCACGAGATGCAATCCATGTCTGGTGGTGGCTGGTGTCCGTTCAGCTGCCAAGTCCTGTCATCAGCCTTACTACTATCCTTGTCGTCGCTGCGGTGCAACCGGAACGTGGTATTGGCGACTGTTAGAACCAGCCACTGCAGTAATTAAATCAATAGTACTTCGTACTGTTGCACAGCGGCAAGCCGCTGGAAAGACTCAGCCTGTTCACCACGAGCCCGTCAATTTCCTCGTAAACGATCATGAATTGACCTCGTAGTTAAACTCCTGTGATAAGGCATGCTTGGCCTTGATTAATGTACAATGACTTTTTTGGCCCATCTTGGGGCAGGTGATCGTCAGCTTTTGTGATTTTCCTAATACTGTAGCCTAGCAGACCCTCCGAAATGCATGTTTAACCGCGGAGGAACGCGCGAACGCCTCTCTCAAGAACGACGCCACCAGCGCCCGCAGCAAGCACAGCCCAGGTCCATTTGTTCTGGACCTCCTGAGGGCTAGGCCAGAAGCTGTTCTTCTCGCGCTTGTACTCCATGAGCTGCTGGTACTTGAGCTGGTTCTCCTTGGGATACCGCGACTCCTGGTCAGCCTCGTTGTCCTTGTCACCACCGATGAAGCGGAGGAAGACGTAGTTGGCAACAGGACCGAGCACGGCGAGTGGGTGAAGGATTCCGGCGCTGTAAAGGAGCACTGGGAACGAGATGTGGACGAGAGCGTCACCAAGGTAGCTGGATACAGTCAGCATATGGTTTTTCGTAACGCACAGACATTGGGACACTTACTTGGGGTGCCTGACGATGCTCCAGACGCCTTCGCGGTTGAGCTCCTCGCTCCTGTGCTGCTTGTGAGCCTCGAGCTGAGTATCCGCAAGAACCTCTAGAGCGTATCCAGTAGTGAACAGGAGGACAGCGAGGCTGTGGAAAAGGGAAGCATTCTCAGGGAGAGGAGAAGACCTGGCACTCTCCACACCAGCACGGAAAGGTAGGGTGAACGGAAGGGTGATCAAGGTCTGGAAAGCAGCCTCCGGAAGGAACATGCTGAAGAAGGACTTGTTCCAGAATCCGCGCTCTTCCTTCGCCGTCACATAGCGGGGATCATCCTTCCCACGCTTCACGCTACGACTGGCAATACGGTAGAAGAGGCGGACACCCCAAGCAGTGACTTGAGTGAGCAAGATCTTCTCCGGGTAGGTGACAGTCGACCAGGCGTCCGAAAGGGAGAGTCCGTCATAAACCACACGGGTGCCGACGGCGCTCCACCAAGCGTTGGCAACCATACCGGAAGGCCAAAGCCAATCCTTCAACTCCACCCGGTTTGTGTAGCGAGCCACGCCATACGTAACAGCAGCTAGGCCGGCGTGCAGGCCGAAAGAGGGAAGAACAGCTCCCTGCAGCAGCCCTACTGCAGTGGCGTTGATCGGATTGATGGGGCGAGCCCCGAAATGGGATCCAAATCGATCCTGCTCTGCACCGGAACCGATGTTCCTGCTCGTCGACCAACTCGAGGTGGACGAGCCGGGTATGGCTTGAACAGGGTTATCCGGGCGGCGGCTGAAGTGCGAGGCATAGCGGTCTTGCTCGGCACCTGACGTATGAGGTAGCCTCTCGTTGATCTTGTCTATGGGGATCGGTTTCCCGCCAAACCACCCTTCATAGCGATCTTGTTCAGCTCCAGAAGTATGAGGTAATTTGTCTGAGATGTCCTTCGCAGAAGGTCCCTTGCCTCCGAACCATCCGCCATAACGGTCTTGTTCAGCCCCGGAAGTGTGAGGTAGCTTCCCTGATATGTCGCTTGCGGAAGGCCCCCTACCACCGAAATGGCCACCGTAACGATCTTGTTCCGCTCCAGAAGTGTGGGGCAACTTCTCCGAGATGTCGCTTGCGGAAGGTCCCTTACCACCGAACCAGCCGCCGTAGCGGTCTTGCTCGGCACCTGAGCCCTTTGGTAGTATCTCCTGGGCCTTGCCTTTGATGTCGTCGGCGGAGGGTGCCTTGTGACCGAACCAACCACCGTAGCGATCTTGCTCGGCACCTGAAGTCTTTGGCAGAACGTCCTGGACCTTCTCCTTGATATCGTCGGCTGAGGGCGCTTTCTGGCCGAACCAACCGCCGTAGCGGTCTTGCTCAGCGCCCGAGGTCCTCGGCAAAGCTTCTTGAGCCTTGTCTTTGATGTCGCTTGCAGAGGGTCCTTTGCCTCCGAACCAGCCGCCAAAGCGGTCCTGCTCGGCGCCGGAAGCTTTGGGGAGCTTGTCTTGGATCTGTTCGGCAGAAGGGGCCTTTCCGCCAAACCAACCACCGTAGCGATCTTGCTCCGCGCCGGAGCCCTGAGGGGCAGGGATGTTGTGGAGGTTGACGGAAGGGGAGTCTTTGACGGGGTTGTTCGGATTGGCCCCAAAATGGGAGCCGTAGCGGTCTTGCTCAGCCATTGGGATGAGTTCGACAGCAAAGAAATGAGGTTGAGGAGAGGAGAGAAGGTGGAATGGAGGAGAAGAGGGGTGTGTTATTTAGGCGCATTCTGCAGCTCGACAGGGCAGCTACCTAAGCTCCTTCGCTGATGACGTCGCTAGTGTATCATAGCTCCCGCCGCCGCGGATTCCCCTCGCGCAGCCTAAGCGACCTTACCCCGCAAATCCCGCGGAACATCAAAACCTAGACGGCAGCACATGGATTAGAGGCGTTCGTAAGTTTACGAGCGGGCTCTCCTTTCGCTGGCAATGTTGGTTGTTGGTAGTCGGAAGAGGTGCGCCATCTGTGGTGGGGAAGCTTTCAGTAGCGGTATGCTCAAGGCGGAGCTTCGCGCAGCTGCTTCTGCTTGCGTAATGTCACGACATCGGAGCAAGCTCGGATGGAATCCTATGCGTGACACATGCATACGCGCTGCAGAACAGGGAAATCTTTATTTCTAGGCATCTTTCACTGGAGGTACTTCTTCAGACCCCGCAGTCTATCCTGGGCAAGCTCCAGAACATCATCGTTCTTGCAGACAGCGAACCGCAGCCAGTCCTCAACAATGTGTGCGTTTCCGGGCGTGAAGAACTCAGTTGGCGGAATAGCCGCGAGGCCAAACTCCTTGATCAAGAACCATGACAGTTTGAAGTCGCGCGGGCGCTCGGCCACATGGGGAGGGAAATCATAGCCATCGGGAAGCTTCACCTTCGACATGTTGACGAGGACAAAGTAACCACCCTCCGGAATGGAGTACGGCAGCCCCAGCTCGTCCCAAACGGCATTGAACTTGTCCATCTTACCCTTCATCTCCTTCTTCGACTCATCCCAGAAATTGTGCTTGTCCGCTTCCTCAAACGCGACGGCCGTGGCTTCCTGCAACGGGCTGACACTGCTGTAGCAGATGCGGGTATGCGCAGCGCTGACATATTTAATCAGATGCTCAGGACCAATCAGCCAGCCAACCCTCCAACCCGTAGCATAGAAGTTCTTGCCGCCAGATCCGACGGTTATGGTGCGCTCGGCAAGCTCGGGCGACAAGGTCGCAATACGCGTAAAGGGAACGTAGAACAGGCGGTCGTAGACCTCATCGGAGAGGACAATGAGGTTGTGCTTGACGCAAATGTCGCCAATGGCCTGCAGCTCCTCCTTCGAGAAGACCTTGCCAATCGGGTTGTGTGGGGTGTTTAGGACAATCATGCGAGTCTTGGGGGTAATGGCAGCCTCAAACTCCTTCAGGTCAATCGTCCACTCGGCCGCCGAAGTGGTCTTGGTTGCGCCTTCCTTGGGAGGATGCATGGGAACGTAGACGACCTTTCCACCAGCCATCTCGATGTTGGAGATGTACTGGTCGAAGAAGGGCTCGAACACGATGACCTCATCGCCAGGTTCAACGAAGGCCATGAATGCGCTAAGCATGCCCTCATTGGCGCCGGTGGTGATGGTGATCTCGGTCTCAGGGTTCAGCGTCTTGCCGAAGAATGGCGAGTACGCATCCGACAGCGCCTTCTTCAACCTCGGGCGACCCTTCACACAGTCAGCACAGCTTGCGCATCTTGTCATCTGCCGCCTGTACCTTGGTAGGAGAGTACTGGTTGCACTCGACGCGGTCGAGGGCGTGCTTGGCGGCATCAAGGACGAACTGCGGAGGGTTGTAGCCGAAGAAGCCCTGGCCCATGTTCACGACGGGCGTAACGGGTGTTTGAGCGGCGGCCTCGTTGACGATCGACCTGCATGTGGCATGAGTATCTGCTGATGAGCTCAGAGGGAGGGAGGGGCATACCAGACATCCTGTTTCTGGCCCGCCACTCTTGCGGCAGGCTTGAACGGATCGCGGCGCGCAGCAGTAGCCGACATAGCTCTCGCGGGTTGAAAAGGGCGGATAGCCGAGGGAAAGGCCAGGCGCGAGTAGGAAAAACCAGGCTTGGTGGAGAAGGAGGAGGAAGAGAGCGACAGGTGGCCTGGGCGCAGTAGCAGCGTGGGCTTCATGTGAGGTTGTTGCTGGTGACTCTTTTTCTCGCATCCCACCTACCAGTGCGCGAGCCCGATTACGTGCTTGCCCGCACCTGTGATCGGCAGTAGCCGGGCGGTGACGCCGACTTCGGGCCCTCCGCACGGGAAGGAGGAACTCTCCATTGGCACTTGCGAAAGACGCGAAGCTAACGGCCCGTCGCGTCGCCCCAGATTCTCTCCCAAGTCACGACGCGTCTCTTCGCAGCGCCGCCAATTGGGCCCCGCCCACACATCATGGTCGACTGCCCCATTTGCTCCAAGCCCGTCTCAGAACGCCACATCAACGAGCATATCGACTCTGGCTGCGAGGCCCACACAGTCGACCCGACCAATGCACCACCGCCTCCAACCCAGAAGGCCAATGTCGCCAGCTTCTTCCAACCGCCCGCCGCAAAGCGCTCCTCCGGCTTGTCCACGAAAAATGTCGATCCCTCGCCGGTGACGTCTCCCATGCCCACCAGGACACAGCTTCCGGTGCCATCCGAACCCTCCACAAATGGCTTGAAAAGACCCTTTGAACCTGAGTCCGTCAGCAAAAAGTCAGAGCTGGGGTCTTCGCCGCCATCACCAAAACGCAACAAGCCCAATGCCTTCCAAAAGGTCGCCCCGCTGGCGGAGCGCATGAGGCCCAGGACGCTTGATGACGTCTGCGGACAAGAGCTTGTGGGACCTGACGGCGTAATCCGGGGTCTAATCGAGCAGGATCGCGTACCCTCGATGATACTTTGGGGAGGACCGGGAACCGGCAAGACCACAATAGCACGCCTGATCGCGCACACAGCTGGCTGTCGGTTCGTCGAAATCAATAGTACCAGCTCCGGTGTAGCCGAATGCAAGAAACTCTTTGCCGAAGCTCGTAACGAGTTGGGTCTCACAGGGCGCAAGACGATCATATTCTGCGACGAGATCCACAGATTCAGCAAGAGCCAACAGGATGTTTTCTTGGGACCTGTCGAAGCTGGACAAGTCACGCTCATTGGTGCGACAACCGAGAACCCGAGCTTCAAGGTCGTGAACGCTTTGCTGTCACGGTGTCGCACCTTTACGCTCTCCAAGCTCTCCGAGGAGACTGTCACGATCATCCTCCGCCGCGCACTGGAGCGTGAAGGAGGCAATGCCGATACCAGCCTCGTCGACGACGAGATGCTAGTCTACCTTGCCGCTTTCGCCGACGGTGACGCACGCACCGGGCTCAACCTCCTCGAACTGGCCATGGACCTCTCTACTCGACCGTCCATGACCAAAGACGCGATCAAAAAGTCGTTGACACAAACTCTCGTCTACGATCGTGCTGGTGATCAACATTACGATACCATCTCTGCATTCCATAAGTCAATCCGTGGTTCCGACCCTAATGCATCTCTCTACTACTTGGCGCGCATGCTGCAGTCAGGCGAAGATCCACTGTACGTCGCAAGACGGCTCATTGTCGTGGCATCCGAGGATGTCGGCCTGGCGGACAACACAATGCTTTCTCTTGCTACGGCCGCTTATGCTGCCTGCGAGAAAATCGGCATGCCCGAGTGCCGTATCAATCTTGCTCACGCAACTGTCGCGTTGGCTATGTCGCCCAAATCGACGCGTGCATACCGCGGCCTCAATAACGCCATGGCTTCGCTTCAAGAACCAGGAATAGCAGGCCTGCCAGTTCCAGTGCATTTGCGCAATGCACCAACAAAGTTGATGAAGGAGCTTGGATATGGAAAAGAGTACAAGTATAACCCGGATTACTTGGATGGAAGAGTTGTCCAGGACTACCTGCCGGAGAAGATGCTTGGCAGAACCTTCCTGGAGGACACCGATCTAGGAACGAAGGTTGATACAGACTTACCAGAGGACTTTCATGAGTATGATCTTGGCTGATGGTCTCTGTTTGAGCAATTGCATTGCTCATTGGCTAGGAGGCACAGAAAGGTAGCTGATTGTCGCCGGCGATCGGAGAATACTGATTCTCTCCGTTAGTGCAGCAGGCGGGCCGGTCTCAAAAGGGAGCATCTCTTCACACGCTCTTCCTTGAGCTTCCAATGGCTTGATTGGAAATGAACTTGCCCCGAGTGCTGTGTTCCTAACGGCCACAACTTTGATGGGGGTAGCGGCGCCTCGCCGCAAGAGTTTAAGGAAGCCGATCGTGAGGGGATGGCTGGAGAGCGGATCTGGCCGGAGTGTGAATGCCACTACCATGACAGGTGCAGGCATCCGGACCGAATTTAGCCGCACGCGGGTGTATGTGCTGGTCATATAAAAGCGAGTTGGATGTCAGCATATTGGATACATGTATGTACAGTTTACATGTAAGAGGCAATTTCATCAGAGCGACACGGTCGCGACCTACGAGCCAGAATAAACCTATAGACCTCGCAGTACGTTTGTTATTGCATTATCTTGGTGTTATGCAGTTCATTTAGAGCGCTCTCTGAGTCTCCGATGGTCAGTAATCTGCGCAGCTTGGCCAACCACTGCTAAATTTAGTTACCATAGTGATTACATTAGCTATTGAGTAGTCTTCTGTAGACCTGACTTTTGTTTGCTTGACACCCGTTAGATATTTGCCTGTTTGTGCAAACATGCCGGATGGAACCAAAGCTTACAGATACCTATAGTGTATAACTGGAAAGCGGAGGTTCAAATGGTCGTTTGACATGATCACACATGTCCATAGTTAGTAACTAAAAAACAATGAGTCAATATGATCCTTGTAGTAATACCTAATCATACGGACTTTCTATGCTTAAAGTATTTCTTAGATTGCTCTCGGAGCCTTCCAAATATCGGTACAGGCAAGTATGATACAAGCTCACTAAGTGTCACTGGCCAACAAATATGAGGGAGAGAAACGGCGAAGGCCTCCCAGGTTTTTTCGAGGTCTATTATGTGTAATGCATTCGTTGATGAATACTGAATACCCAAACTCCCCCATAGTGTTCCCAGAGCTCCAGCGGAGCTACTACAGCGGCTGGATGCTTACCGCCAATATTTTCCTTGATTTCCTGTACACCAAACCTCATGCAACTTCCTGGACCATTCTCCCCGCAAAGGCCGTTTTCACTGTCGCGGGCTTTGACTTGGTCATCAACTCACCGAGAGGAGATTCAACCCAATCATAAGGTACCGCAATCTGGCTGTTCTCAGCAGTTTGGACGTAGCGAACCCAGAGAGCCGGTGCGCGCTCTTCTTCCTCTTGGTCTTCGCCGGCGGCGTCGGCGTCCATCTGTGCCTTTCCACGGCGTTTCGGGGCTTGCTTTTTGAGGAGGCGGTTGATCGTGTCCATCTACAGACAATCAATTTTCTGTATACGAAGAAGCGATTGGCCGCTGAATGGAAAAAGTTGAACTCACCTTCTCTTCTTCGTTGCGTTTCTCGCTGAGATTCTTCCTGCGGCGAGCCATTTCAGCTCTCCGCATGGCATGTTCCTCAGCAGTTAGATGCTTCTTCTTTTGCGCTTCTATAAAGGCGTCAGTAAGTTAAAAGACAGCCATCTCGCAGTAACGTACCATTTGATAGAGAAATTAGCTCGCCCTCGTAGGTCTCGAAAGCCGCTCGTTGACGCCTAGTAAGCTTGCTGAGGTCCGGTGTGCCTGCTCGACTACCGGACATTGGCGTCTCCTCGTCGCTGTCTATCTCATCGTCCAGCTCGTCTTCGTCGCCCTCAGCATCATCTTCCTCGCCATCCTCGTCGTCTTGCTCATCTGCAGAGTCTAGCTCCGAGAGCTCGTCATCCTCGCTCTGGTCGTCCTCCATGGCCATCTCCTTAGCTTCAACGCTGGGAACCTCCCGATCTGCTTGTGAGACCTTGATGCTAGGCTTTTGCTGCTGCTGCTTCCCTCTCGCCTTGACAGCCGGAGGAGGCGGAGCAGGTAACGAGTCCTCCATGTCTACGTCCTCGTCGGCGTCAGCGTCGGCATCGGCGTCGTCGGCCATGTCCTCGTCCTCGTCGTCATCCTCCTCGACATCGTCGTCCTCCAGATCATCCTCGTCCATGTCATCCTCAGACGTCTCCTCGATGATGGCCTTCTTGTTCCGGGAACTGCGCTGGCCGACAACGATCTCGCCACCCACGAAGCTGTCGCGGGAGTTTACGCCGGCATTTCTGCTGCTGCGAGACTGGCCGGTACTGGCGCCGCTTGTAGCTTCGCGGAGCTTGCTGGGGGCGGCTTTGACGGTGAGGTGGATGGACTGGCGCGTCTCCTCGGGCGAGGTGCGCTCGATAGTAGCGGAGGTGGGGGCAGCAGCTGCACGGCGCGGGCGCGCGCGAGTAGAGGTGGGTTTGCTTTGCAGGTCAGCGTTGATCTGGGCGCGCGAGCGCAGGCGGCGGGTGGCCATTGTGGGTGTTTGCTGGGGTGAGTTGGGGCTGGAGCAGAAGGGAAGGCGGCTGCGGGTGTAGCTGATAGGCTTGGGGGTGGCTCTTGCTCCGAGGCCTGCGTGCCTGGGCGTGTCGCACGGCTTACTCAGGGAGGAGCTGGGTACATACCTATTGTTGCTGGCTTTGCTTGCCTGCGCCGCAGGTGTCCAATCGTCGCTGCCAGACTCGTCGTCGTCGTCGGTGCGCAGCCGCTTGACTGGCCGTCCGCCGCGATCCGCCATGTTGTTCGTGCAAGCGCTATCGAGCAGGGTTCGCAGCTATGTAGAAGGCGGTTCGATACGAAACGCTGCGCAAGACTCTGGAGCTCCAAGCTGCCCTCACATTCCGCTTGATGCGCGACGGGGCGAGCTGCGCAGCGGGCCGCGGCCTAGGCCTGCACGTGACGCCTGCGCGAGCGGCAGCTACTTCTGAATCGCCTGCGTCACAAGCCGAGGTCCCGGCCGCCGCGTCGCAGAGCTCAAGGCGCGCCTTCGCTGTCCGCTCTCACGCCCTTCACTTGCACCCCGAGTGTTGCGACGATGTCGGACAAGAAGCCTGGCATCCCCGCCTGGCAGCGCGCCCAGCCGCCGCCATCCACGCCCTCCGACTCCGCTTCATCCTCCTCGGACGACTCGCGGCCGCCCACTCCAAGCTCAGACTCAGCCTCCGAGCACGCCGACGAGCCGCAGCCAAGTTCCCTGGACGCGAACGAACCTCCCAAGGATGCCGCTCTCCTCCTACAGCAGGCCTTCAAGTTCTTGAAAGATCCCTCCATCCGCGATGCGCCCGACGACCGAAAGCGGAGCTTCCTGCGCTCCAAAGGCGTGGCCGAGGAGGACATCCAGCTGCTGCTCGTCGATGCGAAGACGCAAGATACACCGCCAAGTTCAGTGGCTCCGCCAAAGGTGGGTACAGCGCCTTTTTACAAGCCACTAACATCTTCCGTCTCATCTCGTTTGCCCGAGTTCTTCTCAACCTTCGCTTATTGATTGCCTTTTCCGGAAGTTGACGTAGCGTGCTGACCTTATCGTAGTTCCCTGCGACTCAGCAATCTTCATCGTCTCCGCCCATCGCCCCCCGCGCTGTCCCGAAGGAAATCCCACCCATTGTGACGTATCCAGAATTTTTGACCCAGCCGACCTCGCCCCCGCCGCTCATTACCGTCTCGCGTGTCCTCAATGCCATATACGCCGCCGTGGGGTTGGGTGCTGTGACATACGGCGTCTCGAATTACCTCGTCAAGCCAATGGCGGAGGAGCTGGTCGGAGCGCGGGCAGAATTTGCTGTTAACACGAAGTCCAACATTGAGAAGTTCAATGAGAAATTGGAGGGCATGGTCTCCACTGTTCCTAAGCTCGGCAGCAATGGGAAGCCATTAGCTTCCGAGCAGGAGAAGGATACAGTCTCCGACGTGGAGTCAGACGAGGACCCCACGGAGCTGTATCATCGCGACTTCGGGACACAGACAAGTCCCAATCGCTCCCGCCGTGCGAGTGTCACATCTTCCGCAGATGATTCGGAAAAGTCTCCGGCAACGCCGGTTGAGGCACAATCTGCGCACCTGGACAAGTTGACTGCTGAGCTACGCGGTTTCGCCTACACGACGAGAGGCAATTCGGTGCAGGACGAAGCCGTACAGACACAGCTGGGAGATTTGAAGAATTACCTCAACGAAATGGCTTTCTCGAGCCCCTACTACGGCAGCGATATCTATGGCACCAGATATGGTAGTAGTTGGAGAAAATCAGGCGAGGATGACGCCATAGAAGCCTTCAAGGCCGACATCAGAAGTGTTAAAGGTGTTTTCCTCTCGTCGAGGAATTTTCCAAGCACGCAGCAAAGAGGGTTTGGAATGGGTAGGTGATAGGGGATCATCGTTGGAACTGTGCGGCAGGCGTTGACGGATCTACCCTTACATCCGGGCTGTTCATGTTGATATGACAGGTTTGTATATGCTCTACGCGGTGGAAGTGGCCGCTGAAATATCTTTTATCTATGCTGGCCACTGAACCTTCTCAAAAATTACGGCACTCCGCTACGTATACCCTAACTGCAGTTAAACGCAAGTCTAATCCTCCGTCCTACCCATTCAACACGCCATTGAATTACTGTTGAATCTCCACGTGCTCAACAGCGCCCCATTCTCCTGGGACTCACGCGGCCCGTTCCAGAACCCTTCGCACCCACTCGGTCCTTGTCTTATTGGCCACCACAGATATGGCAGCTGTCGGGTCAAATGCGTGAAACGCATGGGTCCCGCCTGGCCACACGTGAAGCTCAGCATCGACCCCGCATTCCCAAAGCTTGGAGGCGTAGGCCACAGCCTCGTCTCTAAGCGGTTCCGCCGAACCCACTTCGATCAACGTCGGCGGCAGCCTCGACAGATCCGTCGCTCTCGCCGGGGCGGCATAGCAGCTGACGCCCTCGCCGCCCGCTTCATCGCCCAACAGACACTTCCACCCAAAGCCATTCCTCCTCCGGTTCCAAACATCGCCCTGCGCATACTGCCGGCAGGACACGGCGTCGTTGCGATCATCCAGCATGGGGCACACCAGCAGCTGCGCGCACAACTTCGGTCCGCCATCCCCATCATCCCTCGCCATCAGCGCCACCGCCGCCGCCAGCCCCCCGCCCGCCGACTCGCCCGCCACCATCAGCCGCCGCTCGGCATCGATGCCCAGCTCCCGCGCGCCCTCGGCCCCGGCCACCCACTTCAGCGCGGCGTAGCAGTCCTCGACGGGCGCCGGGTGCGGGTGCTCCGGCGCGCGCCGGTACGCCGGGCTCACGACGACGGCGCCGAACGCCTTCACGTACTCGGCCATCGTCAGCATGCCGAGGAAGGGGTCGCCGCTGGTCATGCCGCCGCTGTGGAGGTTCACGATGCACGGCCGCTGCCGCCCGGCTCCGTCGGTTGCCGCCGCTCCCGCCATGACGTCCATCGCGGCGGGGGCGAAGACGAAGATCTCGATGGGTGGCCCGCCACGCGGGCCGGGGATGGTGCGCGTGGTGTGCACGACGAAGGGGTCGGCGAGGATGGCTTCTTTGACGGGCGCAATGGCGGCGGCGAGCTCCGCGCGGTGCGCTTCGACGGCCGCCGCCGCCGCCGCCGGGTCTAGCTGGTCCAGGTCCGGGGTGTCGGGGAAGGGTGGGAGGTTGGCGTAGAGCTCGGGGTCGTAAGGGGGGCGGGGGAGGAGGTTTCCTTTCGAGGTGGCCATTGTGACGGGGGTTTCGATCAAGATCCCGTTTGTTTGAAGTCTGTAAAGGTGGAGTTGGGCGAAAGGTTGTGTTGAGTCTGGTATTCTGGAGCGAGCTGGTAGGTGGGAGAGGTTGCATGCACTTATGGGTTTGAGTGTGCCCTGCGGGATCCATCCCGCTTGATAAATCCTGCTGCAGTCATGGTCTGAGGCGTTCCTTGGAAAGCAATGGGAGTCGGAATGAACCCCATTCGTCCGTTTTGTAAGCTGCTAAATCCAAGTTGCAGCCCTAAATCAGGGTCTGCTCCGAAATGGGCAATCCACGTGTATTCTGTTTCCGCTTCTATCCTCCACTCTATGGGTGCTTATCACCGCATTGAGGTGATGCTTCACGTGGCGTGGGTGGAGCGGGGTTGCCTGTTTCTGCCTGGGGCGGCACAGCAATGGGACCGCTTACAAATACGCTCTCCACGCGGACAAGCAACCGCACTTTGAAACGATCGCCAACGGCATAAGCACAAGCAATTACTATTCTTTTTGTGGGGTCTACATCAGCTACGTAATGCCGTCCGAAACTTCGTCCGTACCTTAGTAACCCGTTGCATAAGATACAATCCCCCGGTTCTAGCAGTCGTAGCTAAGTGTCACCAACAGAGTGGGTCACAAAAGAAGAAAAGGAGCTCTCCCAAACCTGTCTCATCTAAGATATTGCACCCCATTTACACAGGTAGCTTGAACCTGTGTCTGGCTGCATTCGTCTAGTTTAGAGTTTCACGAAGGGAGAGCGAAATCGACACTTGTCATGATAGCACTCAGTCTTCAAGACAAATACATCATGCATTCCTTTTGCGGAGACATACCGCCAGGCTTTTCTTCCTGGAATCTATATATCACCATTCCTTCTACGAAGACCGGAAAAGAAAAGTCGGAAACTTCGTGACTGTGTCATTCCCAATGTAACCTGATGGGTCATGAACGATATTATAACCCGAACCGAACGCCTGCAATAACGCATGACCAGTTCTTTTCTGTCCAATGAAAGGGCAAATGCCCAGAGGTACTCGAAACGTCATGCAGTGTCGCCGTCTAGAATCTGTCGCCACCCACATTGCGTTGAATGCGTAAGGACGAAAGCGGTCCAATAGCTTAGAGCGACGCCTTCTCGATGCGGTTGCCCTGCTCGTTGAAGAAGATCTTCTTGCCGGAGCGCAGACTCTCCTGGAGAGCGCAGCCAATGCGGACGGCCTGGACGGCGCCCTCGAGCTTGAAGGGCAGCTCGGTGTTGTCGAGGCAAGCGGCGGTGAACTCGTTGGCCTCCTGGACGAAGGCGTACTCGAAGCGGCCGTAGTAGTGCTCGGGGATCTCGCGACGGATGCCGTTGGGTTCGTGCATCTCGACGAGCGAGCCCTGGGGGTTGCCGTTGACGACGAGCTTGCCCTCGGTACCGATGATTTCGGACATGTCGTGCTGGCCAGCAGCCATGATGCGCGAGGAGTAGAAAGTGGCGATCTTGCCGTTGTAGAACTCGACGACACCGACACCGTTGTCGACATCACCATACTTGGCCAGCTCGGGGGAGACAGCGGTGATACCCATGGCAACGACGGACTTGACCTTGGAGTCCTGGCCAAAGTACCACAGCGCGAGGTCAATGTCGTGAATGTTGCAGTCGACGAAGATGCCGCCAGAGAAGCGGGCGTACTCAACGAAGAAGCCGGAGGGGTCGAGCTTGTCGCAGGTCTGGCTGCGGAAAACGGAAGGCTTGCCAATGCTTCCGGTTTGCATGCGCTGGAAGGCGTCACGGTAGCTGGCGTCGAAGCGGCGGGAGAAGCCGCAAAGGACCTTCAGGTGCGGCTTCTTGGCGGCGGCATCAACAACGGATTGAGACTGAAAAAAGCTGTCAGTTACTTGACCCTCGTTTGTAAAAGGTTTAGTACTCACCACTTCGATGCTTGTGGAAAGCGGCTTCTCGCACAGCACGTGCTTGTTAGCCTCGATAGCCTTGATGGCCTGCTCGGCGTGAGCGGTGGTGACAGTGGCGACAACAACGGCCTCAAGGCCGGGGTGCTTCAGCATCTCCTCATAGTTGTTGTAGATCTTGACCTCGGGCAGATTCTGGGCGGCCCATTCGGCCTCCTTCGGCTCGGGAGTGAAGGCTGCCACGACATTGGCACGGGGAGTGCGGGTGAAGAAGTTCGTGGCGTGGCGGGCGCCCATGCGGCCGAGGCCAGAGATGGCGATGTTGAGCTTCCTGGGGGCCATTGTGTCGTTGTGTGGTGTGTTGAAGAGGTATGAATGTCCGGCGGAGCGAAAGGAGGTAGAAGGGGACAGGCCGAGGCTTCAAGGACTGATGAAGGGCGAGGCTGCGGTTCGGGGGGAGCTGTCCAGGAGTGGTATAGAGACTGTAGGCGACCGAGCATTGCAGGTCAGATCACGAGTTCAGGCAAGGTCATTAGGAGAGAAAGAAGATGGAGACGTACGAGGTGAGGTATTGGGACCGAAGACCGGAGCTTGTCGGACAGCGGGTAGGCAGCAGAGTGTTGAGGTAAAGGTGTGCAGAGAATGGTGGCGGGAGAACAGCGAGTGCGGGCAGCTTATATTGCAGTCTCTGGAGTCTGGTCGTGGTAGCTCGGGCAGGGGGAGCTGCGGTCGTGGATGGGCAAACCTGCTAGCAGCGCGCATTCTGCCGCCTCCCCACACTTTTTTGCAGGCATTGCGGGCTCACCGCCCGGCGGGATACCCACCGACCCCTGCCTGCCATTGGCGGTCGTGCCTGAGCGCCGCCCGCGCCCGCGCCCGCACTGCGCAAACGGTCCCACCGGGCCATCTCTTCGGAATTTCCTTCCCTCGTCTGCTGGCCGCAGAAGGTTTACGCTCGTCAGAACGCGGTTTACGCTCTTTTGGATGTTCCGCCCGGAAACTCGTTCCCACTACGCTCAATTCCGGCTGGCTCATCCGGAAACGCCTGCCTGCTGTCACCACTCAAAGCAGCTCGTGACCCCGCCATCTCCAGATCGCCTGAACGCTTAGCCACCGCCAACCCCGGACTTGCCTGCAGCCGCACCCGACTTTCTCCATGGGGTGCGAAAAAGCGGGTGCTGGCCATCCGAAGTCCGCATCGCCTCTCCGCATCTGGACATGTCTCGAGCCTCCAACAGCTATCGTGAACTACCCCATTGGGACTGCTTGGTCGAGTCCTTCACTCCGCATGATCCAAAGGCTGGGATTATCAATTGTTTACTTATCAGGCCGCATGATCCAAGCCTGCCATTATCAACCGCCTCGCGTGATCCACTGGTTCATTCCAGCATCTCTGCTTGCTGCGTCATCACAGCACCGCTCTGCCCGTGCCTTGACATGAGCGTCGGTGGATGCGACATGCTCAATCGCTTGAGTATTGCCGAGTTTGAAATTTTAATTATTTGCCCGCTCTATGGCCCGCTGATTATAGTGCTAGGGGCGGGAGATTGGACCACAATGACCGTGTTGCAAATACTGTATTCAAAGGCTACTTTTGAACTAAATGGCACAAATGCGCTTCTCTCCACACCACACCACACCGCATTATGCAAGGTATTCCACACTAAATATCCACCAACGCCAGACATGCACTGTATATCATCCTCGAGCTCCCCTCTCATAGCCTGGGGCTCAACTTCCCGTTAGCCCTTAGCTGGAAGGGTAGCTACAACTTGGTAGCCTTACCGTGGCTCATCGCTGGTCTCAACCACGACCTTCAGCACCAGCTTGCCCTGATCGTCCTTGGTCTTTGCTGCCATCTGGAACGCCTCCGGAAGAGAGTCCAGGCCCTTATAACGGTGCGTGACCAGCTTGGAAAAGTCGGGGTAATCCGGACCAGGCTGCTTCGATACAACTTCGATACCGGTGGGGTAAGTATTGGCGTAGCGGAAGACACCCACAATGTCCACCTCGCGCAGTGCCGCAGCGGATATGGGGAGAGTCTGGATGGGATGACCCATTCCAATGAGGAGGACTCGGCCACCGGGCCGGGATGCCTGTCCTGTGTCAGTCATCATGTTCATGGCGCTGTTGGCTGGGGTTGACGTACGTAGATACCGGCCTGCAAGCAGGATGGCACACCAGTGCACTCGAAGACGGCGTCCACCTCGCCGAATTCCTCGCCAGTTGTCTTCTTCACCTTTCCGATGGCGGCAGCAGTTTCACGTGCGATGTCGAGGTTTTCCTCAATCGTCTGGCCGCGCTTCATCGGGACAGTGAAGCCGGCATGTGCGAAACCGTTGTTGACGGCAAAGTTGACGCGGCCCTCATCAATATCCGCAATCACGACATTGCTGGCGCCGGAGATCTTCACCATACCAGCAACCAACAGGCCGACGGCACCTGCGCCGAAGACAAGGACGGAGCTGAGCGGAGGAAGCTGCGCGCGGCGGGTAGCGTGAATGGCGACACCGAGCGGCTCGAGGAGCGCACCCAGATCGAGAGAGAGGGTATCGGGCAGCCTGCAAATCCGCATGAGTATCGTCTCTCAGGTAAAGATGTTCCGTTATAGCTTACTTGTGGCACCACTTGGACGGGTGGTTGATCTTATCCTGGAGAGTGCCCTGGGCATGGGGAAAAGATTTCGCGGAGCTCCGGAACTTCATGCCTTTGCAGATGTTGTACCTGCCCTCCTTACACCTCTCGCACTCGCCGCAGGGCTGACCAACTTCGAGAGCAACCTTATCCCCGACCTTGAAGTTGGCTGCCGCGTCGGCGCCCACTGCCACGACGACACCGGCAGACTCGTGACCCAGCGACAGAGGCTCCTGAACAAGAATGTCTCCATTGCGGTAGTGGTTGTAGTAGTGCAGGTCCGAGCCGCAGAGGCCTGTGGCCCTTACTGCAACTTGAAGCTCATCTGCCGCGGGCGCAGTGAGATCGCGGTTTTCCTGTAGCTGGTCAGCAAATTGCCGAGGGCAAGAAGGTCGCGTGAGCTCACAATTCTAAGGTCTTTGGCGCCGTGAAGCACAGAGGCGCGAATGGAGCCGCACATTGTGAGCGATGTGTACAGCTAGCTTTTTGAGGGGCGGAGAGGGAAATTGAAGCTCGAGAAGCTGGGTAGACGACAGACTGTGCGGAGGAAGGGAATTGTGGAGCTTGGGGGATGTCGGAAGAGCGCAGGATATATCTCAGAGCAATTGCGGCCTCGAGCCGCGGGGAAGTTGCGGCGAACGGAAAGCTATACCCAGAAGCCCAGCGAGCTCTCCGGAACTGACAGGGATGGCGCGCCAATGACGGCAGAGCAGGCGCGTCGGCTACTGACTCAAAGGCCGAGGGCCCCGCGCTGGCTGCCCCACGCGGGCTTCGGCTGCCCCGCGCGTCATGCCACGCTCTGGAGGATGTCAGCTAGCTTCCTTGCGGCACATAGCTATGGCAAACCTTCTCCGATGCCCGGCCCTTTTCTTCTGAGCTTGCCCGGATTCTTCATATTGTCCGCATGGCCCAGCAACGCCTGAGCAAGCTTCACCAGCAACTTTCTCCTCAACTTTCCTCCGCAACTTCCCCGGCTTCCTCTTCTCCGTTCTCCACCATGACTTCTGTCCAGAGGCTTTTCTCCCTTGAGGGCCAGACCGCGCTCGTCACGGGTGGCACCCGAGGCATTGGCCAGGCAATGGCTGTGGCATTGGCTGAAGCTGGCGCCGACCTCATCCTGATCCAGGTATGTTGAGCTTGGGACAGCTAGCTGAGGCCTGAAGTGGTCCTCAAGCTGAAGCTTGTCCACAACACGTCGACTGACACCTTCCAGCGCGACACCTCCAACACTGCCACCAAGTCACAGATCGAGGCCCTTGGCCGGAAAGCCACCATCTACACCGCAGACCTGAGCGATCCGAAGTCCGTCTCAGAAGTCGTCCCCAAGGTCACCGGTGACGGCCACAAAATCGACATTCTCCTCAACTGCGCCGGCATCCAGAAGCGGCACCCGGCACACCAGTTCCCGGACGAGGACTGGGACGCGGTGCTGCAAGTCAACCTCCGCACCGTCTTCACCCTCTGCCGCGACGTCGGCGCCCACATGCTCGCTCGCGACCCCGACTCGACAGGTCGCCGCGGCGCCGTCATCAACGTCGCCTCGCTCCTCTCCTTCCAGGGCGGCATCACCGTACCGGCCTATGCGGCCAGCAAAGGCGGCGTGGCGCAGCTGACCAAGGCGCTGAGCAACGAGTGGTCGAGCAAGGGCATTGCGGTTAACGCCATCGCTCCGGGATACATTGCGACCGAGATGAACACGGCGCTGATCAACGACAAGAACCGAGCCGACAGTATTCTGGCGCGCATTCCGGCAGGCAGGTGGGGAAGCCCAGAGGACTTCAAGGGTGCCGTGGTCTTCCTGGCCTCGAGGGCGGCAGGATACGTGGGCGGTGAGGTGTTGACCGTTGATGGCGGCTGGATGGGCAGGTAATTAAGCAGTGCACAAAAGGCTGCCTGGTAGAAAGAGAGCACAAAAGCGGAGGAACAGATCAGCGTCAAGCTTGAGGTGCCTTCGAGCCTGGATAGATAATTCCCATTTTAATTTTCCTTCCATTCCGCTTATCTTATTTTCAACCAATCACCGACCGGATATTGCGGGTTGCGTTTTCCTCCATCCTACCTTGATGTCCTGCGTCAGACGTGTCTTAAAGCCAGCGCGCTATCACGTGCCGGGGACGAGGGCACTCACTTCGCTTTTGTCTTCTCCATATCCCTGAAATCCGGGGTAAGTCTTGTTAGGAAAACAGATCTCGTGGGGTAAGCCGCTCCGCTTCCACATCCAGCAATCTTTTCCGATGGGACACGGCAGCCCTTGGGGCGCTAGCTCTGCCGCTCGATCGTTCTTTCCGCTTTCGTCTTGTTCCCGTCCTGATTGCTCTTCTCGAATACAGAGAAGACGTCCTGGCTTCGGGCCAACCCAGACCTCTCCGCGCTCAGAAACGGTAGTCTTCGCCAACTACTCCATCTTCATCCTATCCCGCCAGCCATCAACCCGACGATGTCTTGCATTTCTCTCCAATAAGACGCTTCCAGACCCACACACAGTTCACACCAACGAAATCGCAAGTGCCTTTCGGCACATCGACCCTGTGCCACCGGCATTTAAAAGCGAAGAAGACTGATTGGACGGCAGTCTACGGCATGGGTCTTGGCAAGCGCAAGCGCGATCTGTCACTTCGATCGGGATCCAAATCCCGCTTGGTCAACACTGTGTCTCCGAGTCAGGCCCCCAGGAATAGAGACAGGTTTTCAGATGCTGTGGGAAATAGGCGGATCTTCGGACATCCAAGGTAATCATGATGCCCGTTTGCTGAGCCTTAAGTGGCGAGCGATGATGGTGGTAGTGGCAAAAGTTGAAAGGTGTGTGTGAATTGCATCAAGGTTTGAAGAACCAACGCTTACTGACGTAACTGTGCAGAGAGAAGACACTTCCTGCGCAATCTCTTGTGGGCCTCTGCTCTCTGTTCAGAGATTGACATGCAGGGTGGGGCTGGGCTACTTGTTACGGTGGAGAAACTGGGGAAAAGAGGGCAGCGACGACCACTGCTTGCCCACGGCTCCGCGGAAGACCACGGACGCTGCGGATGATGGTTTGCGACAGACGAGTGCAACGGAGACACAAAGTGGCGCGTCTTCTTCACATGTTAGAATGACACATGCGTGGCACAACAGGAGTTTCTGTGTTATGCGGGCTTTCGCTCTGACAATCAGTGTTACGCTTACTTACTGCTGCAGTCAAGTGCAGGGCGGAGTGTGGATCCGGGTGCTTTGTGACACGTTCCATAACGGAAATAAGAAGTACTGCATGCAGAGGTACAAGCGGACGTGTTAGCAGGAAGGCGGGGTCAGGTGCCTAGCAAGCGACGGAAAGGGATGGAATGGAACCTACAGCAAGCGTTGATAAGAGCTGGGTATTGGAATTAATGTCCACTAACGTTACGCTGCAAGGAGCGCCTGAAGAGCGGCGCGAATGACAACACCAATGGTTTGCAGTGTCTTCCACTCAGAACTCGAGGTCGTTGCAGAGGAAGAATTTGGGCTAATCCAGGACGATTATTATTCATCTCAGACATGCACGGCTATAATACCAAAGGTTTGAAGAGAACGGGCGCATTTCAGCGTCCAATTTGTTGATTGTGTATTCTATCACAATTAGCTGCTGAAGTGTTTTTGCAGCGGGTAGTCATGACTATTGATTTGTTCCAAAACGCCAGAAAATAGAAAGAAGGATTCGCTCAAGTGCCGTCAAGGTCATATCTCAGGATCTCTATGCATCGCATCTACCACTTGACGACCTTGTTGGGGAAGTACTCGTCAATGAGCTGTTGATAGTAGTCCTGTAGAAGCTCGTTAGTATCTATCGCAGAAAATTTGATGAAGTGATAGAACATACCTTGAGCTCCTCGGCCTTGGGCATATCGTCGCTCTTGGAGTAGAGGTCGTAAGGGTTGAAAGCCTTGACGGCCTCAAGCATCTTCTGGTCCTTCTCGTTCATCATCCACTGGTACGCGCCCTCCTTGTGCCAGGGGTAGAAGGAGTGGTAGCGGATCATGGCGAGACCCTCGTCGGGAATGGTGGACTGCTCCTTGGCGATGTGGTAAAGGTACTCATCGTGACCCCAGGAGAGCATGACGTTGTCGAGACCGCAGCCGGGAGTGTAGATGCCGTACTTATCGCCGTAGATCTCGTGGCCGTAATCGGGGTTGCCCTTGAAGGTGTCGGGGTAGATGATACGCTTGTCGAAATCGCAGCCGACAGGGAAAGTGTCACCGACAACATCCCACTGGCCCCGGGCGTCGAAGAAGAAGAGGAGCTTGCCAAGGTCGTGGATCAGACCGACAAGCTGCATCCAGCGGGGCTTGCCATCACGGCGGATGGCCTCGGCGGTCTGGAGAAGATGCTCGATTTGGGAGAGCGAAGTGTCGGGGTCGGACTCGTCGATCAGGGTGTTGAGCTTCTCGATGGCCTCCCAGACAGTCATCTCAGCGCGGGTCTTGGAGCGGAAGTCATTGCGGGCCTTGATGTTGTATGCGACAGTCTGCTTCTCGTGCTGCTCGCGGTAGAAGTTCTTGACGCGGTCGCAAGCCTCCTCGTACTGGCGGAACTTGGTCTTGTCCTTCTCGGCGTCGAACTTGGACTTGGCGTAGATGTCGGCCTCGTCATCGGTGTAGCCCTCCTTCTTCATGGTGTCGCGGAGGACGTTGACGGCATCGATGTCGTCGGAGAGCTCCTCAAGAGCCAGGCCATCACGCTCCTCGTTGATCGAGTTCTTGGTGGGGACGGGCGCGGGGGCGCTGTTGTCAAGAGCGATGGGGGCCATTGTGAATGTGGTGTGCGCTGCAAGAGCAGTGGGTATCTCTGAAGAATTACAAGTGAAGAGGAGTTGGTTAGGGGAGTAATGAGATGAGGAGACTTGGTGGTTGATGGCAGGAGGATGGAGTCGTGGCGGACGTGGTTAAATATCAAACTACACCAACGGCACTTTGCTCGACACACAGAACAGGCAATGGCAAAGCGCGGAGGGCCTGGGCCAGGGCGTCCCCGGAATCCATGACGAGAGGCATGCTGGAAACTTAGTTCCCAGCAGGCGCTCTCCGCAGAGCTGCACTCCCCACAATCTGACGGCAGGAGAAACGCTCGCCCTGTGGTAGGCTCATCTCGCCCTCTCCACAGCGACAGCGGTCTGCAGCCCCGCTCCGGGAGTAACGAAGGCAAGTTTGCCCCGGCAGCCCTGAGGATCAGGTTACACAGTCTGAAAAAGGCAAGCTGTTGATGTCAGCGGGGAAGGAGCGCTTCGGAAACCACTTTTCGCTAGCGCGGAGAAACTGTTTGCCCCGGAGATCGTGCTTGGCACATGGAACCGCCTTCTGGAAGGCCTCCATTACCCACGTGAAATGCCTCGACACACCGCGAGCGTCGAGAGAAGGAACCCGCTTCGGCCTGCCCGCACGCATCGCACGCCTCAACAGTCGGCAACGGCGCCTGTGGCTCAGCCCAGTTGAGACGACGGGCGCACGGCGGCGCGAGCCTCACACCAGCAGCTGGCCGTGAGGGAACCCTGGCTGCGGTGCCAAAACCATCGGGCTAGCCGCGCCGGAACTGACCTTTTCCTCTCCCACAACGGCACTTGGCCCTACAGCCTCCCCGCGCTGCTGCCGTTGCGGCTACTTGATCCCCGGACCTGCGCACGTGCCGGGCTCGCCGACGAAAACACCGATGGCCGACGCGGACGCGCACGCGCACGTCATCGGCGTTTGACTGCATTTGCGCGGGGAGGTGGGGTGGGCGGCGCGACAGCTGTGACTTCCGCGCCCTGAGCAGTAAAAACAGCGCGCACGCCATCCTTCCTGCCATGAACCCCTCTCTCTGCAACTTCATCCTCAAGTCTACTCCTTCAAGCATCCTCGATCCCAAGCCCACCATGAGCATCCCTCTCCCCCTCAACACCGGCGCCACCATCCCCGCCCTTGGCCTGGGCACCTGGCAGTCTGAGCCTGGCCAGGTCAAGGCTGCCGTCTCCCACGCGCTGAAGTCGGGCTACCGCCACATTGACTGCGCCTACATGTACGGCAATGAGGGTGAGGTCGGCGAGGCGTTCAAGGAAGCCTTCGACGCTGGCGTCGTGAAGCGCGAGGACATCTTCGTCACCACCAAGTTGTGGTGCACCTTCCACTC
The DNA here is from genome assembly GCA_022560015.1 of Diplodia mutila. NCBI lineage: Eukaryota > Fungi > Ascomycota > Dothideomycetes > Botryosphaeriales > Botryosphaeriaceae > Diplodia > Diplodia mutila. The sequence goes on along the minus strand of JAFISB010000069.1, from coordinate 45,226 downwards.
GCGCGTTGAGGAGAACCTCGACGAGAGCTTGAAGCGCCTGGGCCTGGACTACGTCGACCTGTACCTGATGCGTGAGTACTCCCCAGCCCTGTAGCCGGCGGTGGTGCCTCCTCCAACCCTCCCACCACTCCGTACCTGCGAATACCGAGGCTAATTGAATGAACCACAGACTGGCCGGTGCCTATGAACCCCAAGGGTATGCAGCGCAACAAGCTTTCCAATCAGCTCACCAACTGACGAGCGGCATAGGCAACCACCCCACCATTCCTAAGCTTCCTGACGGATCCCGTGACCTGGACAAGTCGTGGTCATTCCTTCAGACCTGGAAGCAGCTCGAAGAGCTGCCGGCCAAGGGCAAGGCCAAGGCAATTGGCGTTGCGAACTTCTCCGTTCCCTTCTTGGAGGCTCTCCTCAAGGAAGCTAAGATCACCCCCGCTGCCAACCAGATCGAGAACCACCCGTATCTGCCGCAGCAGGAGATCGTTGATTTCTGCAAGTCCAAGGGTATCCACATTACCGCCTACAGCCCCTTCGGCAGCACGGGTAGCCCCATGTTCAAGGAGGAGGGTGTCCAAGAGCTTGCCAAGAAGTACAACGTCGGTCCTGGCAACATTCTGCTGAGCTACCACGGTGAGTTTGACGCCGAAGCGCGAGTGTTTTTTCCACCAATGAGTCCGGGTAAACTGACGGATTTATTCCAGTTGCGCGTGGAAGCTCCGTCCTCGCTAAGTCGGTCACCCCCTCCCGGATAGACGAGAACAAGAACATCGTTAAGCTCAGCCCGGAGGATCTGGAGGCTTTGGAGAAGATCCACAAGGTCAAGGGCATCACCAGATTCATCTATCCCGCCTTTGGTGTCAACCTTAGGTTCCCTGACAAGTCCGAGCCCGAGGGCTACGACCCTCTTGCCAACCTGTAAATGTATACCCATTGTTAGAGAGGGGATCAAAAGCATGACCAATGATCGATAGAATTCAATGAAATGATGATTACTTGCCTTTGCCGTTTGCTTGTGCCAGTGAGTGTGTAGCTCGGTCGGAGGGTAGAAAAAAATTATTTGCCCAAGATCCGGCGCGGGGCGGCCCGCGGGGCGGAAATGAGCAGCACGTCAGATTTGTTGCAGCCGAGGAGCGAATTTGCTGGTGCCAGCCCGTCATGCACCTGCGGCTATCCTAGCCTGTACCTTTTAGCTCCCCGCTGTCCCACCGAAAGCTGTCAACGGGCTGACATGAACGCAAGATGTGAGACGGTCACATTTAGAAGTCACCAAGGCAATAGCCGACTTGTCACTTTTTTTTTTTATTATCAACTGCCCTCGCATAGGTTCCCCGCTCGCCCCACTACGTCACCATCTAGCTCTCCGAGCTACAACCACCCTTACGTCTCAACCTCCACGGAACCCATTCGCTATTTTCCTTTCCTCGCACCGCTTCGGAGCTACGCCCTGTCACGATCGCCATGTCCTCCTCCCACCACCACCAGCCGTACACCCCGCTCCAGCAAGACCGACAGGCCCGCAACCGACCTGCACACATCCACAGCGCAGCAGCGCCTCACCGCGGTAGCGGTAGCGGCGCCGGCGCTGGAGTAAGCAACATGAGGCAACAGCACCAGCAGCGCGCGGCGCTGGCGCGTGACGAGACCTTCGAGGAGCGCGAGCGGCGGTACAACGCGGCGCGGATACTGGAGAGCAACGAGATGCTGATCTGGCATTCTGTCGCGCGGAACGAGGTATGCCATCTCTCTTTTCTTCCTGCTTCCGCATCGGGGCTAGGGTAAAAGTAGGGCAGGAGAGCAAAAGGCTGGAGAGTAGCTTGTGCGCGGACGAATGGATGCAACTCGCGGCGCGGCTGCCCTTGTGCTCCGCTCGTGCCCATGCCGTGCCGCACATGTCACTCCTGCAACCTTTCAGCCGGAGTTTGCTGATGACATCTGCTCTTCTTTTTTTCTCTCCAATAGTCTCTGCCGCAGACTCGCCTCCACTTCGAGAAGATAGTCGCCGGCTTCGATAGCGACGACTCGGACCCCGAATGGGACGACGCGACGCCGCCTCCGCCGCCACAACAGCAGCAGCCGTCAGGGTCGCGGTCAGCGAGCGGCAGCAACAAGAGGGACAGGGAGAGCAACAGCCCTGCATCGCGAAAGAGCAGGTCGGGCACGCCGGCATGATGATGCTAGCATTTGAGACGCGAGATACGCCGCTTACCCATTGAGAGGACTTCGCGCGAGCGAAACATCTTTGGGGAGCCGGCCATCTTACCGTGCAGCCCAGGCAATGCTTTACACAACACAATTGGCAGTGGGAGAAGTAGGGATGGGAGAATAGAGAGGCCTAAAAGCCCGGGCATGCGACATATGCTATGCAATTAGATACCCAAGCGCGAAACAGCATGAGAGAATGAGTATACGAAGTTCTGCTGTGTATTCACACACGCGCCCGCCCGCCACGGCCCCCAAAACTTCCGCTGTTGTTTCCAACTCATGACAGCGCAGACGGCGCAGACCGGGGGCACAGACGGGATCTCCGGAAGCTTTGGCGCACTTTTCCGCCAACGCGCGCATCTTCTGGTTGTCAGCACCGGTGGCGTGACATCCTTGGGACCGCAACGCTCAACTACCGCACGTCACCGTATTCCACGCCGCGGGAGTGAAAGCGAAGGGCAAGCCACGTCGGCGCCATTACGATTGTCCATAGAGCGAGGGTTTCGATTGAATCTGTCGGCGGTAGCGGAATTGTGAGCTTTCACGCCAATGCTGCGCGTCTGGTCGGCCCGTTGAAGGCGGAGCGGCTCCGCTCGAAAACAGCGCGGAGGACGGAACGAGCTGGGAAGCCTTGGGCCGCCAACGCCCACAGGGGGTCGTGATGAGTGAAGGTGAGAAGCGACCGTTCATGGCGGAGCCTCCATGCCGCAAGCATGGCGTGTCCGTCGCCACCATCCTGCGCTTTCAGTGTTCGCCGACCGACGGATTTCAACAAAGGTTGAATGGTCGGCGTTCAGTTCAAGTCTTCTCGCTTCGTCCCGAGCCAATTGGTGCGGTATGACGTGCCCCCTGTGCAGATGGGAAAGTTTAGTGCGCGCGCATTGCAAGCGAGTGACGTGTGCCAGCCCTAGAGACAAATCGCGAAAGTGTAAACAGATCAGCACGGCGGGTGTTCAAGTCGCAGAAGAGGAGCCCGAAGTCGGAAGTGGAGAATGAATCATTTGTTGGTATCGCCGGACCTTGACCCACTGTGAAAACGGTCTATGTCTAGCATACGCAAAGCCATGTATTATACAAGCACAAAGGAGGAACACCACCAACGAAACCCGCCTATTGTACGTCTAAGTCTTGATGGTACATGATAAGAGGGGAAGCGGAGAAGGTAGAAGTCGTGGAGGTATCGTAGGTTAGGTCATTTATGAGGTTTCGCTCTTGAGGAAGGTGATCAGGTCGTTGCGGTCCTTGGGCTTCTTGAGACCACCGAAGGCCATCTTGGTACCAGGGATGTACTTCTTGGGGTTCTCGAGGTAGTCGAACTGTACGAAGCTGTCAGACAGGAGCTCTCGCGACGCCGGCGCTGCAAGCTGGTGCAGCATCCTCCAGCACACGGTTGGAAACATACCAGAGAGTTCTCGTCCCACGTGACACCCTTCTGCTTGTTGGCATCGGTGTAGGAGAAGCCGTCGACCTGACCGGACTTGCGACCGAAGAGACCGTGAAGCTTGGGGCCGACCTTGTTGCCCTCGTCGGCCTTCAGGGTGTGGCACTGGGCGCAACGGGTCTGTGAAGGGTGTTAGGACGAGCTCAAGCGCACGCTAACAAAACCGGTTTCCCGAAAAGCCCTCTCAGCGGCAACGTACCTTGAAGAGGTTGGCACCCTTCTTAGCATCACCTGTGGCAAACTGTTAGCGGCTGGCCGATTGATGCGATTGGATTGTCTTGGAGGATTGGGATGCGCCTCGACGCGTCGAAGACCGAGGCCTCAGTCGCGGAAGCGGTCAACCGGCGAGACGTAGGCGCAAAGCTGCGCGACCAGTCAAGGGACCTCGGGGTGGCGAGCACCAGCCCGTATATCCATCGCCAGGTATGACAGTGCCTCCGGACCCAGGAAGAAGCCACCGTTGCGTCGCGTGGAGAGCCGTGGGTGAAAGGGGACAAGGAGAGTCGCGCGCGTACCGGACTCGAAACCCATTTTGATTAAAGGTTTAGGGGTGTAGTGTGTGGAGAGAAGAAGAAGGCGTAGGAATTGGAGGTCGACGTGATCTGTCGGAGTCGCAGAGGAGACTGATGGAGTGCGCTGGGGAAGGAGAAGGGGAGAAGAAAAAGTCGTTGGTGACGGAAGAGAATCGTCTTTAGCCCAGGTCAGCCGCGTGCGGCCAGCCAATGACAGCGAAGATGATTTTTAGGGTCGGTCGGAAGAACACGGGCGAGCGGCAAAGCCCCATGGCGGTGTGGCTGATTGGAACGCCAGCGCCCCTCGGTCGGCGATTCCTCGCTCTGCAGCGTGGCAGGGCCCTCAGGAGCCCTCTGCCGGCTTGAAGACCGCTGGTACCCGGCGGCATCATCGGCACCCGGCGCTGAGGTCATGTGCGAGATTCTGCGAGCCTTCGCTACCGCCCAGGCCCAGGCGCACGCTCCGACTGACGTAAGTTGCCATGAATCATGACGACGTTCACTGTGACATTGTTTCGCCCTCATATTCCGCTCGCCCCTGCGGCGACTGCATGTTTGCGGTGCTCGAAAGTCTGGGCCCGCTCGCCTACGATGTAAGCCTTCCGCAATGCCCGGCGCTGGGAGCTGGACGGGCGGCGATGATGCACATACAGCTACTGCAGCTTCCCTGTCGCCAGCTCTGCGGGTGCCCGGTTTGGGCGGCCTTGGCCGCGCGCTGCCAGATCGATGAAGGGACAGACATCGTATTTTCCCTTCTGTTTTGCCAGACCACCCTTCCCACCGCGGGTCACTGTACAATCGCTCCTAGCGGCTACGCGACCTGGAGCCGGCCAGTTTCAAGCGCACGACTCCCCTCCTATCTAGCTGGCCTTGCCTATCACCGCCCACTTTCCACTAGTATGCAGGTAGTGTCCCGCCGACGCGCGCCGCACTCGCCAAACTTTCTGTCGGCCCTGCAATCAACATGAACCAAATCCCCGATGCGCTCTACTGCGACCAGGAGACCACCACCTGGGTCATCGTGGGCGCCAGCAGAGGTATTGGCCTCGAGTTCGTCCGCCAGCTGATAGCCCGCGGAGAAAAGATCGTTGCGACGGTACGACAGCCGTATGCCGAACATGCGTCTGCGCTTTGGGGCCACTCGGGAAACGACCATGGCCGCTGCCAGATGTTTGTCTGTGACATACTATCCGAAGCCAGCATCGCAGTATGACTTGTCACTTTCGCGCTGTCGGAGAGAAGTGTTGGTTGATCAGTGAACAGAACTTCGTGAATCAGCTCGCCGCGATCCCCAACCTCAAGATAGACTATGTCGTAATCAATGCCGGTGTCTTGAGATACCCGAATGTGAGTTTAATGCCTCCTCTGTACCACTCGCTCAGCTGGGTATAGACTGACCATGCTTTTCACAGAGGGCCACTGAACTGTTAGTGTTCCGCGTAGCGCTGAAGGCGTATGCATGTTTCTCATCATCAGTCCAGATCGTTCGACGAGTTTGCCTTCCATCTCCATACCAACACCATTGGCCCGATCATCACCGCACAGAAGCTGCTCCAGACCAACATTCCGATTGGTACCATTGTATTCATGTCCAGCGACTCGGGGTCGGCCATCAACTTTCGAGAGATGGAAGATGGGTATTTCCAAGAGCTCTGCTAACGGTATTCCTGGGCTGACGCGCATCAGATTTGCCGCATACGCTGCGTCAAAGTGTGCTCTCAACCAAATGCTCCGGGTAAACCGCCCTGACGTCTGATTCATAAGCACCGTCGCCCCCCTTTCCTTCATTGCTGACACACAGCCAAAGCACATGGCCGCGGAGTTGAAACGGCAGGACGATGACACGATTATTCTGGCGATCCATCCGGGGGAAGTGGCAACGTAAGAGTCGCAGGTGCCTGGAAGCAGTTTTTGGAAGCTTACTTGCTTGCTTAGGGATATGTCCAACATCGATCTGCCTTGGCCCATCGCTGGTCAAATCAGCCCCGAGGTGTCTGTCGCGGGAATGATCGATGTCATACAAAGTAAAGGCATCCAGCACAGCGGAACTTTCTGGACATGGGAGAATGTGGTGAGTGGTCACAAGCCCAAGACAGCGTCCCCGAGCGGCATTCGCTGATAACGGGAAGCCTCACCCTTGGTAGCGGCATAAGAACGCCACCTGGAAGACTGACCGGTGACGCCTGGCATTCGAATGTTTACTTTTCTGGTCAGCCGCCACGTCACCTGCACAGCGACGCAGAGGCTCTTTGCTCGGTATTACTGAGAGCGCAGTGCCTCGCGCTGCTTTTCTCGGCGCAGATGGACGCTGCGGATGCCGAGATGGGGAAGCCTCGAGAGCAAGTTAGGCGACGGCAGCCGATGGCTTGCGGACCGGCTGGTGCTCCCGACAGGCGCTGCAGGAGGACAGGATGACCCTTGCATGTATACAGACGCTTTATGACCGATGGTATGTAGGCATCTCTGCATGTTCTAGGATCCAAGACACACCGGAGCTTGGGATAGGCCGGCGGAAAAGTGGGAAGTCGGGCAGCGCGCATAAGTGCTCCATGCCGTCCCAACGCGAGTTCCGTGCCGATGTAGATTACACAGTTGAGCTGCGATGCAGACGGACGTGGCGCCGCTCGAGGCACGCGCAGGCGGGAGTGCGCAGGAGAACATGCGGCTCTTGGGCGAATCTCACCATGGTGCCGCCTCGTTATTGACGCCACTGCGATGACTGGAGCCGTATTCGGACAGTCGGGCGACTCTGAGCCCAAAATAGGCGCCCACGCGCGTGGCGAGGGGAAGGGGCGGCGATTGGAAAGGCCCCTTGCGGCTCGTTTTAGGCTCTAGAGGAAAGGCGGAGGTGCGGTGACGGCAAGGCTCCCAGTGGCAGGCGAGCCCTGGTTGTGCTCCAGACGTTGCCGCTGTCAGCGCCGCCAGACCCTGACCAGGCCCTGAAGAGACAAGCGGCTGCGCTCTACGCTCCACCCGGACCGCTTCTTGCAGCGCCATGCGTCAGCGCGCACGCCCGCCCATCACACCCCACCACACACCCTCCCAACCCGCATGGCGTTGCGTGACTACCTCCGCCTGGCTATGCTGTCTCTCCCGCCTTAAAGCCCAACCAACCCTCCCTTGCAAACCGCTCTGCTCCCCCTTCTCTCGCCAACCCAGAGCCATCGCCGTGCATGGCATACCGCGACTACGACGGGCGGTCCCGCTACTCGAGCCGCTACGAACCGAACACCTCACGGTCGCGCGACTACGACCATGTCAAGGGCCCCGACTACCCCTATGATCGCCGTCGCACCGACTACTCCGCGTACTACGCGCCAGACCAACGGCGTGTTGCAGACTATGACGACCGTTACGCCGATGACCGCAACTACACCTACGACGCCTACGACCGCGATTGCTACCCGCCCACCCCGCCGCCAACCGCTTCGTATCGCATCGAACGGCGCCGTCGAGCATCGTGGCCACCGTGTCCCACTGCCGAGGACCTAGAAGTAGCTCTTGCCAAAGAGGTGAGCCATGTCTCGCAAGATGAGACGCGTGGGGACGAGGCACCCAACCGGGGCTGCATTGATCAGGACCCCATAATGGAGGAGGTGGAGGAGGAAATGGCGCGCTTCAACCCAGAACGTCGCTTCGTGCTTGTACCGGGAGCTGGTGATGGTGTAGGGAAAAGGTTTGAGGACGTTCAGACTCGAGGAAGCATGCGCCAACCCGCGGATCGCCAGAGGGCACCGCCCTTGCAGACCGATCTGCGCGATCCACCCGTCAACACCGCACGTTCGCGCTCGCCCTATTCTTCCAGCCGGGTACCGAGCGACGCCAAAAACCAGTCCTCGAGCGACTCATATCTCTCGCCGAAGTCTGCGGCATCCTCGACAGCCTTTGGCAGGGCACCCGGAGCTAGGTCCGACACAAATAGAAATGCTGCGCACGTCAAGTCTCGGCCTGCTCCACTGCAAACAGAATCGCTCTTCTCCGCTGACTCGCGACGTGAGAATGGCGTGTCCGATGGCTCAGACCTATCTGCAGACGAATCACTGAAGTTGCGAACACGTCGGAGGTCGACACGGTACTCGTTCAATCCGGCCGCATTGAAGAAGGATGATCTTCGCACATCCTTACATGATCTCCACCCCCCACCCGACCGTGTTGCTTCACCCTACTCTTACACTCCTGCCGACTTGAGCAGGGACGACATAAGAAGCCCACTAAGCACCTCTGCTCCTGGGCGAGATCGTGTGTCGTCACCTTATTCCTACACCCCAGCGGAACCGAGAAAAGACAACATAAAACATCCTGCTCTCGACTCTGAGCCAATTCGGGAGCGTATATCATCCCCGTATTCGTACAAGCCTTCTGACCTCAAGGAGGACATTCGAAACGTTCCACATGAACGTGACCCCATGAGAGATCGTCCGCCTTCGAGATCTTCAGTTCCTATGCATGGACGCCCCTCGACGCCTTCTCGGACGACCCCTCGCTCAACTCCTAAAGGTTCGGGGTCGTCAGGCGGGAACACTCCGTCATCCTCCCAGTTCTTCAATGACTTGCCATGGGGTAGACCAAGACTATCCCGCCAGACAACGGCAGAGACTCTGTATGGAAGTGCAGAAGAAGGGCAACAAAGCTCGAAATCCTCCAAATTCTCATCCAGACCACCGTCGCCAAAGCCAAGGGAAAACAAACTTCCGCCATCGCCGCCTCGGTCTCCAAGGCCTAGGCATCAAGATGTGGACGCGAGAGTCCGCAGTGATCCTAGCTCCCGTCCGGAATCTCTCAGTTCACGTACTGGTTCTCCTCTTCCGGATGATCAGAACTTTCGCTCGCCTTCTCCGCGCATCGAGATCAACAGTGGTCGCCCTGAGCGGGTATCCACGTTCCCTACTGCCCACTCTCCAAGGGAGCGGTCGAGGCCTGTCTCTCGACAAAGTCGTTACGAGCCGGCCTTGGCCGGTGATGTTGACCACTTTCTGAAAGGAGCCCCTCCGAGGATCGATGTTCAGTCTCCTTCACCAGCCCGGCATCCAGCCTCAAAGTCGACAACATCGCTGCCGTACCCTGTAGATGACGGCCCAACATTGATGATGCCTGAAGAACAAAGCTATCAGTTCATTCCGGAGAGCCCGCGAAGTCCCCAAAGAACCAATTCTGATTACCAGCGTGTCCCGGCGGTCGTACCAATACCGAACCATGTGCGAGAGGAGGTTGATGTTGCAAGATCGCCTTTACGCCGCTCTTTTTCAGAAAGCAGTGTGCAACAAGAGCGCACCGATTTCCGCACAACCCCGTCATCCGTTCGAGGTAATGAGCTGCAGAGAGAGGCTGTCCCGGAGATGCCAGAATTACCGCTACCGCCATGTCCACGCTCGACGTATTCTACAAAGTTTCGTGACTGGTATACTCTGGACAGTGCGCCATCATTTGACATTTGCCCTGGATGCCTTGAAAACATCATTGGCCGTTCCATGTTCCAGAAATACTTCGTGAGGGCGCCTTCAACGGACGAACCGAAGAAGTGCCACTTCAGTTCCCCATGGTATCGACTCGCCTGGCTGATGACGTTGAAAGAGAAGCGAAGAGATCTGGACCTGATCTTTTCCTTGGCATCTATCACTGATACCGAAGAGCCTTGTCCCGGTGAGCACGAGGATGTGCGAACGTGGTATGGACTTCCCAATAAGAGAGGCACCGACTTCATTCCCAATCTTCAGATTTGCGAGCGGGATCTGTTGTACCTTGAAGCCCTTATGCCAACACTGCGTGGCTACTTTCAGCGTATCGACTCCTCGTCGGCACGGCTGTGCTCGTTCAGGATGAAGAGCAAACGCTTCCCACAATACCTCGACACGCTACTCGAAATCCATGAAGGAGCATTGAGGTCACGCAGCGGCACTCCGGATTTCTCCCGGTTCATGGATCTTGCGAGCGAGCACGCGTGGAAGCGAGAATGCTCACGCGACACGGTCTTCCTCGGTAGCCTTTGGCACACGTATCCCGGCCTTCCTGAGTTCACCGTCTGCGAAGAGTGCTACGACGACGTCGTGTACCCCGATGTTAAGCGTGGATCCAGGCTAGCCGATGAGGTCACGCGCACCTTGGGGTTCGTCCCTAGCGAGGCTGAGCTCGTGACCGGCGAGGGCAACTCGTGTCAGCTGTACAGCCCACGCATGCGCCGGATCTGGGCACGCGCTGTCCAAGACGGCGATGCGGTGTACCTAGCGCGCAAGGTCCGCGAGCGGAGAAAGATGCAGCGTGACCTCAACAACCAGGAACGCACCTTGAGGCGTCTGTTAGAAGACGCGATACGCGAGCGTGAATTTGGCTACTCGTACGGTAGCGGTAGCGTGAGCCAGGGTCTGGAGCCGGAGAGGCTTAGGGGAGAGCTGGACAAGATTCAAAGAGAATGGAAAGACTGGGAGTAGGTCGACGTGAAGGATAAGGGACGAGCTTGGAATTTTAAGTCGTGTTGGTATTGGAAGTTGGTCTTTGGACGTGGTCGTAAAACCGCAAGTTGAATTCGCACCCTCACTGCATATTTTTATTCACATCACAGCGGTGGAGCTTTTCGGGATTGGGGGCGGTATCCTGTCGTATATTTTTTTTTTCACGGCGTTCCTCACACTTTCAGCTACATTCCGACTCATACCTGGGGATGATGACGTTTATGAAGCACGACTGACGCGATATGGGGACACGGCCTCCTACGGTAATTGGGGTTCATAATGTAGCGTCTCTCTTGTTCAGTTTGTCCTGCATACTCCCTTTTACGGCCTCATGAAGTTGATGATTACGGGCTACGGACCAAAAAGCATGCCAGCTGGGAGAAAGGGAGGGAGGGGTTTCATTCTACGGGATGGTACTCAGAATTTGGGTTGTAGAGAAGCTTTCGATGATCCCTTTTTTTTTTCGTCCCTTCGGTTTGTTGGAAGTTGGGGATAGGGAAATAAGTCAACTTGATTAACGGCTGGGTCTCTTTCTCGAGCTTGCTCTTTTTGAATTCGCAAGAAGTGCGCAGGTACTTCGAAATCCCGAGCTTTTCACAAGGCAATTGGAGCATTGACCGTTTCAACAATGAGTGGTTTCTAGACCGAGTGATGCACAGCCACAGCCACATCGTGCCTATATGTAGCGGGTTGTCGCGAACAAACATATCGCTGGCATGTGACGGGACTGCTGCTATCGCTACTAAAATTTGACATTGGAAATCAAGCAGCCACTTCGGGCTTTCCTTTCCTATTCTTCTCACTCTGCCTTCACGTACGGGGAGTCAGTCCCCTGCGAAGGTCAAGGCCCACTCACCCGCGACAAAAGAGTTTTCCGATACAGTGGAATCGGATTCCGCACCTTCTCGAAATCGAGGCTCCGAGAGTGCGGAAGGCAGTTTCCTCGATACAACAATCCAGTTGGGGGGAAAGGGCATTGACCATGATGGTGAAGGTTTGGTGGTCTGATGTGGGGAAAGGCACGGATACACCCTCCGGGAGATGATCTCCGGGAGGTGAAGGAGCTGCCGGTTGTCCAGGAAGCGATCGATTTTTTCTTTCTTGGGCATGTGAAGATGAGAGCATGGCGATGGGGAAACCATTTGGCACCGGGAATAAGATGCCGAGCCAGGACCGGGTCGGCGCGGTGCGTTCACGTGGGTTCGCCGTTTTGTATCACATGTTTTCTTCTTTGGTGTCGTTCCCAGTACAGTAAGTTTGGGAAGCACAACGACGGGTAGTTCGAAAATAGATTGTTGACTTGTCGAAGAACACTTTTGATGGGTGCTGGGGTTCAGTGCGATTCTTGTCTTCCAGCGATAGTGAGTGGATGCCAACGCTGCTATTGTTTGCCAGCAAGCTCACCTGAAGTAAAAGCCAGTCCGAAAGCTACCTGTACTTTCCGCGAACAAGGTTGCCGGGATCCTTGTTGGGGTTTCCGCCGGAAGACGTCACGTCACGGCTTTCCAGTCGTGAAAAGGCCAGTGTTCATCCTTGGACATTTGAGCGGAAGAGAATATTTTAATGCTTTGACGAGGCGCTGCCTACAAAAGAAATATGCAAGAGGTATCTAATGCGCAAAACGGAAGTCTAGTCGCTTATTGCCTTTATCTCGGGTCGTGGCAAGGTAAATCTCCTTCTCGTCGTGGCTCATCGCGTTCCACTTGGCTTCACGGTCGCTACGAAATCTTGCGTTAGCTCGACCGCAGAAGGGGAGATTCGGGTCGCTTACCGGTTGATGTTCACGTAGAAGTACTTTGTGCCTACGAATAGCAGGATGTTGAAGATGCAGAAGGAAAGCAGGATTTTGTTGCCGCGGATGTACAGAGGCTTGTCGTCCTCGCGGTAGATCTGGAGGCCGCCATCTTGTCAGCCAAGGATTCTATGCTTTCTCGAAGAGACGAAGGCACTAACGTTCGACCCGATGATATTGTCTGCTTGAGCGCACATGTTGTACAGCGCCGATGCTACCGTCCGCGTCCTCACCGTTCCCGCGTTACGGCTCGTATTGGCCACCAGGATCTACGTCAAGGAATCAGCCACCATGCCACAATGTTTCGAGAAGTTCAATACTCACTGCATGTACGTAAGGAAACCCGACCAGGAAAGCAATGAGTATGTACCGCAGCCCGGCCGGCGCAGCCAGCGGCAGCGCGAGCAAAGCGAGCAAAAGCGGCAAGCTCCACAGCTGGCCCACCGTCGCCAGCAAGAAGCGCTCGTTGAGCTTCTCAGACAGCCAGGTCCAGAACAACAGCTGGATGATGTACAAGAACATGGGCGGGATGACGAGCAGGTTTGTGTCGAGCGTGTCGAAGCCGATTTCGCGCAGCTGCAGTGTCAGGTACGCCGTCATGGGGTACTGCGGCACGAAGGCCGTCAGCCCGAGCAGGTACAGCGGCCACATGTGCCAGTCGCCCAGGCACTCCCACAGCATCTTCGGCGTAATGGCCTGCCGGTTGTGCATGTCGCCCTTGGACGGGTCGTCGCGCAGCACCCGGTTAACCATAATCTTCTCCTGACGTGCGGTAAACCATCCCTCTTCGCCGCGGAATGCGCTGGCCGTCTGAGTCGGCCCCGGCGGGAGGTAGTACCACGACAAGACGCCAATCGCACCGGTGAGCAGCCCTTCGAGGAAGAAGAGCCATTGCCAGCCGGCGGCCCCGAAGAAGCCGCGCAGGCGGAGCAGCACATAGGCTATGAAAGCGGAGGACATGTCCGTGGCCTTGGAGGAGACCCAGAACCAGGAGAGCCGGGTGGGCATTTCGGAGCTCGTATACCAATAGCTCAGGTAGAGAATCTGTTCGGGAACGAAGCCACCTTCGAGAGCACCAAGAAGGCAGCGTGTGAGAAAGAATGATTTGCGGCCAGAGATGAAGGCTTGCATGCTAGCAATGAAACTCCAGGAGACCATCTGGAGCGGAATCCAGTGGTCGGGGCCCATCCACTTGGAGATGAGTTGCGAGGGCAGCTCGGCGAGGAGAAAGCTGATGTAGAAGATAGTTTGGCCGTAGTTGTAGTCGTTGGTGGTCAGGCCCAAGTCATCGAGCATGTTGTCCGAGAGGGCCTGGGCAATGTTCCCTCGGTCCAGCTGCAGTGCAAAGAACATGATACACACCCACGCGCAGATTCGTTTATCAATCTGCAAACATCAGTGGGACATTATGGAAAAAAAAATAAATAGGCATCCATTTAAGTACTTCGCGAAGCAAGGTGCACCACGAGGCCGAGTCCGTCAATGACAACAACATCCAATTCACCTTGCTCCGCGATGCAAGATGCCAGTCGCTTGAAACATACCTTTCGCACAACCCGTTTTTCCTCCTCGGGCTCCCACTCAAAGTCCGGGTCATAGCGATGCATGCCCTCGTAGCCCTCGACGGGCCGGTAATACTTGTCCAGCCCGGAAGTAGCAAATGTGGGGTCGGATTTCACCGTATTAATTGGGGCTTCCTCGAGCCAGCCGTCATTCTTCTTCGCATAGCCAATCTCGTCGATGGTGGTGGGCGATGCCATGTCCTCGAAAGCGCTCGCTTCGGCGGCGGCGAACGTGTACTGCGTCGACGACCAGGGAGATTGCTCGCTCCTCGTGCTCCCCGCGTACGGGCTGTTGCCTGCGGTGGCTATTCGCAGCCACGACGGCTGCCGGCGGTGCTGGCGCCGGTCCATCGAGAAGCCCATGGCGACAGGCGAAGCTCGGCGGAAGGAAAGGGAGACAAAAAGAAAGAGGTTAGGTGCGGGCGGCTAGAAGGAGACAGGCCGGGCGGCAGGCGGGCGTGCTGGCCGGGCGGCAGGCGGAAGCTGCAGTCCAAGTATGGCCAGCCAATGTGCGTCGTCACGCAAGCACGTCAGAAGAATGGGCCATGGTGAGCTCGAGCGCACTCAGCGATCTATGTCTCAAGCACCCAGACTGGGGAGGATGTTCAGGCGCCGGCGGCGCAAGGCCCAGCGCATTGCGTGATTTGGCCAGGGGCTGGCGTGCAACACCACGAATCCGCTGCGTATGCAACGCCCGGCATCCCGCCTTGACCAACCAATGGTTGGACGCAGCGTTTCAGGATCAAAGATACCCACCGCGATAATACCGAACCGGGTTGCCAAGTAATTTATTTCGCACTTGGACTGGAACCGTGCGCCTGATTGGTCCATCTGTGCCGATCAACAACATCGAAGGCCGCCCTGCAGCTGTGTAGGGCAATATGATCGGACAGTCAGCAACGCGAACATGCATGCCGTTCTCGTCTAGGCCACTGATACATAACCTTGCTAGTTACCGCCATATCGCATCCGCCCAATTGAAATGCTATCATGACGGAAAGCCCATCGGCATGGTGCCATCGCAAATTCGCCTGATTGGAGACAATCGCCGGACCCTGCCTCAAAATCGCCATCTCGTGAGACGCCCAAAGCCACCCCGCTTTCTGCAGCATTATTGTCGAGGTCGGCGACTTGCCATCCCTTGGCGGCGCGATATACTTAAGCTGCGGCGACCCCTCACTGCAAGACTCGTGTTTTGTGACAATCCCTTCTCGTGAAAGCTTACTTTGACCTCACTCCTGCACATCTCCATCATGGCTCCCGTCGCCGTTGAACAACAGCAACCAGTGCTTCCTCCGGCTCCCGTGCGGGGTCCGCTGGACTACAAGGTCGCCTTCAACTATGGCCCCAGGTCATACAAGAAGGAGAGTGAGGAGCAGGGCAGCGGGAAGCATGCCCCAGCCAAGTACCCCAACTACCTGCCCACCTGGAGCCCCAAGACGTAAGTGACATGCTGTGTGTTCCCGCGAAGTCTGCTAATGCTTGGCAGATACCCGCCTCTTGAGCCCTTTGAGCACTACGAGCACGGCAAAGACGCTGACCCTTCGTTCTCACACCTCTTCGCCACTGGCCAGCACAAGCCCTTGGCACCCAAGATCGGCTCTGAAGTCACCGGTGTGCAACTGAGCAAGCTCTCCGATAAGGCCAAGGATGAACTGGCCCTCTTCGTTGCTCAAAGGAAGGCAGTCGGTAAGAACCCTCGCTGATACATATCCCAGACATAAAGGCTGACAGTGGAACAGCATTCCGTGACCAGGACCTTGCTGATCTGCCGATCCAAGAGGCATTGGACTTCGGTGGCTACTTCGGAAGGCACCACATGCACGTTTCGAGCGGTGCCCCCGAGGGCTACCCGGAGATCCATCTCGTGCACCGCAGTGCCGATGAGACCACTGCCAGGGACTTTTTCCAGGAGAGGACGAACTCCATCACATGGCACTCGGACGTCACCTTCGAGGCCCAACCCCCAGGCACAACTTTCTTGTATGTCCTGGATGGACCCGAAGCTGGAGGTGACACCCTCTTCGCAAGCATGGTGGAAGCGTACAACCGTCTGTCTCCTGAGTTTCAGAAGAGGCTGCATGGTCTCAAGGCCATCCACTCTGGGTTCGAGCAGGCCGAGGCCAGTGCCGCTCGCGGCGGTGTCGTTCGCCGCACGCCCGTTGCCCATGAACACCCTCTCGTCCGGACGCACCCCGTCACTGGCGAGAAGGCTCTCTTCCTCAACGCACAGTTCACGCGTCGCATCGTCGGCCTGAAGAAGGAGGAGAGTGACATGTTGCTGAAGTTCCTTTTCGACCACGTTGCCGCTGGCGCTGACTTCCAGGCCCGTCTCAAGTGGGAGCCCGGCACTGTGGTCGTCTGGGACAACCGCGTCACTGCCCACACTGCCATCCTGGACTGGGATGACGGACATCGACGCCATCTAGCGCGCATCACGCCTCAGGCAGAGCGCCCTTACGAGACGCCGTTCGAGGAGAAGAAATAGATGTACTAGAGACGAGATAGTTGGATGATGGTGGGGATCGGCGCTGAGGGGTGTAGAAGCTGTACACAGATGGCCGGCTGCCTATCCTGTTGTCCGTGCCTGTAACGCGTTTAATGATGATATGAATCTTGCGATTATGCCAGAAGCCTTGGTGAAAAGCATCATGCTGACAATGTGTGGTGGGTGAATTCGGCGTGGGAACGGAAGCGTGTAGTGGCTCACGTGCTGCCTGCAACACCGTCCCATCATCCGGTAGTGTGCGCAGCATGGCGGCAACGGGGATGCAGTCACGCGACGCAGCTGCGAGCGGACGGCGGCGAGATGGAGTGTTATTGAGGGAGGGCGGGTTGAGCCGGGCGACTCTTTGGCGCCCGCACGCCAAGGCCGGGCAATGCTAAGTCATCAGCCTTTTCGCCGGCATTCGCACCTCCATCGGAGCCCTTGCGAACTGCAGCAAACCACCGCCAACCCCAACCGACCCCATCTCCGCTCCGCAGGTCCGCCATCATGTTCTCCGCCCGGGCTCTCTCTCGCGCTGCGCGCACCGCCGCTCCCCGCGTTGCGCGCCCTGCTGTCGCTCCTCGCGTCGTCGCTACGAGGAGCTACGCCCAAGCTGCCGACACCAAGTCCGTCAAGCCGCCCGTCGCCCTGTACGGCGTCGATGGCACCTACGCCAGCGCTCTGGTACGTCCCCCGCGCCAATTGCGAGGAATTGGCCGCCCGCCGAGATGGCCCGGCCGCGAATTGGCCCGGTGGACCTGGTTGAGGGAATGCAGGAAATTCGCGGAACGGGCATCGGCGTAGAGCAAAGGGAAAGCATAGAGTCCAAGATTGCACTTTCGCTGACGGGCCATCATCGCAAATTCAACAGTACACCGCCGCCGCCAAGAGCTCCACCCTCGAGCCCGTCTCCAAGGCCCTCGAGAACCTGGCCAACGTCTTCAAGAAGGACCCGAAGCTCACCCAGGTCCTGGGCGCCCCGACCCTGACCGTGTCCGACAAGAAGCAGATCATCGCCGAGCTGTCCAAGATCGTCGGTGCCGCCGACAAGGAGGGCGTCGTCAAGAACTTCCTCGAGACCCTTGCCGAGAACAACAGGCTCGGCCTGCTCCAGCCCGTCACCGAGAAGTTCGCCCAGCTCATGAGCGCCTCCCGCGGCGAGATCGAGCTCAACATCACCAGCGCTCAGGTACATACATCCGGATGAAAATGACCAGGACGTACATGTAATGGCTGACTCGGGCTTTGCAGCCGCTTGACAACAAGGTCCTCAACCGCCTCGAGGCCGCTGTCTCCAAGTCCCCCTACGCCCAGGGCAAGAAGCTCAAGGTCGTCCCCAAGGTGCGTGGATACCCCGCAGCAGAAGTCGCTCTCGTCCATACCCATTCAAGACTAATCACCAAATGCGTAGGTTAACCCCGACATCCGCGGCGGTCTCGTCGTCGAGATTGGCGACAGGACCATCGACCTCAGCGTGGCCGCCAAGTTGGCCCGCATGAACAAGCTCCTCAACGACCAGCTGTAAATAATCTCTCTCTCCTGCCCTTCGCAATACACCCCGCCGCCTCTCCGATATCGCAGAATGGAACGCGATTTTCGGAAGAGACAATCAGAGAGGACGAACCCCATCTTGTATACCTATTTAGCTAGGTTGTGAACGTAGCCGAGAGATCTCGTTTGCCGCAAAGCGTCCCTGTTCTGCCGTTCAGAAGCGTAGAATCGGAGCTTTCAATATCTTCACCGATGCCGGATGTGTGACGACAAATGCTAGTTCCACAACGTGCTGCGAGAGAATTGGCACCCCCTCTCAAGCCTGTCTCATCAGAGATATTGCCCCCACTAAGTACGTGGGTAGCTGAAGCCTACGTCTGGACGCTTTCATATACTTTTAAACCATACACCTGCGTCCAGACGCTTGCTTCACCCGTGTAGAGAGGCCGTACTGTCTTCCGCGGACGCAGGAAGGCATAATATTCTACAACCGCATTGTGGTTCCACGGTGAGATACGTTTGGGTGCTGCCAGAATGTGTAAAGCGGCAGACGAATGACGTCAATGCTCTGGCCGAGGCATGTGCCCGTTATACACCAGTAGTATCAAGGTCGCGATTAGGCACCAGAAGTGAAATGCAATGATGCAGATTTTGTTACTTCTATCAAATATCAACAATCGTTAAAGCGGTAAACCACCGCCCCATTCAAACAAGAAAAGGAAATGCATAAACCCTCAGTACTCTACACATCAAATTGTTTACTCTCGGCCACACTCAACAGTTTTCAATCCTCAGGATCTACACATCGACGAGGTTGCCCTCACCGTTCTGCTGCTGCTGCGGCTGCTCCTCGGCTCCAGCCTCGTTATCCCTGGTGTCCTTGTTGCCGCGGCGCTGCTTCCTCTCCTCAGCGCGACGCTGGTAGAACTCGTCGAGAACCTTGGCAGGGATACGGTTGAGCAGATCCTTGGGGAAGATACGGAGCAGCGACCAGGCGAGATCGAGGGACTCGAAGATGGTGCGCGACTCGTAGGGCGACTGAGAGATGAAAGTTCTCTCGAACTTGTCGAGGAACTCGAGGGACAGCTTGTCCTCAGACGACAGAGCTTCCTCACCAACGACTGCCTTCATGGCCGCGGCATCACGACCAATGGCGTACTTCGCGTACATTTGGTTGGAAACATCACCGTGGTCCTTGCGGGTGTGCTTCTCGCCAATAGCGGACTTCATGAGACGCGAGAGGGAGGGCAGGACGTTGATCGGTGGGTAAATACCCTTGTTGTCTAGTTGACGATCAACGAAGATCTGGCCCTCCGTAATGTAGCCAGTCAGATCAGGGATGGGGTGGGTGATATCTAGAACACGCATTGTCAGCATTTGGCTCGGGTTCGACGCTGTGGTGTACTGACCATCGTTGGGCATAGTGAGAATGGGAATCTGGGTAATGGAGCCGTTCCTGCCCTCGACACGTCCAGCACGCTCATAGATGGTGGACAAATCCGTGTACATGTAACCAGGGTAACCACGACGACCAGGCACTTCTTCACGGGCGGCCGACACCTCACGCAGCGCATCACAGTATGAAGAGAGATCGGTCAAGATAACCAGGACGTGCTTCTCGAGCTGGTAGGCGTAGTACTCCGCGGTGGTAAGAGCCAGACGAGGCGTGATGATACGCTCGATACTGTCATCGGTCAGCATTGTCGATGCAACGGTTCCTCCGCATCACACTTACGTGGGGTCGTTAGCCAAGTTCAGGAAGAGCGTGACACGCTCCATACTGCCGTTCTCCTCGAAGTCGCGAGTGAAAAAGCGGCTGGTCTCCAAGTTCACACCCATAGCACCGAAAACGATGGAGAAGTTATCCTCGTGGTCGTCGTGGATGCCCTTCGTCGGCTTGACCAAACTAGCCTGTCTGCAAATCTGGGCGGCGATTTCGTTGTGGGGAAGACCGGCGGCGGAGAAAATTGGAATCTTCTGTCCACGAGCAATGGAGTTCATGGTGTCGATGGCGGAGATACCCGTCGATATCATCTCTTCAGGGTAGACCTTTTGTGTCTGGTCAGCATTGTTCTCAGCGAAGTACAGATATAGAGTACATACACGAGAGTAGGGGTTGATGGGACTACCGTTGATGTCAAGGTAGTCCTCAGCCAGCACCTTAGGGCCCTTGTCGATGGCGCGACCCGAACCATCGAAGATACGACCCAGCATGTCCTCGGAGACGCCGAGCTTCAAGCTGTGGCCGGAGAACTCGACTTTGGTCTGCGCTAATCAGTCGCGGTATCCTGCTGTTGGGGCGGAAGCTGCGCTTACCTTCTTGACATCGATGCCAGACGTACCCTCGAAGACCTTCACTCTGTTAGCTATGCAGGTTGACGAGCAGGCTCTAACTGCATACCTGGACGACGGCGCGGTTGCCTATAGGCGCAAGTAATCAGCCAGCATTCTTCCATCCGCGTGGGCTTGTGTCCTACCTCTAGCTTCCAGAACCTGACCAGACCGCTCAGTGCCATCCGGCAGCGTCAGAGACACGATCTCGTTGTACTTCGGGAACTTGACCTGTGTTCCCCGCGTATGAGCTGCAGCACCAAGCAAAATGTTGGGTGGGTGGAACGGACATTCTCGAGGATGACCAATGGACCGTTGACACCGCCGATGGTGTTGTAACGGATCCTAGGCTTGACCGACATCATGCGGGGATCGACCGGGGCGGGCGCCATGGCTGCTGGTGGAGGAAATGGAGAAGTTGGGGGGTATCTGGAGCTGCGGAGGCTTGGAGAGGTCGGTCGGGGACGCAGACGGCCTGCGATCGGAGCTGGGGTGTGGAGGCGGGCGTGCTATGCAGCTTGGCAGCTCGAGGTTGGGTTGGAGGTCCAGGTGACGCGCACAGGGCAGCGGTCTGGGATTAACGAAGCCCCGCGATAGGCGCCCGATCCGTCAGGCCGCAACCGCTTGGGGTGCAGAAGACAGTCCGCGCGGCCACATGTGCGGAAGTGCCCTCCTGCATCACCAGCGGCTGCACAGATAGCGATCTAGCGTCAGCCTTTACAAGACTGGTTTGCTTGCTATAGCAACATAGTTGGTCGTGTCAAATATCTCATCCAGACGCGCTTGTGGCCATTCGTTTTCGTGCACTCGCATTCTAGACAACGCTCCAGCTGCATTTCTATTTATATCAATCTACCACCTTGTGATACTTACAATGAATGACCCTTACGACATCCTATTCGGCAGCAAGGTGCATTTTTAACCATGGCCAGCCGCTACCCTTGGGTTTTCACGGGCGAAAAGAAGGCAAAATGGGCGGTGTGGCAGGCAATATTTCCAGAGCAATCCATTGACTCGAGCGTGGAAGCATGGGAGAGCTATGGTTGAACCTGAATGTGAAGCATAGGTGGGCAGGGTCGTTATGAAATGATGATGAATAATCTGGCGTACTTTTGGCTCCATGACAAACTGTCAAAAGCCTGTCAAAAATCGGTCGAACCGAATGTTGGTGGCAAGAAAACAGCACCAAAATATCACTCTCATCAGACTGCATTGTTGCTCACGGCTGGTTTTGAGGATTGCCGACATGATGGCCATTGCCGTAGAAGGACTAGAAAGAGCCAAGAGGTCGAGACCTGTGTGCAGGTTGGTCCCGTTGGTTTGGAGCGGTATCGTGCGTCAGGATATTCTTGGCATGTTGGCGTTGGAGCAAGCACCTCCGTGCGACGCAACGAAGAGGACAGCAAGACAGCCGACACGCAGGGCTCAAGCGCCTACGCAGCCACGCTCCGCGTAGAGAGGCTCGGGGTACGCTGCGCGTCTGGCGGGCGAGGAGCGGGAAGCACATGGCTGGCGCGAAGCTTAAGCAGGGCTCGGAGAAACCTTCTCGGCGCTAATCCGCTAAGCCGCCTTGGGGGCGACCGCGACCGCCCCAGGACTGCTGCCAACGTTCGACACCACAACTCGACCAGCCCATCATCTCCCCGACCGCATCGTCCCCAAACCGGCTCCTGCGACCCCCCCGGACTGCCTTGATATGGCGTCGCTGTCCCTTATCACTCTGTGATCCGGCACCTCGCATCCATTGCGCTCTGCAATCACGCTCGTTCGTGCCCTGCGCGCGCCCAACCTCCCGTCTGCGGATGCGCGCCTCCCGACGTGTTGCCCGCCTGCAACGTCCTCACAAAGCCCGAGAATAGCATCAGCGACCTCCTCCCGCGCGTTGCTAGCTGTTGCGCATTGGGGTCCGTTTCAGCAGTCACCTGCTGACTCCGATCGCAAGTCAGCCCCGGCACTTGCCGCTGCGCCGTGATACCCTGACACTACTCACGACACTACTTCCCGCGCCAAAGACACGCCCTCGCCCCCCGACACGCGCTCATAGTTGGCACCCTCTGCGCGCGTCGTTGTCAGTCGTGCGTCGCGCCGGTATACCCCACACCCCGGACCCACTCTACTTCACGCGACCGCTATCACATACGTGGATACCGTCTTGGTCAGCGTGAGCACAGGCTCATCGTGACTATATCATCATCTGTCCTGAAAGTGCGCGCTTCTCTCGCGCAGGTTCTGAGACAAGGCTTCCTGTGGAAAGGCCCCGTTCCAGCTGGGAGCTCGCTCTCCTGGGGCCACGGGAGACAGATCGCCGCCAGTCGATCTGTAGTCTCCAAGGTTCAAGATGATGGCTAGCACATATCCTCATCATCCTGGTGGTATCCAGCAGCCCGGCATCCCACATGGTCACCCCATGGGCCCTGGGCCAGGTCCGAATCCTGGTCAACCTATGGGACAGCCAATGCAAATGCATCCGGGAGTCTCTGGTCCGAACGGACCTCATGTTTCTCAAGCAGGGCCGATGATGGGCATGCAACCGGGAATGGGCGGTCCGGGCCCGAGTGCACACGCGCTGTCGCACCTCACTCCCCAAGCCCATATGTTCCAACAGCAACAGCACCAGCAACAAATGTGTAAGCCACATCCTCAACCCCTTCCAATCTGCTTCACATACTGATACCGAAGGACACAGTCGCGCAAAACCCTGCGCTTGCTATGCAGGCCCAACAGCGCCAGGCAATGCTGCGTCAGCAGCAGCAGCACCAGCAGATGATGCAACAGCAACAACAGAATGGAATGATGGGGTTCCCACATGGCGGAAATCAGGGAATGACCCCGCAGCAAATGGCTGCAATGCAGGGCAACCCGCAGGGTCTCCAAGTCAACCTGCCGCCGCATATACGCGCGCAGCTTAGTCAGAACCAAATGCAGCAACAGCAACATGCTGCGCAACAGCAGGCTCAGCAGCAGGCTCAGCAGCAGCAACTCATGGCTCAACACCACACGGCCATGCAGCATGCTGCTTCGCAGCAGAGCAACCCCGGCCAAGGTGGACCGCAAAATCAGCAACCGCCGCCGGGGCAGCCGGGGCAGATGAGGCCTCAGCCTCCGGGGATGCCGCCTGGTCATGAAGCGCACTCCTCCCCTGCACCGCCTAGTCAACATCATACACCCCAGCAGACCCAATCACAGCCTCATCCGCCGCCGGCGCAGGCCCCGACTCCTGTACAACAGGGCCCGCCTCCCCCAGGCCCGCCTCCTCAGCAACAGCAGCAGCCGCAGCCGCCGCAACAACAGCCACCACAGCCGCCACAGCCGCAACAGCCGCAACAGCAACCGCAACAGCAGCCGCCTCAAAATCAGCAGCAGGCAATGCAGCAGCAACAGCAGCAGCAACGCCAGCAAATGGCTCAACAGCAGCAGTTGATGCAGCAGCGGGCCCAGCAAGCTCAAGCTCAAGCGGCTCAGGTCCATGCTCAAGCGCAAAATAGGATGTATGGCATTACAATCCTCAAGCTGCTTAACTTAGCGGACAATCTCAGCCGTTTCTCCGTAAGTACCGCCGAATGTGCTCTTGCTTCTCAACTGACAATTCCCAGGCGGATCGGCAGCAAAACGACATTACCCATTGGAAATCGTTTGTCTCGCGATTCTTCTCTGAAGATGGAATTTTCAAGCAGACATTGCTGGATTACGCACCCCAAGCGCAGAAGTCCAAGAACTTCGAAATTTGCAACCCTGCATTACCTCGTTACTACTACACGCAATTCCAGAGCGGTGTTCAAAACATACAGCTCACCATGGATGGAATTACTGAGAAAGAGTTTGGAAACAACTGTCATTACGTGGAAAGTAACCGGGCGAAGTTCATTTACTGGTTCAAGAACGGAACTCAGGTAAGTCTGCGTCGCATGCCCCCATCCTGCACAATAGCTAATGCACGTACAGTTGGTGCAAAACGGAAAGCTCAGCGCGATGTTTGATCGCGAGGACAAGATCAACTTGCTCATTTTCGAGACGCACGATCACCAGCAGTACCTGCCACGGAATTCATTGGAAGGCCTTTTCCAACTGAGATCGCCCCAGCAAAACATGTCGCCTAAGATGAGCAAGAAGAATCCTCCCAATCAGAGGAATCCACGCATGCAAAATGCCGAGCCTACAATGCTTTTCTCAGAGCTTCCGGAAGCACCGGTGTCAACATGGGGTGTCACAAACCCGGTGCTCCAGTTCCTCGAGGTAGGTACGGCTAGTGCTGGTGCGGCCATGGACCTTGGAGCTGATCCGTCGGCAGGTTGGCGAGACACTTTCGAACATGCAGGAACTGTTCGCTCACTACCACGCGAACCCGGGCCATACTCCTTCTCAGGCTATGAATAGCCTGGTTGCCAATCTCAACATTCAGCAGCAGAGCCAAGGAGGCATGCCCCCGGGCAATCCGATGCAGCCAAACCAGCATCAGCAGGGGCCACCACCACAGCAGCAAGGCGTACCGGGCCAGCCCCAGATAAACCTCCCGCCCGGAGCGCCTACCCCGAACAGCGCACCAGGAGCCAGGACACCACAGAACATGGCCGGCGGCAATCCCAACGTCCAACCACATCCTCCCAACCCACAGTTCATGTCTCCGCACATAGCAAGCCTTCAGCAGTTCCCTGGCAGCTTGAATCCAGCGGTCAACGGGTCACCGCATCTCGTCGGCCAGACTCATACGCCCTCGCCAGCACAAGCACACATGCAAGCGCCCGGCCTTGTGGCTCAGCACAGCCAGCAGGGTACGAGCAGCAGCGCAGCAGCGAGTGCCAACACTAGTCCGAATGTGAGTAACAAGCGACGACGCAGCACAGTCAAGGGTGGTGTTGTTGATGCCGATGATGGTCACGATGGTGCGCCAACGGCAAAGGTCAAGCCAAGTCCCAGAATGGCGAACAACAACAAGCGGATCAAGGGCAACCCTGGTTGAGGAATGAAGCAGGGATGATCACGATGCCAGCGTCTTAATGGGCTCGACCGAGACGACGTGACGATTATGGATTCGGAAGAACGGAGTTAGAGTGCAACGAGGGGCGGCTTCGACGCGAACAGCGGAGGCGATGCTGGCCTTGATACCCTATACCCCTAAGCCCGCAGCCCGAAGCATCGATACGCGCTGATGCGTCTGCTTTGGGTGGCCTGGAGTTGTGTTGCCTGCCAGGCTCATGTTCTTTGTTCATCTTGGGTACAGTAAGGAAAGGATTATCTCATGCTTTTCGGCGAGAGGGTGGGGGGAGGAATGGCGAAACACGGGGTTTGAGTCGCCATGGGTTGCTGTTTGTTGCGCATAGCTGCTTGTCTGCGGGCGCATGGGTCTGTTCTGATTTTGATAAAGCTCTCCAAGTTCTTCCGTCAGCGTGGCGTTAGTCCGATCATCATACTCTCGAGTTTCTTTCCGCGGCTCTCTTTTTGCTCTGCTGGTTGGTTCCCTGTTGGAGCAAAGGGTCGCATATTCCCGCTTAGTCTGCAAAACGGTTACTGGCGGAGGGTTGACAGTTTCATGGTCTGCCCTGTCATGCAAATGCTCTTTCTAATGCTTCGCTACTGCATATCATCTCTCAAGCTTGGTTCTTTTACGCACGTCCTGCAAAGGTCACTCGGTTGTTTTTCATACATAATTGCACATGGAAGCGGGGTCAGTGGTGGAGAGGTTCTCTGTACATTACTTGACAATCTCTCTATTTTAGTTGCATAGTGAGCAGCGGTAGCGGTAGGCGTGGCCGTTGGCACAAAGTCATGATCATCAAATTTCCAAGTCGTCCATGGTCGGTGAAAATCGGGGTGCCACCTGCACGATGCAATGGCAGAGGGGCAGTCCAAGCAGCGGTTGCGCGTTCCTGACTGCCGCCAAACCCGTCCAATTGGGTTCTGTCAGGGTCGTCCCCACACAACAGGCTCGCGAAAGAAGTAGCGTCTCCGGCAATCAGGCGTTGAGAAACCCCACAAGCAGGGCTTCGCGGGCCAGAGCCTGTCACCGACATTTCACATTCCGCGGGCAGCGCCCCTGATAAGGAGATGCAAAGCGGGAGCCACGACATGGAGCGAGGGAGGGGGGTGGCTGCGATAGCGCGTGGTATGGCGACACGGCCGTTGTACCTCCACCATGGCTTGCGGCGGGATGCTGGAGTGGTGTAGAAAACTCGGCCGAGTCGCACGGGTGCTCAAATCACGAAAGGAAGCCGTTGGAGCGTGGCTGCCGTTCGCTTCTGGGCGGGCTGTGATTCATCGAGACCCATGCGCGCGATCGTCAGAAGCGGGGAAAAGCAGCGCGTCCCCAAGAGCTGCGTCTGCGTTGCGTCGAGCCAACGGCACCGCTCTTCCCAGCAGGCCGGTCGCAGAGCCGCATTGCCTCCCAGTCACAGCCGTCTCCCACTCGCTGGCCATGTGAAGGCCGTATAAAGCAGACTCGTGGAGTGTGCATTCCCGGCCATACCCCCCGTCGCTCCAGCGCGCAGCCAGCACCGCCCATCCGCCAGACCCAGACGCTCTCGCTCGATGCGCGACGCAGCCAGCAGACTGCACCGCCGAAGATCGTCGCTGCCCTTCACCAGCAACCTCCCGCGCCGCCCTGGGGAAGGATTCAGGCGGTCACCGAAACAAGTAAGCACTCCCGTGCTGATTCGCCCAGCGGCGTAAGGCTGAGAGGACACAAACAGTGAGCTACACGTTCAGCAGCCCCGCTTCCAGCGGCACGGTGGGATCCAGCGCCGCATCAGCCTCGTCACAAAGACGCCGATCCGACGCCCAGCACCGCGGACTGTCGCTGGATGCCTATCTGCAGGACGATGCGCGGTCGTACCGGCCCCCAATCGCCGCCTGGCAGGAGGGCAACGCCGGATTCACTGAGCGCATCGCTACCAATTACTCCTTGCCGCAGTCTTCCCACACCCTCCCCTTCCCGGGCTTCGCCGCCCCAGGCGCCGTCGACGACCACCAATACCCGTACGCCACCTCCATCTCCCTCAGCAAGAGCTCCATGGCGCCGTCGCAGCCAGCGCCGCCCCCGCACGTCCACAACCGCGCCCCGTCGACCGTCGCCTCAGCCTCGCCCTACTCGTCGCGCGGCCCGCCCTCGCTCGTCGACGACCGCACCTCGTACGCCGAGTCGTCCATCGACACCGAGTACGGCAAGATTGTGCAGGGCGTGCGCCTGCTGGAGCCCGACGCCGACGGCGTGCTGGTGCAGCCGCAGGCCAGCACCACGCCCGTCTACGAATGCACCTTCAACTTCCTCGGCTGCCGCCTCTGGACCCCCGACGAGGCCGACTGGCGGCTGCACAACCTCAGCCACTTCCACGGCAACGCGCCGCCGCGCTCCGTGACGTGCCCGCTGTGCGATTGGGGCTTCGACGGCGCCGACGGCGGCACCGCGTGGGAGGCGCGCATGAGTCACCTCGCCGCCCACGTTCGCATGGGCGCGACGCTGGCCACGTCCCGTCCGGACTTCAAGCTGTTCCGCTACCTGTGGCAGAAGCGCATCATCGACGACGCCGAGTACAAGGAGCTGAACAGCCGCAATAGCCTGTCCGCGCCTCGTTCTGAAACGGACGGCCCGACGCACACGACCGAGGGCCCTCGCTATGAGGAGCGACGGAGACGAGTCCCGCGGTATCCTCGACCTAGAGCGTACTGATCGAGAGGAGCCAGACGTTGCGACGTTTTCGGTCCTGTTTCTTTTTTATATTCCCATGCTGTGTTTTAGTATTCCTCATCTCATAACGGCCGCACTCCTTGAAAGGAGGAAAGAGGGCATGGCAACAATACCCAGACTGTCAGAGCCCAGCGTGTTTCCTACGACTCGTCGCTATTCTTTCTTGGATTTGTTCAGCAAAAGTTTGGGGCGAAACATCGTAATGGCCGTTGGAAAACGAAAGCGTCGGCGTTCTTTTTTTCTGGCGTTTAGGTTGGATGTCATCGTTTGAAAGGGGACGGAAACCCACAACCGATGAACCGGTGTTCCCTCCGCCCTATTTTTCGTTCCCTTGCGCACGCTCCAGCTCATCATATACGATTGTGGCGGTCTTCTACCGAGAGAGAAGACAACCCTGAGGCGACGATCACGCCAAGCTTCATGCAGTCAACAAGGGAAACATACGTCATATCCCCATTCTCCACTACACGCTTCACGTTTGCCACTTTCGCCGGGATGATAGCAATCTAGTAGCATAAGAATCTGCATGATCATCCAAGAATGCCATGCAGCACGGAAGTGGCAATGTGGAGATGCCATGCCTACAATGCTTGCGAGGTTCTCGTCTCGAGGGCTTGCCTCTTCCTTTTTTTTTTTTTCGCTTTGCTCTTTGCGGAGCTCGGTGTGTGGCGCCCCAATCTTGAAGGTAAGGAAGGGCTCTCCCCTGTTCTCCACGGCGCGTCGAAGCAAAGCTTCATTGGCCGCGTGATTATCTGGTCTGGTCTGGTCTGGCCTGGCCTGATTTCTGCTGTCACAGAGAAGAAAAAGGTAAGGCTGGAGGCTCGAGGCTCGAGGCGGATGATGATTTGAGCGGTTATTGCATGCCGAAGGAGGCAGTGCGTAGGGGCCAATCGGCCCTCTTTTTATGCTTTTGTGGCGCACGCTTCGCATTGCTTCCTCTCGCCGCAAAGGAATCGTTGTGGCCGAGCAGGCGTGGGTCCTTCCTCTCATCAGCCATGCTGTTGCGCGCGCTACCTTCGCGATGTGAGACAAACGGCACGGAAAGGTAGGTGCTTTCCTTCAACTTCGGACGTCTGAATGACTTAGAACGTGACCCGGCCGGGTGCGTGCTGCTTGACCCAAACACTTTCCGTAAATAGCAAAGGGCGAATGAGCTACACGGAAGCTCCGATGTTCGGCTCCGACCTTCTTGCAACCTCACCAAACCTGGTGTTTTTTTACTAAAAGAAAATGAAGAATCATCTGCGCTGCTTTGTGACACTATAGCAACCCATCCTCGTGAACAAATGTGCAAGTACAACCGCTCTCACGTCTTGCTGCCGCCCAGCTTCGGTGCGTTTTAGCGGCCTTGGAGGCGGAAGAGCTGTTTCATCACCACCGAGATGAGAGCGTGCAAGGGTCGGTTAGCGGATCTTTGGCTGATGTTGGTGTTGGCCGGGGGCGAGAGTCCAGGCCCTGGTTTTTATTTCCTGGAGGATCAACAAGCGTCGCACGAAGGTCGGACGTCGCAATGACTAGTGCTGGGGGATGTGAATACTAATCACCCAACGGTAGTGAGGATTGCCATAAGGCTCTTGATTGTGGCAGGTAATCGTGACAGTGAGGAGCAATTGAGCTGGTGTGTGGGCGTTGGATAGGAAGATTGCAAAGTCAACCGTTTGGCAGAGCCGACTGAAGGCTGGTGTGTGTTTGGGGACAGGACCGATGACGGATCATACGCCTTGCCTTTGGTGTAGTACCCAGAAAGAGAGATTGACAATTGCCACACGTGCTGACATGAAGGGAGTGTGAGCTGCAATGTCGACCTTCGTACGTCTGTACGACTCGTCTTCAGGTAAGGGGTGGAGAACAACGTGCAAAGGGTGATCCACTAGAGGCCTCCAGATGTTAGTATTAGTGAAGCGATGCTATGATTTGCGAGGAGTATGGTAGAGGGCGCAAAGTTCAAACGTCTGGACGACTCGAACTGGCAGTCGATCAGACAGCACTAAACTGCACAGCGTCACCGTGCTATGGGTGACCAGACGATTATTTCGGAAATAGGGAAAACAAGCATTGCCAGGGCCTAGGGATGTGTACGGTAGGATTCCAAGGAATGAAGTTCGAACGTCTGAACGAGTCGGTGATGCAAGTCGTGGGCACATTCAGACCCGTAACTAAACCGTGTGGAGCGACGGCAAAAGAACGCGGTAGATGGAGAAACCGAAGGAATGGTTTAGCAGTGCGGCAAGGTGGATCAAGGGACGAAGTTCGAACGTCGGAATGAGTCGAGTTGTCGACGTTTTGTCAACATTGCAGGTGCATTTCAGCCTCGTTGCGGCAGTGCTCCGGCAGGAGGGCCGACAGCAAGTGGCACCTGCGGCTGGCTGCATGCCGAATGGCCCGGCGCACATCATAGCTTTGATGCTGCGCTGGGGCAACGACCGGGGCCCGCAATACAGGGTTCCCGATGGGTCGTCCGCATGTGAAGGGAGCCGATGGGGCTGCTGCGGCGTGCAAGTTCAGACGTCGGATCTGAGTCGCTGGGATGGCAATGGCACTCGCAGCTTTGCACCCGCCAATGGCTGGCACGCACCCCAACCGCGCCGATTGCTTGGAGAAGCAGCAGCAGCGGTTCCTCGAACGTCTGGAATGAATCGATCGTGGCGAAGTGCAAAGGCATGCCTCGGCAGAGTGGCATACCGTCAGTGTTTCTCCGCGCAGCTTTGCAGGCTAAAAAACAGCGGAGCGCGGCCCCATTTCCGTGCTCGACATCGTTACCCGTTTTGGGAAGATTGCAGTACGCCCTGCTCGAGGCCAACGCGTAACGCCTGGAATGGTTCGAAGCCCGGAAACATTGCTCTGGCTGGATTGCCGACGATCGTCCTTCGCCTCACTGGCAGGCTTCTCGAATCAGTGGCGCATAAACGTGACCGACTGCAGATTCTGAAAACACGGGTCACTCTCTCGTTTCGGACGAGTCCAGGTACACAGGAGGGGACATGAGTCGAACTTCACAGCAAGCCGTGATTCCCGATTCGATGACCAATTTACGATGAATCGACCGCAGCAGTTCGGGCGCTGAGGCATCTGCAGACGGCAGAGGGTGGAGCTGGAAGGCAGCGAGGCGGCGCCACCATGCGGTACGTTTAGAGGAGCATGGAAACGGGAAGCGACAACCTCCAACGTCGCACTGAGTCGAATTGGAGCGGCTCTGGGTGGCGCCGCGTCACTAGCAGCTGCAATGCACGGCTGATGGACCCGTAGCCAGGTGGGTTCTTGCCTGTTCGCCCGGGCATCTTCTAACGTCTGGACACGATTCGTATTCGTGGTGGTGGCGTGGCGGCCGTCACCTCTCCCGCTCCGACCACGCTCTCTTGGACCACCTCATCACACAGCTCGACTCGTGGATCTCCCGAGTCGGAGAGAGGGAACACTCTCGAGGTTGTCTCGGCAGATGACGCCATCCCGCCGACCGATCTGCCCGAGAGCGTCCCCTTCTGGTTGTGCAGCCACTCGCCTTGGAACGCTGCCACGCTGGTTGCTGGATCTGCATGGAGTTCAGACAATAGCCGGCATCCGCCTGTCGTTTTCCGGGCTCCAGTGGCGGCGGGCTGGCCATCTCGGCGAAGGATCGAAACGAGCATGTCGGGGCGCGCCCGGGGCGGGAGTGGATGCGTGGTACGTGGTAGCGCAGGGCGTGAAATGATTCAGGGAGCGTGCTCGAGACGTCGGTGATTGAGTCGTTGTGCGGTGGGAATGGCCGGCTAGCTCAAGCACACGACCATGACTCAAGTTCTTCCTCTGCGTTTCTTTTTCTTTGTCCTCGGCCGGGGCATGGCGTCAGTGCAACCGGTGTGGGTTCTCCTTGGGCAACAGCTGCGAAGGTTCAACGTCTGGACATGATTCGAAGCGCGGGTAAGGGGAGCCAGAGGCATTGCGCCTGAGTCGCTGGTCTCCCTCTTTATGTCCGCATCGGACATGAGCCAAATCCGACGACAACAGCCCTCGAGCGTCCGCGGCCACTGGTCTGCGTCCTTCTCTCACCGCTTTGGAGTCTGCGCCCACGAAGCTGCGGCGCGGCTCAGGGCTGGAGCTGTGGCTGCAACGGGTTCGCAGGCGGCTGGCCGGGCAGCGGGCACGAGTGCAGCATCCGAAGCATGACACGTCACCGGCCGGGGGCACTCGGTGGTCGCGAAGTCTGAATCGCCAAAGGCCGGTGTGGTCTCTCGTCGCACCCTCGGATTGCCTGGTGACGTCAAGCCGGAAATAAGAGTTGGGAGCGGTGCTTGCGAGTGGAGCTTGCGGCCATGGGCCCGGGGCGCGTCGGGTGGGATGGGCGCGGTAGGAGTACGTGCAGGCATTCGCGAGGCATGGCCATTCGAAAATCCCGATGCTCTGCAACGCTCGTGGACCCCGTCGGAGCTGGCCCCGCCCCGCCGTGCGCCCGCCGAAACGAGCAACTGCCCGATGCGGCATGGATACGCCCGACTGTTCTGTCGACATGCGTGCATGCTTCACACAAACCCTCCCCCGAGCATGCCCTCCCCTGAACGCCCTTATTTCCGCCCAACTTCCAACGTCGCACACGACTCGAAAGCATCGCTCAACTCCATCCTCCTCCCGCCGCCGCCGCCTGACGTCAACTCAAGCGAAGCCTCGTCGCTTCCGCTTTCGCCTCGGCCTCGGCACTTGCGAGCTCCGAATCGTCTTATTCTTGTTTGCACCCATCCCGCCCCTATTCCCCTCACACACACACTCTCTCTCTGTGTGTGCCCTCAGCATCTGTCTTGGTCGCATCTCTGCGAAGAGCGTGGGAATTCATTATCCGGCCAAAGGATTCGCTGCTAGCGGCCACGCCTCGCGCGAACGCTTCACCATCTTCGTTTCTCGTTTTCAGCCCTTGTCATTTCCTCTCAAATGCTTTCTAATATGTGATCTCTCCATATTTTTCTCATTTGATCACTTTCGCCGTCTTGGCTATCATGTCGCCGCCCATGACACCGACCCAAGCCAACCTAACGCCAAAACATGTCTTCCTGTCCGTAAAACCAAGGCGCTAAGAAGGACGTCAAACGCTGTCATGACGAGGTCTAGTTGCTGAAGAGCACGACACCGACGCTCTACGAAATGAGAGAAACCCTACAGTGTAGTAGCAGGGTAGGACGCCCCGAGCCGTAAGTGTTACCACTCGGGGTGACTCCCTCCTGGAAGCCTAGCGAGGGCGACCGCAATTGCTGCTGCTTCTCAGTCCCCATTGGGTTCCACAACCCTATGTGCACTCTCATCTGCCGTCTTTTTCAAATGGAGAAGCTTCTTTTTGCGGCAAGAGAGCTACTAACCATCCACAGGTGAATTCATGTCTCAAGACAGCCGTCCAGGGATAGTGAAGATCTCACATACCACCCCTTCAGCCTCCGAGAAATCAAAAGCGCCGCTCAGCGTATCGAAAGATTGCCAAGTGGTCCTTTCAAGTCTTCCATGTCTCACTACATTGAGATCGAAGGACGCTTCTTTGCTTCATGGTCCCACTTTTGATCGATCGCGCAGTACAGGTATATTAGCTCATGACATCTACCCTAAAGACTCGCTAGGGAGGCGAAGGGCAGCCTTCAATGATACCTGAGAGACATCATTCGAGCGCCGGAAACGCTGGGCCTTCCCATCCACTTCGCATCCCCTGGAAACTGGAGAAAATGCCGCACGTTTCCGAGTCAAGCCCATTCCGTCTCGATACCGCAGTCGCAGTCCTTCATTCGGAGCAACTTACCAATGGGTCCAGAGGGGACTGAGCGGAAGCTTGGCGCGGGTCCACACAGACCTCCCTCTGTACCCGAATTTGAGTGGGGTAATCCCCAAGCTCACCGTTTCGACTGACCGAGGGCTTTGACCATCGGCGGGACATCAGGGTCTCGTCTATTCAATGCAACTGCCAAACCGCACGATTGAGAACCAGAGCAACACCAGTGGTGATACGAGTACGGGCCCGTTTGGGACGCTCACGAGATACGAAGTTCGAGTAAATCGTATTAGTTCAGCAGGCTAATAGGTACAACTTGACCCCTATCCCAGTCATCATCATTGGGCATCTACAGATTTCGATTCTATCAATCGCGTGATACTGACTTAGTTCCAAAGAAGCTCTTGCTGTAGATATATGCCAAGCTTTGCGCAAATTCGCGCATCTTAAGCTCTCGAGTCTCAGGCAGAACGTTCTGCGGCCTTACAAGGCCATATTCCCCAACTCCCGGAGTGACTTCATCTTACTGGTTTAAGGCTGGTTCGAATGTCTTTCTTTGGCTATCCAGTTTACGTTTGTCAGCAGATCTGAATATTTTCAGCTCTAGAGATGTTGTTACCGTATGCTTTGATATACCACCGAAGCTCTCAATTGCCACGCGGTGGGTTCTGTCCTTTCCGATGCTTCCTATTTTACAGAAAAAGTTGTGAGACATATCAGGCGGATGATGTGTTGGAGCACACTTGCAAGCCTTGTAGCACGTTCGTCAAGCCACGTCGAGACCACGGAGGAGACGGCTCCGAGGAAAGTGAGGAACCGAAAGACGGGAATATCAGAATTGCAGATAGTGTTGAGTTATGTGGGTTGTGGATGGTGCAGAGTCTCGTAGAGGCAACCGCTCCTCGTTTCCACAATTTTACCAACGCAACCTCAACACCAAGTATTCGAGGGATCACTCACTAACAGCATAAAACAACGTACTGTATCAGGCTGAGTTGCTCCCGAGAGGCGCGATGGAGCATGCATGTACAGCTGGGGTAAGTAACGAGCTACCAATTGAGATTTGAGAATATTCTACATACCACACGACTTCGACTGTCCTTGGTGGAATTTCAGTTGGCTTATATATCTATGTTGTCCTGGCCAACAAGTTTGGACAAAATCAACTTGTTTCATCGATGATGGTGAGAGGAACGCGAAAAACCTGGCTCAATCGCAAGCACTGAGACGAAAGTAAGCCACATGCAGAGTATCACAAATGTGAAGTAGAATAGCCACACCGGGCCTTTCTTCCCTACTTTCAGGCTGGTAGACGTCCTCAAAAGGATCGGAAAAGGGATATTTGGATGATCAGAGAACTCAGCTGCGCCTTCATACATCCCGAAGATCACAACTTATCATATCTCAGGCTGCACTATAAGTCAGTTTCATCTGTATGTATACACGTTGTCACGAGAACACACGCACCTCTTCACCTCCGTATCTCTCGACGCATGACTTGCAACCCGCCCGTAGAAGGACTTTGACTTTATGGGTTGCACTGTCTACGTTTTTATCACGGACATATTGCACCTTATTTACATAAGTAGCGGAATCCTATGCCCGGAAACATGTACAGTTCCAAATCTCCCGTATACGTCCAGATAGTTACTTCAGCTGCGCATGTAGGAAAAGTGTTAAAATCTACTTTTGCGTATTGGCAATGGCTTCAACTGCACATGCAGGAAGTCTGTTTATATCCACGCCTGCATCTGGGGCAGTTGCTCCCACTACCCATGCAGGGAGAGGGCAACGCGGGGCATAGGAAAACTATACATATCGGGAGGGGAAAGCTCTTCGCTCTGGGGCAACTACACTGTGTCAAGCCACCTACTACGCCCGTAAGGAACCGTCCTATGCAACCAATTCGATCAACCCCAGAAATGTTAGTACTTGAGCTCAGCCAAAGAAGCTTCCAACAACCAACCAGCAACGCGAACAATCCGCATAAACCTTGCAAGCGCCCATCCAATTTCCCCTCGTTTCCCTTCCCCCGCGTTTCGGGAAGCCGCCATTGGGGAAGAAGATCGCCATGCTGCAGCTAGCCTAATTTCCCCGCAAAACCTTTTGCTTTTTCACTGTTCCCACCGTCGTTACACTATCGGTAGCGTCTTTCGTAACCCATCTTACTAACAGATTATTTCTTGCACGTCTGCAAAATCCAATTGCCTCAAGGCGAGAAATTGACGGGCCGTTTAGCTTCGTCAACGGCCGTTAGTCTCACAAAACTCTCCTTCGTCCGTCCGCGAATATCCTTGTTCTCGGCCGTTGCTGCCCTGCCGATCAGACACTACTTTAGCGTCTTCGCATCCAGTCCTGCCCACCCTGTTCACTTACCCGAGGCCAGAAACTCCTTCTGGGTGAAGGTAGAAAATCATTAAATAATAGTGACGTTTGGCTGTAAAAGCGGCTTCTGTCGTTGCCGCTCCTTGATCCACCTCATGCCACATCTTGCTTTAGCTCCTTGGTGCGCCATCCAATCGGAACACTGGCACTCATGCATGTACTTCCCGACCCGCCGCTCTGCTGCTGGGTGATCACATTCCTTCAACGCCCGTTACCGGCTTGGAACCAAACGAATATACATGTGACAAAGATGTCACGCCCGAGACTGGGATTACCATGAGTGTTCCGAAGTAGCCATGCGGCTGCGCCATTGATGTTCAGTAACACCACTAATGTCTGTCTTTCTTACTCCCAGGCGTTCCCATATTCAACAGATCGATCGCTGCTTGTTCAGCCCCAATGCTTGTGCAACTATGTACATGGTCTCTCTCTGCACGCTTTCAACAATACGACAGAAGCCACTTCCCCACGGGTTCCGTTTCCCCTTGCACTTCGAATTCATACACATGACTGTACAAAAATTTACAATGAACTATGCCTTCGTATTCACCACACTGCCCAAAAGCTTTCCGAACACACCCCTCACCCTTTCGGGGCGCTCTTGAGCAGCCGTGAGAATGACCGCGGCACTGAGGGCGAACGCAACGTGTTCTCTCCATTGATTCTGTATTATAACCACATTAGCCCTGTGACGACACTTTTGCGAAGAGTCAGGTTGGGCAAAGGCAAGGCGCTCAGAATCGAGCTCAGATATACTCACCACCTTCAGATACCTCCTCGGAAACCATACCGCTGCCGCCCTTGGAAGAACGAAGAACAAGATCTCCGTCCGCCTCTGTACCTTCTCGAAAAGCACGCTCCAGCCGCAGAGCAGACTACCAGCCAGGACGCACAAACCGCCGTCCCACATCTGAGGTGTGATTTTCTTGGGCGAGAAAAGGCGAGGGCCCAAGCGTGTGCGAGCAAGGCAAACTCCGTAATAGAACAACGCCACGAAAGCACCGAGGAAGGCAGACGATCTGCTGCCATCCAGTAATGCACGCACAAAGCTATCAGCCAGCGATCTTGTCGACGTGCCACCTTTCCTCACTCGTCTGATTAGGACAAGCAGTTGCAGAGGGATATACATGCGGGCGGCGAAAAGCCAAGCTCTGACGAAGCGACTCCACGCGTGCTTCTCGCAGCTCGGCCCGCAGCCCATGTGCACCATCTCGCACGGCACGGGAACGGTCTTTGCCGGATTTCCCCACTCCTCTGGCCATCCGTAATCGCGGCACATGCTACCAAGTAGAGGCTCTATCCCAGTGTCTCTTCCGTAGACAAACTTGCCATACCGTGCATGGCGCAAGGCAACAACGAGGCGCGGATCCACTTGCGCCGCAGAAGAGATCCAATCGTTGTAAGCCTGCGGCAACCTATACGGAGTGTAGAACCACGCGTGCATTATCACGGCTGATGACAGTGCGAAAAGCAATGGCGTTGAAGACTTGGCGATGAGACGGCTGGTACGTGACTCGCCCTTCAGAAGGCGCGGAGCTATAAGAACGTCAAGAGAACGGATCGCCGCGAAAAGGGTCAGATCCATCGTTCGGCCAGCCAGAGGTTCGGAGGACATCCACACAGACGGTGCGCCCATCGCTTTTGGGGACAGCGGAGGGGCCGGAGAGCCGACTTTCGCCACGGCCGCTCGCGAGAGAGCATCTTCGGTTATCGGCGGAGTGTAGTTTTCCGATTGCTTTGGTGACACCGTTGTGGTAGAAGCGGGGGTAGTTTCAGCTGAAGGATGATAATTCAGGGGCTGACTAGGTTTAGTGTTCAAGATCTCGAAACTAATGCTGGCGGCAATAAGAGCCGCGGTGAACTTGGTGAGTAGCTCCACGAACGAACGGTTGACCTTGACATGGCGGCTGCGGAGCCACTTGGAAAAGGTTTGGGCGACAACCCGTAGGGGAACCTGGAAGTTGATAGATCCGCCGACCAGGACAGCACAGAAGGCTGGGAAGTGGTTCCAGGCTGCAGATTTTTTCAGGGCCCGCCATGCCTAGATGTGGTAGTACGCGTCAGCTTCTCGAGGTGTGACCAAAGGGCACTGTCGAAATTGAAGGAGGGACTGATATTGTTGCCGTGGTAGCCGGAACGACGAGCCAAGCGAAGTAACTTGTGGTCCGACCTAGGGCGCTAATCGAGATAGACAAAGTCTAACGGACCCCGGAAAGAGCACTTACCTTGGCCAAAGAGGCGCTTGCAGTCGTCTTGCGGCGGAGCAGGGCGACTGCAATGGGAACCAGACGCGGGCCAGCAACCGAAGCGTATGCCAGAAGATAGGCCTTTACGATGCTGCACAACGCAGTGAGCCTAGGATGGCCAGAGAGAGAGAAGATGGTCGTAGGTAGTGGGGGTGGTGCTCACGGAGCGGCAATCCGATGGCCAGAGCGCCTCGGGCGGGCGATCAAGCCATTCCCCGCCATTCCTGATGCGGCAGGCTGCGATGCGGGGATGGGGAGCGGTGGCCAGGGCGAGCAGGCGAGACGAGTGTGCTTGTCAGTCTGAAGCCTGACAGGGCCGGCGCGTGCAGGTACGCGCGC
Source organism: Diplodia mutila (assembly GCA_022560015.1). Taxonomy (NCBI): domain Eukaryota; kingdom Fungi; phylum Ascomycota; class Dothideomycetes; order Botryosphaeriales; family Botryosphaeriaceae; genus Diplodia; species Diplodia mutila. Next base: position 6,594 of record JAFISB010000069.1, on the reverse strand, counting down.
AGAGAGAGCGTCTCGGGCAGCCGAGGCTCGGGCAGCGGGTAGCCCCTCGTGGTGATTTCCGTTTGACAGCAAGGGTTGCTTGAGCCGACAGGGCTGACGACAGCTCAATGGGGATGCGTGACCGCGGACGACATGAGGTCAGCTGGAGGAGAGATGCGGAGGGTGGGCGGAGGGCGGGCAAGGCCGGGCGCTCTGGAGCCGCGAGCCGCGAGCCTCGAGCCTCGGCCGCAAGCCAGTATGCCCCGCGGGGAACGGAAGGCTGGATGAAGCGAGATTGACCGGTGCAAGATCGGCAGCAGCGAGGCGTGGAGGGCGAAACGGCGGGTCTTGCTCCTGAGGGCTGCATGCGGCGGTTCCTGGCGGCGGGGCGGAAGCTCTCTGGAGTTGTGGGGGCGCGACGGGCGCGCAGTGTGGGCTGGAGTTGCGGGCACGACGACGCGGGCTGGGCCCGGTGCTTGGCCTGCATGCGCAGGGAGCCGCTCTTCTGCTGGCTGGATAGAGCTGGTGCTGGCGACGGCGCACGGACGCGGCCGCAGACAATTTGCATGTGATCGGCCTCCAGCTCGCACGCTTGCAGGCGCGCCTCTCCGTTGGGGATGACATGCTGCATTGATGAAGACCATGCGCGCCTCTGCTCGCTCGCTGCGCTCCTCCACGACCGCTCCGTCCCCGCCGTGCCGTCCATTCCCCCAGGCCCGCCGCCGTTAGTGCCTGGAGCTTAGCACACGACCTGGACACCCGGCCCATGCGCGCTGTCCCTCCGCCGTCACGAACACCCTAGCTGCCACCGACCGCCAGATACAAGCCCACGCTCCGCGCCCCTCGCCCCTCGCGAAGGCCTCACCTGCGCGCCCGCTGCCCGCTGCCCTCCGCCCCTGCGGCCCCGTCACTGCGCCCTCGCTGCCGCTTGTTCAGACCATGCTCCCGGGTCCCTGCCCACCCACCTCAACCACGGCGCGCTACTAGCCTGCTCTCCCCGCCCCCGCATCGACCTCCATCCAAGAAGCGCGCCTCGCCCGGACCCATGTTGGCCGTAGGACGTCCGGCGCCAGCCAGTCATTTCGGAATGAGCTCGCACCACCCGCCGGGGAAGGACGAAAACCCTCCATTCGGATGTGCGTGTCGTCTGATCTGTGCCTGTTGCCTGAGCTGACCCCATCCCCGACCAGACACTTTCAACCACGAAGATATTGACCATGCCGCTGCCGAGGAGAACGTCACCGTTGCCGGCCCGCCCCTGCTCAACGATTTCCAGAACACCCAGCTGCAGAATTTCTTCGACCAGGGGCCCTTCAACGCCTTCACAAACAACTTCAACTTCACCGAGGCCGACCTGCACGGTGCCAATGACCCCTCGCAAGCCTTCAGCTTCGACTTTTTTTCCGAGGCTCCCCCTACCTTCCACGGCACCGTCAACGATGCCACCCATGCCAACACTATATTCGGTGGCCTGGGGCGGCCCATGGGCACCGACTACGCGGTACCATCCCACAACGATGCGAGAGGAGGAGCATCCGATGAAGTCATTGGGGCAGCAAATGCTCTCCTCGCCGGCGCGCAGCCACAGGGCGATCCCACGTATGCCGAGAAGCATTGGAGCGGCCTCGTGGGCCTGCCGAGCCCTCCGGCATCCGCGGCTTTCACCTCTGGATCGGACCTACGCAATTTGACTGCACCCGCAACCGCCGACAACGACACCAAGCCCCCAACTCTCAGTTTCTTTGATCCACACAACTACCCGAGTCTGGCGTCGTCTTCCTCTGGCTCTGGCTCTGCCCGGAGACGACCCACTCCCAACTTTGGCTCCGATACAAGCTTCCAAGGAACTGGCTTCATGGCCCCGTCAAAGACCGACAACGAGCAGATTGTTTGGAGCCGACTTCTTTCAGATATGGCAGTGCTGCATCCGTCAGAAAGCGGTCCGAATACTCGCCCGCCTACACAACCGAGCAGCCCAACGCTCCAAAGGCGACCTTCGTTTGGCTACACAGTGTACGGCCAGAGCACTCCCCAAGTGAAGCAACAACCAAGCAGCCCAAGACGTTCTCGCTTTCCTCTGGACATCATTCCAATTGAACCTACACCCGCCGCGTCTGATGATGAGTCTGCATCCGACGGCGATATCAGTCCTGGTGGTAGAGCCGTCAAACGACGCCGCACTATCAACGAGAACGGCCTCCCAGCCCGCCCAAGGTTGAGCGATGTTGCACCACATTCAGCATCTTCGCAGCGGTCATCCTCATTCAGCGTCGCTGCACGGCCGAGAAAACAGAGGGATTCAACCGTCGACACCCCAGCGAAGAAGCGGTCCGCTTCTAAGCAACCTCGGGAGAATCTTACCGAGGAACAGAAGCGCAGCAATCACATCTTGAGCGAGCAGAAGCGGCGCAACCTCATCAAGCAGGGCTTTGACGAAATGAACGAACTCGTCCCCGGTCTGAAGGCCGGCGGCTTCAGCAAGAGCAGCACCCTCCTGGAAGGCGCAAAGTTTCTCGAAGACCTCATAGTTGGTAATCAAATACTGCGACAAGCGCTTGGCGAGGTCTGAGGTGGAGGTTGGTCTAATTGCGGTGGCCGGCACGGGGTCATTCACCTATGGAAACACACCACGCTGTAATGGATATCACTCAAGCCATCGACTGGACTGGATCGATGTGGACAATCTTCCAGAAAAAGCGAGTTGCCCCCGCCGATAGCCCATGAGTTCCGTTGCCTTTGTAACGATGCAAACTGCTATCAGCGGGCCGCACCGTCCTGGCTCCGTTCCATGCCGAGAAGTTTTTCATCAAACGAAAGATCACAAAGAATGCACCGCATTTCAGCCAAGGACTTGTGGAAAACGACGATGGCGAGTCCCTAGTTGCTCTTGGTCTGGATTTGAGACCCATGCAGCTATGGTTCAATGGACAAATGGATCTAGCGCTGGTCTCTTCCCGGACAACTTGGCTGGGAATCAATGGCTTGAGTATATGGGCTCACGTTCGTTGGTATGACGGTTGCAAAGCGTCGAGTTGAGCATCCCCACTTCTGATATCTGGAAGGAGTAGTAATATCAGGGCAAGGTAAGGAGGTAAGGCGTCCTGCATTCGATTCTTTTTGTTGATAATTCTATTCCCTCCTTGATAGTAAGGAGTCAAAATCGAGCAACCGCTGGATCGGATCATGAGGATAGTAATCAGCGCAGACGAGGGTTTTTATAATCACTCAAAGGCCATTTACCACACCGGTATCGCCATTACTTTTGAACAAATAGAGAAACGCACATATATACTTGAACAGATGAACCCATGGGTGACTTAGATTCAACGACGCCCTCCCTCAACAACATCCAAAGATTCGGTCGGGCGGTGGCGTGACATCATGTGATAAGGCTAGATGGCGAGTAGTAATCAACTAGATCCTTTGATCTCGCTGTACCTTGATGGAAGAGCGAATCAAAACAAAAAGGCAAGGGGATCTTCTCCCTAAGCCGCGCGTTTGAGCGGCTCGTCTTTTAGCTCGTATCGAGGACTCTGCAAACGTCGAAACACGAGATGCGGAACTCGTTCGCATCGCCCCAACCAAATCCCGAAGGCACAAAAAAAAGCGCGTAAGACCATAACTAGACGGAGAGGCGCATCGGCCGTGACGATGACGAACCAAGAACGCCACGGGCGGGCGGCGCACCGGTGAAGGAGGGGATGCGTGTACGGTAGATATGGTGAATAAGGAACTAGGCTTCCCTACGAACGATGCGGTAGCCCGCTGGTGAATGAGAGCGGCGTTTGACTCTGCTTAGAGGCATTTACCGACGGGAGGATGGGTATGAGCGGGGGGGAAAGGTCGGGAGAGATGGCGCTAACGGAGCGATTTGGAAGATGGAAGGCGCGATGATGCTCGATTAGTGTTGGGAGTAAGCTGTTTCAGCTTTCCCGTCGGGCGTTCAGGAAGGGCCGAGAGATAATGCACGTCTGATGGCGGCATGGATCCGGTGAGGATAGTGCGCATCATCGGGTCTCTCGCGGCTGATGTTGCAGACATGAGCCAAGCCACGTACTCCGACGGGCCTTTGCCACCGGGCCAGGCTTTCGAAATAGTGCTGAGTGAGCGACTGCTTTCCGACGACGCGTCAAAGTACTGCGGTCTCGATGCTCTTGGCAGGGATTCTGGCAGTATACGTTCAGCATGCGTCTGTCTCCGCAGGGTGAATCTGTGGATGCGCGCGTTATGCGGGAAACGAAGGGGTTGGGATATGGCTTTGCGCAATCACTCCAGCTGTGGCCATGTGGTGTGTTTATTATTGCAGCAGAGGGGAGGTTGACGCATCCACCTTTCCATTAACGGTTTAGATCAGAGCTGTTATCGCTTACATTACCTGATTGGGAAGGCCGGATTCGCGCGCGGGAGATCGGCGGATCGTCGGCAGGCTGTCGCGCATGTCAAACAACAGTCACTCCTCGACCCAACACTTCTCTCTCTTTCTGCACCTTCGCCATCCAACTCCAACTCCACTGCCAACTTCCGGCCACCCTCGCCACCGAACACCTCTGTCACAACGTCCGAAATACCGCGCCTTCCTGACGAGCCCAATCTGCTTCCACAGCGGAAGCGGCCACCCCGCGATCGCCTGAGCTCACTTCCAGAGGAGCTGTTAGTCATCGTTGCCTCTCACCTGAGTGCATACGATAACAAGCAACTTCGCCTGACTGCCAAATCTTGTTGCCGGGCCGCAACCCCACGTGTCTTTCGAGATGTCACGCTGAGGGTCCAAGAAGCGAGCATCAAGAACTTCTTCAGAATTACCTTCGATAAGCAGCTTTGCGAATATCCCAAGACCATAATCTTCGACTTCTCAGACACTCGGAGGCTCTTAGCTGCATCCGAGAGCTTTGAGGAGCACGTTGATCAACGACGACACTGTAAGTCAATATTGATCTCGGGTCACTTCAAGGAAGCTTTCTCAAACCCATCTCACCTGGCCATATCAGGTTCCTGGATTTTTCTACTAGTGTTTGTGTTTCTCCAGATAACTTCAATTTTCAAGTGCCGGCTGTCCTGAGAGAGGCACGGAGGCACGATCTCTCAGAGGCGCAGATCTGCGAACTCTACAAGGTTTACCAGAAGACCACAGTTCACCAATTGATCTCCTACGAGGATTTATCTCGGGGAACATTGGAACTTTCATGGGATCCACTGCTGAGCTAATGATCAAAGCGATGCCACTTCGAACTAATCTTGATAGCTTCGTCATGTCTGACGAACATCCCGACACTAGAGGGCTTACTTGGAGAGGTCTGAACTTCAAGAATAACTGTTTTGGCATGCATGATTTCCTGAAAATCAATGCTATTCATCAACTTTCGAGCATTCTCCCATTCCTATCCCTCAATACACACCTGAAGACCCTAGCGCTGAAGACTAATGGCCGCGCATTCTGGATCGACAAATACGCTCATACTCTCCGGGCATCCCCATCATCTCCCAACTATCGTCCACTCCTCAGCCGGGCACCGATTCTAATTGCACTGACACGCATGACGAAGGGCTTCAGCACGACACTGTTACCACTGCGATCGGCCTCATCTCTTCTGCCTTCGCAAATCTGACAGCTTTGCACCTACTGGTGGCCGTGGAACGCCAGTATTACCTAATAATCATACAGAGTGTTGGTAACCTTCTCTGTCGCTTACAAAACCTAAATATACTATCAATCTTCTTCGACACTAAGTTTCCTGTGCCATACTACGAGATCTCCTACTCTAATACGAATGCTTGCCCACGAGGCTCTCACGAACGCCCTTGCCGCACCTTCAAGATCTCAGCCTCTGTAATGTTGTCATCTCCGAGAAGCCTCTCCTCGCCTTTTTTGCCGGAGTCGGTACAACACTGAGGAGCCTCTGCATGGAGGGTATTCAGATCCTGTCAGATTGCGGCAGCTGGAAATCGATCCTGCCCAGGCTGCGCAATACGCTCAAGTCAGTCGAGCAAGTCGACTTCGCGTCACTAATGGAGGATGACCCCGACGACTTCCACGGCTTCGAACCAGACATGTGGCAGTCCACCGACAACGAATTAATGGCCGACGCCGTCGACGACCTCCGCACCTTGCTCTTCGGCTACGACCCGCGCCGCACCTTCTTCTTGGACGTGTACCAACACTACGAAAAGGATATGGAAGTCTTCCTCTTGCGCCGACCCACCCCGACCACGAACGGCCGGCCGCTGGACATCGTCCAGATCGACTACATGGCGAACCATCCCCGAAACTGCGATTGGTGCCTGCGTCACGCGGGTCACTGGCTGGAGCGGAAGCGGGCGGTCCGCGCGGAGAAGCACGACCTGGTCAAGGGTCTTGGCCTCGTGATGGCCGCGAGCGAACTCAGATCCGAAAGCAGCAGCAGCGACGACGACTACGACGATAGTAGTGACGACAATGACAAAGATTAAGTACGGCCTGTGTCACAAGGGAAGATTGGCAGTACAGTCGAGCTCAACGCCTCTTGTTGCTTTTCTCATCATCCTTGATCAGAATCGACTCTGGTGGATTCTGCTAACCCGGGGGGGGGGGGGGGGGGGGGGGGTGAAAAAAATGAAGAATTATATGTTTTTTTTGGA
>JAFISB010000068.1:0-181070 GCA_022560015.1 Diplodia mutila | reverse complement strand
CCCCACCGGAGCCCTCTCTCTCTCCCCCCCCCCCCCCCCCCCCCCATCTGCCCCTCATCCAAGCGAAAAGAAAACAGCCGCGGCCTCAATGCTTCTGCGACGCCTTCGCCTTGTCCCCGGCGATCTTCTTCACCGCCGGGCGCTCCAGCAGCCTCTGGTTCCACGCCGCGAACGTCGGGTACTCCTTGGCGTAGTCCCAGTCGGGGATCAGGAAGCCGAGGGCCATGTGCCACGGCACGAAGGCGAGGTCGGCGTACGAGACGCGGTCGCCGACGAGGTAGGGGTTGCCGGTCTTGCGCAGGTGGCGGTCGATGACGCCGACGACGCGCTTGATCTCGTTGGCGTAGCGGTCGATGGCGGAGGTGAGGCCCTTCTCCGGGTGGAAGTAGGTGAACCAGGCCTTCTGGCCGTAGTAGGGGCCCTGGCCGGACATTTGGAAGTGCAGCCAGGACTGCTCGAGGTACTTTTCGGCGCCCGAGGCGTGGTGGAGGGTGGCGGATTTGTCGTAGGTGTCGATGAGGTATTGGATTATGGCGCCGGACTGGCGTTTGTGTCAGTTCTGGGCTGGTTGGAAGGGGCTTTTCTTTCTTTCTTTCTTTTTTCCCTTTTTTTCACGGCGGGTGAGGTTGTGGGAGGGGGAGACGAACCTCGAAGAGCTTGATGCCGGTGTTGGGGTCTTCGATGGCGGGCACGCGGCCGTTCGGGTTGATGGACTCGTAGGGGTCCTGCTTCATCTCCGGGAACTCGAGGAACTTGGTCTCGTAGGGGAGCTTGAGCTCTTCGAGGATGATGGCGACCTTCCACGGGTTGGGGCCCGTGGCGTGGCTGTAGAGAACAATGGGCTTGAGGGAGGACATGGCTGCTGATTGGATGCAATTGATGGGTTGTGGTGAGAGTGATGAGGGCTGGTGGTTGGAATTGGGTTTCGAAGGGTGTTCAGCGGCTCTTTATAGCTTAAATTCCAGACAAAGACTGTTTACCATGGGATGTATGTTTTCTCTCGTGCGGGGCGTAGCGTCGGCCGTACCCCACCTGGCTTAGACGGAATTTGGGCACCATGATGTAGGCGGACAGGTTTCCGCTCAGTCTCATGTAAGCATCGGTCTGAGATCAGGCGCTTTGTTATTCGATCGTCTTCTGTTATTAGTGTAGGAGAGCTCAATTTGGTGCGTATTTGTCAGCAGCGACTAATTCAGGCAAGAGGAGCCACTGATTGTATGCTGCTCGGGCTCCGAGAAATGCGAGATGACAACAATATGGGGACAGGTCGACGACATAGTGACGGTGTAGCAGTGTTTGAGGTTGAGGTCAGCAATCTGGGTTTAGCCCAGGGCGGGGGTCTCAGCGTCGATGGGAATGCGGGGCGGAATCGACAGCGCTCCCACCCGGCAGATCCGCTCCGGCTAGACTCTCGAGCATCCGATTCGGATCGCAGAGCTCTCATCGATCATGCTCCCGAGACATCGATTCGACCATGGTGATGCGGAGAATTCGTGGTGCTGACAGGGATCATGGCCGAGACGGGAGAGGCGCAAGGCGTGCCGCCACGATCGTCGCCGTCAGCGCCATCTCGACAATGAGCCCGTAGCCTGCTTGCATCCGCCGCCAAGCTCAACGGCCGTTGCTGTGGCTGAATTGTGACTTCGTGCTTGCTGTCTCACGCAGAAGGGTGCATTTCACCGTGTTGGAGCTTGAGTGAGGGTCGGGTGCTCTTACCATCCAGGCAGGCACGGCGGGCATACGCGTCATACCCGGCCCCCCAGTGGCTTTTTGCGCCTCAGACCCTCAGCATTGCGCGTCTCAGGGGGCCGTTGCCGTTGTTGCCTCGCGCCCATCACCACCCTCCGAGCCATGACTTCTCTGTCGCAAAATTCCCAGCCAGTTCTCCATTTCGCTCGCAGGAGCGTTATGCCGCTTCGTCGCCATGCCCTCACTAATCACTAGGCGCAAGTACCTCTTCGTCTTCGCCGCCTTTGCTTTCCTGTTCTACTGTTTCCACGGCTCCTCGTCGCCCTATCGCCTGCCTTATGCATCTTCTGGAAAGAATTCGCAGGCGGCGGAACCGGCCTTTGACTGGGCCAATGTCTCCCATCACTTTCCCGTCCAGCACATGGCCTCAATGCCCACCTCGGTCGCTCACCCTCCGCCCATCCAGCACCAGTTTGAAGAGGAGGATGCCGCGGATCGCAAGGTGCGTTTGAACCGCCAGGCCAAGGTCAAGGCCGAATTTCTCCACGCCTGGAAGGGGTACAAGAAGTATGCCTGGCTGCATGACGAGCTTCTCCCCATCTCCGGCGCCGCCCGGGATCCCTTTGGTGGCTGGGCCGCCACGCTTGTAGACTCGCTGGACACGCTCTGGATCATGAACCTGACGGACGAATTCGACGAGGCCGTCCACGCCGTCAACCGCATCGACTTCAGCTCGTGCTCGCTGGAGGAACTCAACGTCTTCGAGACCACCATCCGCTACCTCGGCGGCCTCCTCGCCGCCTACGACCTGTCCGACGGCCAGTACCCGTCCCTACTAACCAAGGCGACCGATCTGGGCCACATGCTGTACAAGGCGTTCGACACGCCCAACCGCATGCCCATCACGCGCTGGAACGTCCGCGCCGCCATGGACGACGAGCCGCAGGAGGCCGACCCGACGGTGCTGGTGGCCGAGCTGGGCTCGCTGACCATGGAGTTCACCCGCCTGTCGCAGCTCACGGGCGACGCGCGCTGGTTCGACGCCGCGCAGCGCATCACGGCCACGTTCGAGGCGCAGCAGATGTACACCAAGCTCCCCGGGCTCTTCCCCACCGTCGTCAGCGCGCGCGTGCAGAACTTCTGGGAGGCGGCGAACCCGGACGACCGCTCGCCCTTCACCATCGGCGGCATGGCCGACTCGCTGTATGAGTACTTCCCCAAGCAGCACCTGCTGCTGCACGGCGCCGACCGCACCACCTACCGCCGCCTCTGGCTGCGCGCCGCGTCACCCATCAAGAACCACCTCCTCTACCGCCCCATGACGCCCGGCAACAAGGACGTCCTGCTCGTCGGCGACGCCCACGTCTCGGGCGGCGACCCGCCCGCCTTCGCGCCCAAGTCGCTGCTGCTCGAGCCCAAGAACCAGCACCTCGCCTGCTTCGCCGGCGGCATGTTCGCCCTCGCGGGGCGCGCCTTCTCCGTCCCGGAGGACATCGACGTCGGGCGGCGGCTGGCCGAGGGGTGCCTGTGGGGCTACGAGGCCGGGGGCCCGCACGGCATCATGCCCGAGACCATGTACACGCTGCCGTGCCCGCTGTCGGGCCCCTTCTCCGGCGACGGCTGCGAGTGGCAGGAGGACGCGTGGTTCGGCGCCGTCGAGGCGGCGCACAGCGGCGTCAACGCCGACGAGGACGGCACGCTCGTCACGCAGCCCGCCGAGGAGCTGATCCAGCGCCACCACCTGCGCAAGGGCGTCGCGCGCGTCGCCGACCCGCGCTACATCCTCCGCCCGGAGGCCATCGAGAGCGTCTTCGTGCTGTACCGCGTCACGGGCGACGCGCGGCTGCCGGAGCGCGCGTGGCGCATCTTCGAGAAGATCATCAAGGAGACGAAGACGCGGTACGGGCACGCCGGCTTGGACGATTGCGTCGTCGAGGGCCGGACGAGGCAGGGGGATCGGATGGAGAGCTTTTGGCTGGCAGAGACGCTGAAGTATTTCTACCTGCTGTTCGAGGAGCCGGGCGTGTTGAGCTTGGATGAATGGGTGTTTAATACCGAGGCCCATCCGTTTAGGTGGAGGAGGGGCGGGCATGTTGGGGTTCCGAAGGCATGAAGGATGGGATGACAGATCTAGTTGCAGGGCGTTTGTGGGGTTTGGGCCGTTTTGATGAATGTATTGTATAAAATATTAGTGAAGTTTAGGGTTCGTCCAACGAAAGGAAAGCGCTGGATGCATCAGGTAGGCGAAAAAAAGATGAGCGGTAACAGTTGTGGCTTTCTGAGGCGGGTTCGGCTTGTACTTTCTGCGTGTATGCGGCATACCATGGGATTCGTTCAGTCTGTTACCGAGTTACTGCTATGGATTTGCACCGCTTTGGATCCTTTGAACTTTCACGCAACGTCCTTCATTCATCTTTTGCTAGTCCCGTTTCCCGTAATTGGCTTTCACAGCCCTCGTGCTGTCCGTTTGTTGCATTATTTTCTTTTCAGTTCTTTATATTGCTTCCGCTGCCATTTAGGAGGCCGAGTGAATACTCAAAAATTCTTTAGCGGTGGCTTACTTTTGCGCTCGAAAGGTTGTATTTTGAACGGAACGCAGGCAAGGAGCTTCGGAAGTTATGTTTTGTAGTTTTCATCATCATCTAACCACAATATATGTTGGCTTTGACGCCTTTGACGTACATGTTCCATCTCCTATTCGTGCCCGGGCCACGACTGCATGGACAGCGAGGCCAGAAAAGTTGCCAATGTGGGACACGATGTGAAAGACGGACGCACTATTCTTCAGATGAATCAGACGGACCTGGGACCAGCCCACGTCGTCAAACCGGAGCCGGCCTCCCGTTCACAGCAGACGAGCATCAGACGCGACAATCCCGCTCGAGGACCCCACAGGATAAAGCCAGCCCGCTTAGCCAGCATTTGAGAAGATCCCGAGGCCTACGCACAGGATCTTTTCAAGTGTTTTCTCAGCAGTACTGGTCCCGGCACAGGCCTTGATCGCTCCGCCCTCGTCAAGACTTCCACACCCCGACCTCCAAGCGCCGCTGACATTCGATTTTAGTAAGGCTGCGAAGCTAGGCACAATTGCTTCATGGCCAGCTGTCATCTGGAAAGCAACGAGGCCCCTCCTTGCTCCGATACTCATTATGGTGTAGTGCAAATCCTCCTTGGACATATGGGCAGTCAAGCCAGATATCCGGACGTAGGTGTGAATGAAAAATTACACTGAAAGTGTCCTGATGTCGTCCCCGACTGGCCACACAAGTCAAGCATTAGCAGGAGCGAAGTAAATTCACAAAGGCTGATCCGCTGTGTCACGGAGAAGATGTGGATGCCCAGACAACCCAAAGCGCCGGTCCCGCTTACCGGCCACAAAACGGCGCTGCTCAAAACCAGTCTAGTAAAAGGAAACACGCGAAAAGCGTACACGAGGCATACGAGTGTGGTCCTGGAAGCAGAGGGAATGGCAGCGTAGGAAGCAATTCGTAAACACCTGGGAAAGCAACCTTGGCTAGTACACCACGATCCCAACAGGAGACTACGTGGACGTGGATTTCTCGAAGCGAGGGGATCTGAAGATTAGAATTTGGAAGGCAAAGTCTAGCTGTGGGACAACGCCGAAGTTGAGCCTATCATGTTCTTCTCAAAGAGCCTGGCACCGGCAGAGATATTGGTCAACCGAGAACCTACCTCATGTCTCCGCTCTCTGGCGCGGTATACACCAATCCAGACTTTTGTCAAGGAACCTTACGTGGAGATCATGGGCCCTGAATGTGCGTATGTGAGACAAAGTATCTAGTGTAGTGGACTTGTCTCGAACGATTGGCTTGCTCCAGGGGCGTTGGACGATCAATGGCACTGGTCGAGCCCTTATTAGCTATGGGAGTTGATCTCGTCCTGGGACGTGAGGACTGCGCTGACTGATTCATGTACTTGGTCGCGGGATAACCCCGGGTGATAGTTAACGACTGTTGTACATACCTGCGCAAGAGGCCGCTCTCTGCTTCAATCTTAATAAAACGCGGATGGTGTGGTGTTCGACTGAATGTTGCATGTCGAATGCAGGTGTTGGTCCCACGGATTCTCGCGGAAAAGGATCGTCTGGAGCAAGCCATCACACGAGCCAGGTGATGCGTAGACGAAATTCCTATTTGGGTAAACATGTCTCAAGTGATAGGACTGCAACTTTTGCACGGACATTCCCGCTCCATGTGCAGTGATCCCGTACTACAGTCCCGTGAAAACCTCCTGTATCTTGTAAGTATCAGGTCTCGGACATGCTCACATGAGTACAACACATATTCGAATCTTTAGCTTTGCAATGCCACTGTTGGGCGATCCTTGATTTGTCTGCCCTACTCAATCTGTTAAGGAAAAGCTGCATACCTTAAGCAGCGCTCTTAATTTGCAAAGAATTGGGGAATACCCAAATAACCAAGTTCGGAAATGCCCGGATCAAAGCCACTGGATGAGCTTGTTCATCCGCGAACCGCCTGAGCCTGAGAACCCTTCAACGCCGACCAGGTGAATCGTGTAATAAGCTTATGAGCAGAATCCCAACCAGAACCCCGCTTAGAAAGTTTCGGCCGCTGCTGACGCATGTTGCGGGCCAAAGTTGAATCCCCAGAATTCCGCTGCTTCGCAGAAGCGGACGAAGATGAAGAAGTGAAGCTGCTGGCAGTCGACGCCGCCGGCTTGGTATCCATGCAGAAACGTACAGTCGTAGTCCTGGATTTCCTCGTCGTCTTTTTGAGACCCACGGGCTCCAGGACAGCCAGTGCCTGGGGTGCCTGGCTCTCACCGGAGTTGTCTCCCGCGGGTCTCGCCTCATGCTATTCGACGCCGTTACTAGTCTTGCCGGTTTCTAGATCGGACGAACGGCGGCTGCTGTCATCTTTCGACCTGGACATCTTCTCGGGCTGGTGGTATAGTACTGCAACGGGCGTCAGATCGCGCTCCCAAACCAAAGGTAAATGGGAAGCCAAGGATAGTGGAGCACATACCGACGAGGTAGCGGTTCTGGAAGTTGAAGCCGTTGAGCTTGTCGCAGGCTTGCTTCGCGTCCATCACGTCTTCATAGACGACGAATGCAGTGCCCTTGGTGTTGTTCGCAATACCCTGTCTGATTTGGCTATGATGCAGATGTCAGTGGGTGGGATCGGAGAGCGTGCGACTCTTGTGACGTCGGTCGGGATTGAGGCTGCGACATACCGAACAGGGCCGAACTTGCCGAACAGGTCGAAGAGCTCTTCCGGGGATACGTTGTAGCTGGGAGCGCGGTCAGCACGGCGATGACGTCGGGCTAGTGCGGCGACGAGGTCAGACATACCTCAGGTTCTTTACGAAGAGAGCTCTGTGCGGATATCGCGTTAGTAGGCAGGTCATGTACAGCTTCGTGGCGCGCCAAATGCGTCACGTCGTGCAGCGAGGCGGCTTACCGGTTGACTTCTGGGGCAAGCTTTCCAGGCCGACTCATAGCTTGGCTAGCAGGAGTAGATTAAGTTCCGGGTTATATGTGGGAGATTGTGGGACTCCGAAGAGTAAGGTGGTGTATGGAGGAGGCTCTGGCGGGGAGGCGTTGGCGCATGTCGATGCCCGGTGAACGCCAAGCGCAGCCAAGCGATTACGTAATTTTCATCCATTGCGGTAACAGCGCCCCCGCCCGCGCGTCGTTGCAGTCAACATGGAAGTGCCCGCCTTGACTTCACCGCTCCTATATTCGCAATTGTTCGGCAAACCTAGACGTAGGGTGCTTGGAAGCCCCGAGTATCACAGATGCGCGCATCTACCGCCTCAAAAACTTGGTTGTGGATCTTGATCGATGAGCGCAGTGCAAATCGGGAATCACAAGGGGGTGTATTTGATTAATCAAAACCCACGATACGCGCCGGGGGTGTTAGCAGCTTCACGGACATAGAACAGGGCACGCGCGCCCTTGGCCGCCTCACTCTCGAGGCTCGCGCGAGCGCTGCAGTCACTCAAACCGCTCCGCCATCAGTACACTGTGCGCGCGTCCATACTCGTCTCCAAGCATCGCAGAGGTTCCAGGACGACAGCAGCGCCGCCACTAGCCAGCCGCGCCCCGCGCTGCGCCCTTAGGATATCACTCGCAGTTGGCACGGCTTGAAACGGGAGGCGCAACAACAGAGGCACGGCAGCGGTCCTGGCTGGAACGAGTGGACAATGGGTGCTGATGCTGGGCAATGCTGGAAAATTGGACTTTGCAGCGCTGGCTCGTAGATAGAAGCTGTTCTACCAGCAGACTTGGTGTCGTAGGCGCCGGAGCCGTCTGTGACGGCGCCCGCGGCGGTGCTGCTGCTGAGCGGCGCCCCAGCAACGACGCGAGCAGGAGGTAGAACAGAGGCCTGCAGACCTCCGCGACGTGCGTGTGTGACGTGACTCGAGAGCTTGTGAAGTGCTGCTGGCGTGGGCGCAGCGAGCAGCGGCGCGGGCGGGCGCAGAGCGTGGGTTTCTGGTGCGCTTGTTGATGCGCCTTTGCTGGTCCTGCGGTGCGGTGCCATCAATCCTCCGCAAGCCGCGCTGCGTGCCTCTCTTACACCACCACTTCCGCCGACCTCCCCTCGTCCAGCGACCTTTCCCACCACCGCCGACCCCCGCGCGTCGCTGCAAGCCGGGCGCACCGCTTCCCTCAGCGCTCCGGGAATGCCCTCTCAGCACCTCGACCGACCGACTGCAGCCCTCGGCGCGCCCTAGCCGGCGGTCTCTCTCTTTGCGGACCTCCGAGGTCCTTTCGCACCCGCTCACCCTCTCTCTCGCCTCCGCGCTGCTCTCCACGCCACAATGAAGCTCTCCAGCTTCAAGCAGCCTGTCTCCGATGCCCCGCTACCGCCGCGCACACCCTCTCCGATTCTCCGATTCGTCGAGCCTCTCACACCTACCTGCCCCACCGCATACAAAGATGGCCCATTGTTCCTGAACAGTAATACCAGTGGTCTTGTCGAGGCCCTCCAGAACTATGGCTGGTCAGTCAGCAATGCACATGCTGGCAAGCGCGCGAGCTCTGAGAGGGTGCCCAGTGTCAGTGTAAAAGCTGAAAGGGCGCCGCCATCGTCGCGCCAGACCAACGGCCATGGCAGCCGTTCATCCTCACACGGCTCTCCCATAGATGCGCTGGCCGACATTGCCTCGTCTATGGCGCCGAGTCCGCTCTTTGCTTCTCCCGCCGTTCTTCCTCACTCCCAACCCTCTCCACGGACGTCTACCCGCCCTACCGGCTCGAGCTCCCGACACTCGCACGCTGCTTCAGATGGCCACAGCTACCGCTATAGCCAAGGCTACAACTATGGATATGACAATGGCTATGGATACGATGAGCGTCCCTCCAAACGCGCGCGCTCAGAAGTCGCACCTTCTGAACAGTACAACCAAACTACAACCAGGCCAGTTACGAGTCACACTCACGCTCCTGCTGTTGAGCGGCCCCTCAACATTGAACAGCCTGTTAGAAACGGACAATCGACACTTCCAGAGCCAGTCCCTTATTCCTCGCTCCCGACGAACAACGATGAAATAGACATCGCCCAAGTCCTCTTGACACTAAGGAACGGCAGTGCAGACAGCTCCCGCGGCGCACGAAGGTCTATAGCGGCCCCGCAGGCCCATTATAGCCAAACCGGCTTGTCCGCATGGTATGAGATGCCCACACAAGCTTATCGACCCGGAGAGACGCACTATAATGGGTTCGCCGAAAGCCAGTACCGGCCCCGTCCTCATGCAAACTCATTCTCGGCGCCGAAACCTGAACCACTCCTCAACGGAACAGAGATGAGTGAAGCTAAATTTGGCCCGTCGGGTTCCTCCGCAGTGCAGACGCATACGCCGCCTGATGAAACGTACGATCAATCCGCCGCTCACCCTATCCGCGACGACCCTGTCGAACACAAGAAAGGGAAAGGGAACCAAGGTTGGCCGAAAGGAAAGCCAAGAGGTCCTCGAAGCAAAACTACGAGTAGCAAGAAAGGCAAAGCTGCTGCCAGCACCAATGATGGCATGCTGGTTCCCCTTAGGGAGGGTGGCTCAGATCAGCTGCAATCACCCCAGAGTCTAGCCGGGGAACTTGTAGAGCCTCCTGCTCCGGAAAACAAGCCGATAACTGCTCTCCCGCGCGATGCTATCTATGATATTTCACAGACACGGTCTGACGCAAAAAAGGCCAAGCGACGCATATCTTTTGGGATGTACAGCCCGCCAAATGCAGAGGAGAACAAAGCCGACTCCGGAAGAGCATCTTCTGTACCAGCAGATACGTCCATGGCAATCAGACCGGCACTGGATTTTGGTCAGCCGCCGCCAGCTGCTGGCGAGGAAGAAGCTACGATATGTGCTGGGTGCAAGTTTTCTCGAGGACCGTCCACGGGGCAGAAGGACCAGTGGATTGGGTGCAATGGATGCCAGAACTGGTATCATTTTGCTTGTGCAGGGTTCAAAAATGCCAAGGAGGTGAGCAGCGTGGACAAATACTTCTGTCGCGCTTGCAGGCCAAAGTTTGGTCCGACAACATTTGTTCGCAAGTCGAAACGCGCGCAGGGTGGAATGCGTGTAGACTACGCTGGACTCAACGAGGGCGTTTTCCGCACATCCGAGGACGAGCACGAACATCACTACATCCAATTGATCAAGGATGGCGCATTCAACTTCCAGCCGGAGACTTTCCCACGAATGCGCCCGGAGCTTGTCACAGCCGAGAATTTCGAGAAGAGTGGTGGCTTCAAGGAGCCTATTGTCATTCCCGCATGCTGGAACCCTCGCCCGTCGTTTCCCGGAGCTCAAACAACGGCGACCACCATTTCGACTGATCCTCAGGAACAGGCAGAGTCCTCTGATGACTTCCATGAAGATGTCGAGTATGAGACCGTCGCTGATGAGGGCCAAGACTCCCTTGACATGGTCATTCCTCAAGGACTGACCGTCCGCCGAGTTGCCGAGCTTTACGGTCCTGACGAGAAAGTTGAAGTCATTGACGTCAAATCCCAGGAGGGCGAAGACAGAAGATGGAACATGAACAAATGGGCCGACTATTACGAAGAAGAAGGCGATAAGCCTGTCCGCAATGTCATCAGCCTGGAAATTTCACACAGCAAACTGGGTCGCCTCGTCCGACGGCCGAGAGTTGTTCGTGAACTTGATCTCCAGGATGCGGTATGGCCAGAGGAGGAAACAGCTCGAGGCGTATTCCCGAAGGTGCAATTCTACTGCCTTATGTCCGTCGCAGATTGCTACACGGACTTCCATATCGACTTTGGAGGATCTTCGGTGTACTATCACATCATCAAAGGCAAGAAAACTTTCTTCTTCATCCCGCCCAAGAAGCAGCACCTGAAAAAGTACGAGGATTGGTGTTTGTCTCAGGCGCAGAACTGGACTTTCCTCGCAGATGAGACAAAGGAGTGTTACCGAGTAGATTTGTCCGAGGGCGATACAATGCTCATCCCGTCTGGCTGGATTCACGCTGTATGGACCCCAGAAAACAGCCTGGTCATTGGTGGCAACTTTCTCACGCGGCTCAATTATGGCATGCAAATCCGTGTCGCCGAGGTCGAGAAGAACACCAAGGTGGCCAGAAAGTTTCGTTACCCGCATTTCCAGAAAGTGCACTGGTACACAGTCCTTCAGTATCTTCACCGCGACCCTCTGCCACCATCCGTTATGCAACTCTTCTATGAGGGCAACCAGTTTTCTCGCGAAATTCCCATCTGGATGGAGCCAAACAAATTCGGACACAACTCTGACTTGGGCCCGGAGAACTACAATGCTCGGTACTACTCACGTAGCGAACTCGACGGTCTGCCTGACCTTGTAAGCTACATCTTCCGAACAGTCATGATCTCTCAAGGCCGCGTGGAAGGCATCACTGCTGAGGTACGCAATGCCGTCACCAAATCCATTCCTAAAGGTGCTGGAGATGCACTCGAGATCATCAAGACTTTCGCTATGTGGGTCGCTTGGAAGCGTGGAAACGAGGATATTCCTCAGTGGGCCCATCCTGACGCAGTACTTCCGGAGGTCGGAGAGTCTGGCGGTGACAAGAAGCTGAGCGCCGCCGCATTGAAAAGGCTGGAGCGCAGGGCTTTCGTTGATGCCTTCCGGCTTCCGGAGCGAGTTTCCGCGAGACAGCAGAAGAAAGCGCAGGATGCCGAAGCTGAGAGCACTTCTGAGAGTCCTTCCGGTCAACTTGTCAAGCATACGAGCACCCCCAAGACTTCTGTTCTTGGGCCTAAGCGTATAGCATGCGATGCGTGCCGGAAGCGCAGGATCAGATGTAAGCACAAGGATGAGGTCTCGGCCCCGAACCTCAATACTCCCAGCAAACCTGGGGAGAGGCGTCAGAGTGCCCAGATGGTCGCAGTCGTCATCCCCAGCTCCTCCAATGGTGTACCTGTGAACGGCTCTCCGAGAGTGGATCCTCAGCTCACGGCAGTTCTTGCAACCGCCTTCGATGGGCAAAACCAACAAGAGACCCCTGACGGCAAACGTGGACGGAGCAAGGCTTGCCTGGACTGTCGTAAAAGCAAGGTAAGTTGGACATCGGGCGTTACATTGTCATGCTGTAGCTGATTTCTCATCTAGCGTCGCTGCATCCATGATGAGCATGGGAACATTGATCCGATAAAGGCACAAGAAGCTCCCATTCCCCGAGGAACCCAGAGTGCCAAGAAGCGGCGCGTCAGCGGGGCCGGAGATGAGGCTGACACGATCAAGAAGCCTAAGAAAGAATCTCGACCAAGCATCAGTTCCCCAAGTGGGGTTTCTCTGTTCGACCATGATATGGTTCTGAGTGGGCAAAACCAACAGGAGACAGGCCTACACGCGCAAGATTCTGCGGAGGTCGCGGACGACATTCACATGTCTGACGCACCCCCAGTGCAACCTGTCAACCATTCAATCGATCTTGTCCCAGAGAGCTATCAGACAAATGCTGCGACCGTCGAGGAAGCAGCCAACCAGGTTATGACCAACGGCATCGACCATGCTGAGTCTTCACCACAGCACTCCGCGGTTGAGCACATGCCTACAAGCGACATTGCCCTCCCCAGCACGGAATGTGTTCCAGAGCAAGGGCTATCAACGGATGATCAGCACCCTGTGACCGAACGATCACCAACCCCGCCTGGTGCTGCAAAAGCAAATGGCGTGGCACCTTCATCTCCTCTTACAGACCTTGCCAACTCCGTATCTCCAGAGCATACTCGCCAACACCATGAAGTTCAGCCTATCCCCCCCGAATCACCCTCTGGGCGTCGCCATTCTTCTCGCGCTTCTCGGCCGGTCGAACGCTACTCCACGGCCAACAACGGCGGGAGACACTCACAACCGCCTTCAGCTAGCAAAGGCCACACGAAGAGCCGAACTCCAGGTCCGTCCACAGGGG
This sequence comes from Diplodia mutila, assembly GCA_022560015.1. Taxonomy (NCBI): domain Eukaryota; kingdom Fungi; phylum Ascomycota; class Dothideomycetes; order Botryosphaeriales; family Botryosphaeriaceae; genus Diplodia; species Diplodia mutila. The sequence continues at coordinate 167,989 of JAFISB010000068.1, read as the reverse complement.
TCAAGCAAAACTCAGTAGCAACGCCGACCCAGCAGCGGCGACTGTCGAACGCGAGCATCGATATGAATGCTACTGCAAATAGCGGGAGCGGGAATAGGAGTATCAAGAGCGAGGACGTGGATGCACCGAAACAAAGAGCGATGAGTGTATTGCCTGGGGAGGATGAGGCCAGCATGCGGCTTATACGAGAAATTATGGGCAAGGAGAGAGGCTTGAGGAGAAGGGGGAGCAGGTAACCTGGATACCCAAGGAAGGAGCCTGAGAGATTGGGTGGAGGAAGTATAACAATATGGAAAGGGGGAAAATATGGCTTTTGGAGGAAGTAGAATGAGGTAAGCCGCCTATCACTTCGATTCAAGATCATTTCTCGCCAGCGGGCGCAGAAATCCGGCGGCGAATGGAAAAATGGCGAAATCACTGGCGTTCTTTGGGTTATCGGGGCGGTGTTACGGTCTTTCTCGGAGGTCTTCTGCGCACCTTCTCGACTTTTGCGTGTTGCTCTGACGGCAATTCGTACGTTTGTTATTGTTGTTGTTGCTCTTTATCTTTCTTTTATTCTCCTCTTCCGAACCATGATATATCCGTCTCTTTTTTTTTTTTTTGGGAGGTATATACTCGGAACGGGGCACAAGCACTTGGCCAGATGACTCGTTGTTCCTCCCGATGCTGAGGAGACATTCCTTTCTGTTTACAAAGTCCCGACGTACAAGGGCAGGTTGGTGGCAGTAGCGCAAGCTCGAGTGGTACTTCTAATACCCCCACGCAAGATTACTGGAAATTCAAAATGATTGCTTCCAATGATTTCCTTCTCTCTCCGGAACCTTCTCTTTGTATCGATTCTGTTTGGAGGAAATGGTCGGGTTGTTAAATACGTCGCTGGAAACCGTAGATGAGCAGTCAGACCAAGTAGTTGAGGATGGGAGTCTGCGCAGTTGGCTGTGATTGTGATGAAGCAGTGATTCAGAGTTGCCGTTTTGAGGCTGGTTGGTTTAAGCACATGCAACGGCAAATCAGCGGGGTGGCTCCCGCAGCCGCGGACGTGGAGCGGGACGCAAGGATTGCAGCGAGCTCGGGGCTAATGCATGACGACAGGAATTCGAAAGCTGCTCTCCCTAGATAGCTGGCGAAGCTCAATTCAAACCCATAGATCCGGAGAAAGAGAGAGAGACTTCTTGCAAGAGCGAAGGTGCTGTACTCGGTGAAAGATTGCTGCCCACATATGCATAGGTAGCGGCGCACGGCCCCAAGCTACCTATCGATACGCGCTGGAGCAAGCCTTCTAACCAGGACAGCTGGCGCCACAGGAGACGACGATTCCTAATGGGCGACTTCACCTCTGACATCGCCGTCAAGCATGCTTTTCCCGGCGAATTCGTAATCCGACACACCCTGGACGTTTCGCCTTCCGTTGCCTCAATCGCCAAGGACATCCGCAACGTGGTCATTTCCGCCGTCGTCGCCTGGAGCATCGTCAGCATCGTCTCTTCCATCACCGCGCGTCGCACCCCACCATCCTAGACCCCAGTGCGTTGATCCGAGCTCTGCATATCCGGGAGAAGGCTAACGTCATTCCAGTTCCTACCGAGCTTCTGCGCCCAGACCCTTTTCGCTGTCCGCTTTAGCAGCTGGTCGACCTACCTCGATCCCAGCCTTCTGTACATAGCGCCATGCACATATCACGCCAATTCCAGTCCCTGGCATGGGCGGCGCTCGCTGTGTCGTCAGCCCAGGCAGTATCCATCATCGACAACCTTAGTTTCGGCCACAAAGATGTTATCTCGCAGGACCGCACTACCATTCCAGGCTGGACCGTGTCCGGCGAGGGCCACGACCCGCAGATTCTCTCTGACCGTGTCATCCTGACGCCGCCATACCCCGGGAACAAGCGCGGTCAGATATGGGCACAGAGCCCGATTGACAAGAACGAATTCGTGGCGGACGTCGAGTTCAGAGCCTCGGGGCAGGACAGAGGCAATGGCAACCTGCAGATCTGGCTGACCAACGGCGGAACACCGGCGGGAGGCGTCAGCAGCCTCTACACTGCCGGGCCCTTTGACGGATTGGTGCTGAGCATCGATCAGTACGGCGGACACGGCGGCGAGATTCGCGGGTTTCTGAATGACGGCACGAAATCCTTCAAGGACCACCACAACGTGGACTCTTTGGCATTTGGCCACTGTCCATACCCCTTTCGCAACCGCGGTATCCCGTCGCGCCTGAGGATCACTCAGACCGGTAATAACTTCGCGGTGGAGGTGGATGACAAAACATGCTTCTCTACCAACAAGGTACGTCATGCACACCTAGGAAATGTGGTTACATCTAATAAATGCCGTAGGTGAACATCCCCGCTGGCTATAAATTCGGTATATCCGCTGCCTCGGCGGAGAACCCGGATTCCTTTGAGATCTTCAAGTTCACCGTCTCTACCGCGGATGGGGCCACTCCGCCTCCGCCGCCGGCGCAGCAGCAACAACAGCAGCAGCAACAGCAACAGCAGCAGCAACAGCAACAGCAACAACAACAGCAGCAGCCAGTTCAGGCCCAGCAGCCACCCCAGCAGGCCGCTGCTGGTTCGGTCCCGCAGGATCAGTTCAATGATCTGAACGGCCGTGTCCAAGGGCTTGAAAAGCGCGTTGATGGCATTTACAGCCTTCTCCAAGAAATGAAGACCAGGCACGAGCAAACCCACAACGAGCTCATGAGCCTCAACAAGAACGGACCTATCCATGACCATGTCGGAGCTGTCGAGAGCAAGGTGGGCAAGATCGAGGGCATGTTGATTGCGGTGCAGAAGGACCTGGAAGGAAAGGACTACCGCGACCACCTCGCAAAGCTGCAGAGCGCGCTGAGGGACACTCACGCAGGGCTGCAAGATTCGTTTTCTGATGGTAAGCGTTTCCGAATTCTGCGCGACTCTGTCAAACGCATGCTGACTTTCGGAACAGCGGTGACTCGGCACGCGCCGCAGATGTGGACATTTGTTTTCTTGATCGTCATCGCGCAAGTTCTGATGTTTGGCGGGTATTTGGTGTACAAGCGGCGGCGGGACAGTGCGCCGAAGAAGTACCTGTGAGGCTTTTCGGAAGTGGCTGATGGGGAAACGGCGGCTATCTCTTGTGCATGCGGCGCGGGGTTTTTACGGGCAGCGCAGAGCGGGAGACTCGGGAGACAGGCAGCAGGTGGGCCGAGATCCGGAGTTCTGGAGCAACGTGGATAAGCGAAGGACTTTGTAGGATACGCGGAATGCTAGAGATTCCTCACGCACAACTGGTGGAGTGGGCGCGCTCAGCTCAGGATCTGCGGCAGTGACGCATTGCGAGGAGCCTAAACCGCAGCCTGACTCGAGCCGCGCATTACCTAAGCAACGCAGACCTGACGCTCTCCATCCGCATCCGCATAGCTCTGCCCCGATCACCACCAACATCAACTGTCGCGAGCGCAATTCGCCATGTCCTTCCTGTAGCCCCTCGGACGCCTCGCGCTCGACCCTCTTCTCACCCGCTCTCCCCGACGCGCCCGCCAGCAAACCTCCACCCAGTCTGCCATCGCAGCTTGACTGCTAAATTTCTGAACCCGCGTCCCCACAGCACACGACCTACCGTGTCCGAGCAATTGTACAATAAGGTACGCTCCACCGTCTCTTCTCGCGCCCAGTTGCCTCAATTGACGCCCGCGTGCAGCGTCGTGTGCTGCCTGCTACCCGCCCAAGCTCACCCGACCCATCCGCAGCACAGCTCCACCGCGATCGCTCCCCCCAACTTTCGCTCCTGACGCTGCCGCCACGCTGCCGCCATGTCGCAGTATCCACCGCCGCCTACCGCCGATCAGCAGCACTATGCGCCCATCTACCCGGCCGCCGCCAGCGCACAGCTGATCGAGGCCGCCGCCCAAGGACAGCCGCAGCCGAACGAGGGCTTCAACTTCAGCCCGTCAACAAGTCAGTCGTTGTACGCGAAGATCGAGCCGAGCTTCACCGACCCGAGCCAAAACCAGGGCCCCCCTCACGATGGCGGCTACCCGGGTAACGGTGTCCATGTCGACCAGCAGCATCACCCCATGTCCATGCCGCCGCCTCCCCCGCCCCAAGGCGTAGCCAGCGTTGGCCCTGAGAGCCAGCAGCAGAAGGCAAACCGGCTACGGAAGGCCTGCGACTCCTGCAGCATACGGAAGGTCAAGTGTGACGAGTCTGGTCCGCCGTGTCGCGCTTGCGCCGCGCTCGATATTCCCTGCACCTTCGACCGTCCGAGCCGCCGGCGAGGTCCACCGAACCGCCATGCCGAGGCCATCAAGAAGCGCCGCCTTGAGGGCTCCCCGAACAACATGTCTCCGGCGTCGCCGTCGTCTCCAACGAATGCGGCGCATGCTCTGGCTGCGCTGTCGACCCACCCACCCCTGTCTGCAGAGTCTATTGCTCCTTTAGACACCATTGAGCATTTCATCAATGACTACTTCACCTATATCCACCCACTTTGCCCTTTCCCTCATGAACCAAGCTTTCGCGAGTCTTTCAGGAGAAGGGAAGACTACAACAACCGTCCGTTCCTGGCATTGTTGGCGTCAATGATAGCAGCGCTCGTTTCGTCTTTCCCCCGGAAACCTCGCCTGGTTCTGAAAGCGCAGGGCCGACAAGGCCTCTTTCCGAATCACATGAGTCTCATTGCCCGGTGCCAGCAGGTATGCGCTGCAGCAAGAGGACCTGCTCTGCTTGAGCGGGATGATCTGACCGTGTATGATGCGGCAACCAGCTACCTTGTTGGTCTTTCGCACGCCTACATCTTCCGTTGGAGGCCAGCACGCCTTTACTTTGCAGAGGCGTTGTCCATCATAAGAGCACTGGGCTTGCATGATGCGAAGTCTGAGTTCTACAGGCCACAAAGTAGTGCTAACGGTGACGCATCCCGAGATGGCATCCCGCAGCTTGGCCCGGACTACATCACGCTCGAGATGGGAAGGAGGATCTTTTGGACTACGTTCGTCAGCTGGCGGTAAGTGGCCATCCCGTGTGCGTAAAAAGAAGATATTTTGATTGACCCAGTTCAAGTTCGATGGCGCAATCCGGCTCCATCCACGACGAACTTGTGATCCTGCCGGAAACTCCAGGGAAGCCCTACCCACCGCTGCCCATGGAGGTCGACGACCTTTACATCTACCCCAACCACATCGAGGCCCAGCCCTCCGGCGTCGTCCCAGAGCTCGTTGGCTTCAATGCCAACGTGAAGGTGTACCAATCATACACGACGCTCGCGACAACAGAGCTCACCTACGGTATCAACGAGGTCTTTGACTGGGAGAGGCAAAGCAAGGTTCTTGATCAAAGTCTGCGGAGTTCCAAGCGTGTCCTCGACGAGCTGCCGCCGGAGCTGTCAGTCTGGCTGGAAGGGGCACAGGAGCACCAGGCGCCGAATCTGTTTGCGCCAGGCCAAGAAATGCAGGGTAGAGAGTCGCTCATGCTCTTGGCATTGAACGGTTCCGAGCAGAGCCCCGAGGAGAAGCGTAAGACGCAATACGAAATCCAGAAGGCAAACATCTATCTCAGCCAACTGGCCACGCGGTCGTACATCACGGAGAGATACTTTAACATGCGCGATATTAACAACCACACCAAGGCGCAGAACCAGGAGCAGAGCTCGCCTGCTGTTGGGGCTGCTGGTCTTGACTCGATGCTGCAGCAAGAGCCCAGTCCAAATTACGACGCGCTCGATCACGAGATGACGACGGAGAAGGACAAGATTGTCAAGGACTTGCTGCGGGTGCTGCAGAGCATCAGCCAAATCCACATGGAGCCGAATGCAGACAGTTTTGTAAGTGTGCAAGACGAGCCCGGAGCGATTATTGCACCCCTCCGTTGCGCAATTGACACTGAGACTTGGTTCCTGTTTTCTTCACAGACACACAAGGTTCGGCAGATCGTGTCGACGCTGCTCAATGAGCCGCAGGACCGCAAGAGCAGCGTGGCTCTGCAGGCGGAGCAGTACCTGCACCACTTCCTCGAGATCCTGGTGAGGCTCGACCGTGCGAGGCCCGCAAACCCGCAGAACCAGGATGCGCCCGAGGACGAGGAGGCGGAGCTGAAGAACTGGGCGGATTTAAGGGAATATCAACTCAAAATCGCTCAGGCGGGCGGAGCGTTATCGCTGCAGGGCAACCCTTGAAGAGTGGGGGGTGTAGTATGACACCACTACGCTTTCTCTGAGGACCTCATTTTTTGGCGCCGGTGTTTTTGTTTTTCCTTCCTTTCCAAAACTTCGGCCTTTTCTCTTTGTTTGACGGACTTCGTGCCATCCGCGCTTCTCAAGCGCCACCGCCACCGCCAGAGACCTTTACTGGAAGTCCGGAGCAAACTGGGTTGCATTATTGTTTCGCTGCTGGGATCGTTGTCTTCATTGGCGGGATTGGGGTTGAGAGAAAGCGAAGAATCTTCTCGAGATCTCCGTCATCTCGCCCTGTTCAAAAGCAAAAAGAGTACATTGCGCGCGCACACACACACACATGGACACGGATTGCAAACGTTAGCTGTGCGGCTATCACGGTACTCAGGAAGGGGAAGGGAAATCAGGATGAGGAGAAAGGCAAGAGCAGAGAGATCATACAGCCCAGTGAAAGGTGGGTGGAGACGGTAGGGATTAAAACGGAACGGTTGGGGAGATTGGGAACACCGGGCTACTACTACTACCACTACTACTACTTTGTAGGATAGAGATTGCTTCATAAAGTCGCTCTGGCAAAGGAGAGCCCGGTCTGCAGTGGATGTTTCCAAAGGCTGTTTTTTCACCGGGGTTGCTTGGTGCTCATGTGCATTGAAAATGAGGGCGGCTATCCGGAGCTTGTAGCCCATATATAACTGGCAGGACTTTACCCAACAGAGTCGGGTACTTCTTATGCCCAGTGACGCACAATCATTCAGCTGTCACTGGACACTGCCTCGGAAAGAGCAGAAAAATGATAATGGTGATGCCAGTACGGCAACGCTCACAGACCAACCGCGCAGCTTTTGCCCTTGCCGCACCACCACCACCACCACCGTGCCGCGGAAGATCGCCGCAAGCTTCTCGACTTCCCCGAACATTTTCCCGCGCGACCACCCACCCTCGGTGCCGCTTGCTCAACGACCACAATCCGGAGCCTCCTCCCTCCATCCCGTCACCTCCGGCGCAAGAGCCTCAATTGGCCTTCCCGCCGACCGAGACGCAGTACGCACCCGCGCTCTCTCTCTCTCTCTCTCGCAAGCAACAGCGTGGGAGCCCGAGAAACTCGATTACGAAACCGCGAGTGTACGACACCGAGCCGACGGAAGATTTGAGGGAAAGAGAAAGGGTTTCCGAAGACGACGACGACGACGACAAGGCACAATGGCGAAGAAGGCGATACAGAAGGACCAGATCGTCAAGTTGATCGTGGGCGCGGGCCAGGCCAGCCCGTCGCCGCCCGTGGGTCCGGCGCTGGGAAGCAAAGGTGTGAAGAGCATGGATTTCTGCAAGGTACGTGTGCAGTGTGTGTATATGTGTGAGGGAGAATATGTTTCTTTTTGGTCGTTGGCGGGCGCCTTTTCTCTCTTTCTTTCCCTCTCCCTCGGTCATGTTCCTCTCACTCGCTCCTGTTTCTCCTCCACTTCGATCATTCCTGCATCATCAACCGGTCAGAAGCAATCCCGAGCCTCAAAATCCCACACCTTTTCTTTCCCTTGCTCCCCCTCGCTTTCCCCCCCCCCCATCCATCTCCAATCCGTGGTAGAGACGGGGGAAAAGCAACCGACGAAAGCTGACAGCACCGACCCCGCCCCCCCAACAGGAATTCAACGCCCGCACCGCGCACTACAACCCGGGCACGCCCATCCCCGCCCGCGTGACGGTCCGGCCGGACCGCTCCTTCCACTTCGAGCTGCGCACGCCGCCGACGGCCTCGCTCCTCATGGCCGCCGCGGGCGTCAAGCCGGGCAAGAACAACCGGCCGCGCGGCGCGGGCAACACGGGCGGGCCGCGCGCCAACGCCGAGGGCATGGCCGGCCGCGCCGGGACGGGCAAGAACGTCGAGGTGCGCGGCAACAGCGCGACGGGGACCGTCGGCACCGTCAGCCTCAAGCACGTCTACGAGATCGCGCGCATCAAGCAGGGCGAGTCGCGGCTCGGCGGGCTGGCGCTGCAGGGGCTGGTGAAGAGCGTGGTCGCGCAGGCGGGCAGCATCGGCGTGGTCGTCGTGCCGTAGGTGTGGCCGATCGCTTTGGTCTTTTTGAAGTTGCCCCGGGGGGGAAAGGGGGAGTTTCCCATGTTGTTGGGGGTGGTGGGAGGGGTTGGATGGATGGGTCGGTTGAGAAGGGGGGTCCTGCTGAAGGTGGTTGCTCTCCACTCCTCCCCCGCCGGTTTCATGGAGGATGGCTGTGGTGGCGGTCTCTGGCAGCGGCCGGCTCGGACTTGCTGAGGGAAAGGCGAAAGAGTGTCGAGAAGGCGATTTTCGAAAGGGTCCGGAGTATTGCGATATGGTAGAGGAGTGTATAGGGAAGGCTTGGAGAAGGGGCATCCAGAGTTTTTGCTACACCACTCAAGAGTGGAGAGATTGTTCTTACGAGGTCTTTGACGATTCCCTTGTCAGAAACAACGGCAGAGCACTGCACAGGTTGCAACATTTGTAAGAATACCAATAACATGTATATTCATTCACCTTGCAATTGATGTTCCACTCTTGTTGGGGATGAAGAAGAAGCTGCGATTATCGCGCATTGCACGGATGCATTTATCTTTTCCCCCCTCTGGTGATACATTAAAGCACATCACTCAGGTCTATAATATGAGTTTGAAAAGCGTCATACCGTTCCAAAAACACCCGCGCCATCCATCATGATCGGATTTTTCAAAGTGTGTATCCGGAATACTTCCTCATCTCGTAGCCTCTCCTCATCCTACATAGCTAAAGGAGCCATGGCGTTCTGCCCTTCCCGTTCACGCAGTAAACTCTACGTCCATCCCCACAATGGCCCTCTCTTCTTCTTGCCGCTCTCCTCCCAAGTCTGATCGGTCTTGTAAGGGACAATGCCAAGAAAGCAAAACACTCAGACAATTGTCTCCAGCTCCCTCGCGTATCCGAGCGTGTTCTGGATGACCTGGCCGCTCAGCTGCATGACGTCCTTCTCCTGGTTCAAGCTCTCCTGCTCCTGCTGGGGGAAGTAGATGCGGCCGTCCTTGCCGAACCAGCCACGGCTCTTGGCGAACTCGATGACGGCGCCCTCGCTGTCGAGGAAAAGGAGCGACTTCGCGTCCGTGATGGGGATGGAGGGATAGGCCTTTTCGCTGCAGGAGGCGATCTCATTGCGGATGGTGGCGACGAGGACCTACAAGGCGGGGGGACACGGAAAGTCAGCTCTCACAAATCTACAGTACAACCCATCATTCGCCTTATCCGATCAGGCGTCGAAGGGGGGAATGCTTACATTCGAGAAGACGCTGAACTCTTCGCTCGGCACCCGCTCGCTCTTGGTCTCGCCCCAGACGCGGTCGTAGCTGCCCTCCATCAGCGCCTGCTCCAGCCGGACGGGGTACTGGATGAACTGGTCGTCCTCCAGGCTGGACGCGGAGCCGGCGGCGCTCTGGGCGACCTCGAGGCTCTCGAGCAGGGTGTGGAAGCCGGCGTAGTCGCCCTGGCTCAGCAGCAGCAGCAGGTACAGGCCGGTGATCTTGCTGGCGCCGCTGCCGCGGCGGGGCAGCAGGCGCTCGGGCAGCTGGTAGAAGGGCTGCAGCGAGTGGAAGTAGCGGGTGAAGCCGTCCGGGTCCTGCTGCTTGATGCTGAGCAGAGCGCCCAGCTCGAGGATCTCGCGCGCGGCCAGCAGGTGCGGCGCGGGCGTCGAGGGCGAGGGCAGCAGGGCGTTGTGCTTGAGCAGCGTCACCTTGGCGCGCGAGAGGAGCGGGGTCGCCGACGACGGGTTGCTGCGGAGGGCGGTCTGCAGCTGCTGGGTTATGGTCTGGAGCTCCTTGTCTGCCATGGTGCTGGTGGAGGAGGGCGAGGGCGGTTGCAGTGGTGCTGCTGAGGACGAGGGTTGAGGCTGCGGCGGTCGTGCAGCGGGCGGTGGCGAGGATTGGGCGGGTGCGGAGGCGGCGGACGGATAATGGGGCTGGGATGGAGATGGAGCAGCGGGAGTGGCAGTCGGAGGCGGTGGAGGTGGTGGTTGATGGTTTGGTGGAAGTTGAGGACGGCGTTGGCGGTGATGGTGCTGAGCTCCGGGTGCTGGCGCAGCGCTCGGAGCTTGGGGGCCGGAGTTCAGCCGGGCGGATACGTCAGGCACGGCGAAGCTCCGCTCCCAGCCCATGCACACGGGCTGCTCAAACGTCCTCGGGAAGCTGAAGAAGGCACGATTCATCCTGCAGAGCTGGGTGGAAGTTAGACACGCTCTCTGCGACTGCAAAGAGGGCTCTGTAATAAAGCCAGCGGCTGACAGGGACCAGCAAAGCAACACACGCACATGGGGGCTGAGCCGCGCGAGGCGACGAGCCAGATGACCACTCGCCGCCTCGCTCTCCCTCGTAGCACGCGCGCACGTCTGGATGTGGCTGGTCGTGTGTTTCTGGAGCCTGTCCCAGTTACACGGCTGCATATCTTTGCCCAACTAATGCACCCGGGTCCGCGCTATCTGCGGGTCCTAGAGACGGTTTGATCTCACCACTGCGCCTGCAGCGCCTAGCTCATTCGGCCGTCCTTCGATATATTTGAGGCAGTAACAGCTGGCGAAGCGACACACTTGCATAAACATGACGATGTTACGTACGCTCTCGTACGACCAGGCGCAACATGTCCTGGCCTTCCCGAGTATGTCTCACCAAAGTATCGCACCATACTTACGTAGCTTGTTGCCTACATGTATCCATGGAATTCTCAAACTTGCATCTACATCCGGATATCTACTTCGGCTACTCGCGAGGGAAAAATATACCATCTCTTCCAGGACATGAAAGGATAAAATCTTTGTAACCTGCTGTGCCTCCTCATGCTCCCGTGTACAACACAGTCGTCTCGTGCCTTGCCGTAATAGCTGCCCAAGCAGACAATATTCTTGATTGCTTACCGGGGTGACGGTGCCGCATGCGAAAGCCGTGGAAAGCCGTTAGAAATGGTAACCATCCCCCAATTCCAATCAGGGAATTTGTGATTACACCACGATGCTGCTATTTGACCTCCGTTCTCGCCTACCCCCCACGTCAGCACTCTAGTCCGAGAATGCAGCTACACTTACTGGCCTATTGGGCTTGTACGCATCTCTGTTGGTGGTCTGAAATAGCACTTATCCGTAGAAATCAGAGCTACACAGTGGCATCTCGATGCTTCATTCACTTCACATGTGCTGTAACGGGTGGTCCCTCCTTGAAAGGAAGATGCATGCAAGCCAATCCGTTGGTCTACAAACGATATCATTTTCCATCTAAGCGGGCAATATCTCCCGATTTTTTTCTTTCATCCAACCGGCCATGGCTCTATTCCATCATCATCATCATCATCATCATCATCCAGCTGTCCACCAGTCTACAGCCTCATGAGCACCGCCTCCCTTTCCTCCTTCGCCGCCGCCCCGATCCTATACGCCGCCTTCAACGCCGTCGCCGCATCCTCCGCCTGCCGCTCGTTCCGCGCGTGCACGACGCCGATCGGGTGCGCCGCGTCCGCCTTCTCGCCGGGGAAAGCCAGCTTCGTGAAGCCGACGGCGGGATCGACGTCGTCCTGCGGCCTGCGCCGGCCGCCGCCCAGCGCCACGACCGCCAGCCCGACGGAGCGCGTGTCCACGTCCTCGACGACGCCCTCCCTGTCCGCGAAGACCTGCGCGACGACGGGCGCCTTGGGCAGGTGCTTCTCGGGCGCGTCCATGAAGCCCCGGGGCCCGCCCAGCGCCTCGACCATGCGGCCGAAGCGGTCGGCCGCCTCGCCGCTCTTCCACGCCAGGAGCAGCTTCTCGCGCGCCTCCTCCCTCGACGCCGCGATGCGCGCCTCGACCAGCGTCTCCTCGGCGAGTGCGAGGGTAATCTCCCACAGCCGCGCGCTGCGCACGTCGCCCTTCAGCAGCGCGACGGCCTCCTCGACCTCGACGGCGTTGCCGGCGCTGCGGGCGAGCGGCGCGCTCATGTCGGTGATGAGGGCGCGCGTGCGGGTGCCCGCGCCGTTGGCCACGGCGACGATGCTGGCCGCCAGCTCCTCGGCCTGCTCGACGCGCGCCATGAAGGCGCCGTTGCCCGTCTTGACGTCCATGACGAGCACGTCGAGCCCCGCCGCCAGCTTCTTGCCCAGGATGCTGGCCGTGATGAGGTCGACGCTCTCGACCGTCGCCGTCACGTCGCGGATGCCGTACAGTGTCTTGTCCGCGGGCGCCAGGTCCGCCGTCTGCCCGATGATGCAGCACCCGACGTCCGCCGTCACCTTCCGGAACACCTCGGGCGCCGGCGTCGCCACGTAGCCCGGGATGCTCTCCAGTTTGTCCAGCGTGCCGCCCGTGTGCCCCAGGCCGCGGCCGCTGATCATCGGCACGTAGCAGCCCGTGGCCGCCAGCAGCGGCGCCAGCGGCAGCGAGATGAAGTCGCCCACGCCGCCCGTGCTGTGCTTGTCGACGACGGGGCCCGGGACGAGCTCCTTCGGCCACGAGAGGACCTGCCCCGAGTCGCGGACTGCTGATGTGAAGGCGATGCGTTCCTCCAGCGTCATGCCCTTCATGTAGACGGCCATGGCGAAGGCTGCGATCTGCCCCTCCGACAGCGTCTTGGATGTGATGCCCGCGACGAAGCGCTGGATGTCGGTCGTGCTCAGCGCCAGCCCGTCGCGCTTGCGGCGGATCACTTCTTGCGGGAGCCAGGCGTCCATGGTTGTTGACCGTACGGGAGGAGTGCGTGTTTTGGCGGGGGGGTTGGAAGGGCGCCGAATGGTGAGGTCGAAGTATTCGTAGCTGCCGTGAGGTATCGAGTTTGGAGGTTCGAAAATGGGCGGGGTGAAGGAGGGGAGGGTTAGATGAGGGTGTGTGGAGCAGCGGGGAGAGAAAAGGAGGCGGGTGTGGGTGATGTGGAGCCTGGGTGGTGCTCCTTTTTCTAATAATAATGGAGTACGAGGATCGATCTTGGTCTGGTCGTCTAACTAGGTTCAACAAGGTGGGCTGAGATTGCTGCGTTTGTTTACCGCCCAGGTCAGCTTGCATGCGCATGGCGGGCAGCTCGCCGAAACAGCTTGGGCGACGCGGCAGCGGGCAGCTCTTACCGTGAATATTGGAGATGCTGTTTCACCTGCAGCTGCACCCCGTGTTGCAGAGTGCGACTGTCACTGGCCATTGGGAGTGGTGGCAGCGGCATTGGTTCATGTACGTCGTCGTCGTATCGCAGCGGAGGCAGCCGGGGCCGTGCGAGCTGTGCCCCGCGGCGGGGGGAACAAGCGCAGCCTGTGCGGATCATCTTCGGTTGCCTCCGGCGCCCTGCTGGAAGAGGAAGTTGAGAATGACCCTCCCCCATCAAGCGACTCTGGAAGCGTGGTACGAAGTAGAATGGAAATGAGATTGAATTCAAGCTTCGATTCCAAAACGCCAAACCCCTTCTCCAAAACCCATTGGTATACCGCCATCCGACCTCCAAACACCGAAGCCATGCTCAGATAAACACGAGTCATCTGCTCACCGCTCGTTATCAACACGCCCGCCTTTAGTAACTCTGCCTTCCCTTCTTCCCGCCGACTCTCTCCTCCATTCTCCGAACCAACCCTTTCAAGCCCACACCCCTCTCGCAGTTAGCCTCCAACCACTTCTCCATCCCCTCCCTACACCTCTTCATTCCCTTGAGCACCGGCAGCTTCTGTCCCTCCTCCTGCTCCATCCATTTCGTCGGATTGAGCAGCAGGTCGAACAGCTCCCCCCAGAGCTCCGTCTGCCAGTATCTCTTGAAGCTCTCCCGTAGCCTGTAAGTCTTGGTCGCACCCGCGCCCAGCACCGCCCCTCTCTCGGCCACCGTCTCGATGTACTTGCCGAACAACAGCGAGTGCATTGTGCCCGCGAGGCCATGATAGTCAACCTGGAAGGTCCACGGCCGCATCTCGCGCATCTCGGCGCAGTCGGCCTCCGTCGTCTTCCAGTCGGCGACGAACTGCACGTCCGGCTTGAATGCCCGCATGTCGATGCCGCGGCCGAGGTCGATGAGTGAGATTCCCTTGCGCGACCACCCACCCGAGCCGTCTGCCCTGTACTGCGACGACCACTGACCGTCCGGAAGCGGCGTGTCCAGCCGGGCGAGCACATTGTCGGCCTTGAGGTCGCCGTGGACGATGCCCTTGGCGTGCAGCGCCTCGACCGTGCGTAGCAGCTCAATGGAGAAGAACATGGCGAGCTGTTCGTCCATGACGCCAGCGCCGCCGGTGGTGACCTCGGCGCGGGCGACGTTGACAAGATCCAAGAGAGTGCCTTGGTCGCGGTACTCGAGGATCAGGTAACACTCGTCGCGGAACATGCGCATCTCGTAGGCATGAATGATGGACTCGGCGGCGCGGGACACACCCAGACGGCGGTGTGCCTGACGGATGATGTAGAACTCCCAGGCGGAGGGCGGATCCTCCATCTTGATGGCCTCAAGTGGCTTACGTGTGACTGCGCCGAAAGCGCCCTTGCCCATCTGTGCGGGCCCTTCATCTTCATCGACGTCCATTCCTATGGATTTGCTTTCAGCAAGATACACGGGAGCAAATGCACCTTCGCCGAGCTGACGCTTGACTGTGTATTCCCGGTCACCGCCGTCGAAGTAAATGGTTGGGGGGACAAAGCTGCTTCCGGTCTTGTCACCACCGCTCTTTGCTTTGGCAATGGCCTTGGTGAACTTCTTGATCTCCGCGTGGCGACCGTACGAGCGGTCGAGTTCGGCATGGTACCCGTCGTAACTCGAAACCGGCGGGTGGACGTTCTCTAAGATCGTCTGGCGAATCTGCTCATCTACAGGATTACACTGCCTATCCTGGATAATTGGCCCCTTAGGCAAGACATCCTTGGTTTCCTGCAGAACGGCTGGTTTGGAGATGCCCAGGGGAGCGGGCTTAGACTTAGGGTCCTTAGGCTTCGGCAGAGCAGGCTGCACCATTCTGCCACCATTCTCTTTCAGGGCTTCCTCCAGAATCTCGTTGAACGATCCGCTTAGATCTTCCGTCTGGTCCTCCAAGATGGTGGGGGTCTTGCCTCCCGACTGCCGGCTGGGTGTCTTCGCGTTGAAGAAGTCCTTCTGCTCTGCCAGCACTGTCGCGGCACCAATAGACGACTCGGTCTTTTCAGCAATGGGAGTCATAAATGGCAGGCGATTGTTAGCCATTTGAACTTGGTCCCGATATGTTCGTCTAGGAACCTCAACGTCCTCTGGTGGTACAGGAACATAGCGAGTTGGCAAAGCGGCGGCTTTATGTTCTGGAGAAGTCGGCGTGTGGAGGTCCTCTGGTTCCTGTGAGCCTTCGTACCCTTCATCGTCATGGATTTCTGTTGCAGTTCTTCCAGTCGCCTCGTTCTCGCTCTCACCTTCTTCTGACCCACTTGCTTCCGATTCGTCGTCTCTTGGCACATGCCTGCTTTCCGTAAACTCTGACCATGCGCTTGCACGGCTGGCATTGGTATCGTCGTCATCGTCCATCGCGCTCTTGACCGTGAAGTCGCCTTGTGTCGTCTCGTCACCGTATTCGCTCCCCGTACCGGACATCCTGCCAGTGCAAGTACTCTCTCCCCCACTGGTGTAGGTGTCATCGTCGTCGCTCTCTTCCTCACTTTCTTCCTCCTCAGACTCCTCCTTCGTCTCCTTTAGAGGTTGATTGAAAATGCCGTAGATCTCTTCCATGGCTTCTTTGGTGTTGATAGTCATTGTCGGCTCTGCGGTCTTCTTCCTCCTAACAGGTTTATGGCCTGTCGGGGATCCCAGGTTTGCTCGTACTGGAAACATCAGCATGAACGGTTCTGTTCAGAGCAGAGTTGTGACTTACTCGTCTGCGTCTCGTTTTGAACTTCCATAACCTTGATTTTTCTCGTCCTGTTCGCACGCTCCTCTTTGCGCTGCTTCTTCAACATCTTGGCCCTCTGAATTTCCTCCTGTGACGGCGGTGCATTCTCGTCGTTAACATCGTTGAGCGAAACGCTCTGCTGCAAGCCTTTAGCGAGCATTGCAGCCGGGTCCTTCATGGGGGACTGCTGCGGATCTTTCGGTTTCAGTACGTTCCTCTCCTTCTCCTTTCTGGCCCGTTCTTGCTTCCGCTTCTCCGCATCTTGGCGGTTAATTGCTTTCCAGTCGTACTGCATCCATCCCCTATGTCTCGCTCGGAGCTCCTCGAAGCAAAACTCCGCAGCCATCGGATCATCTGCATTCGGATATACAGCCTCTAGGTTCACGAAGACACGCTCGATCTTTCCCGTTCGCGGGTTCACAGTCTGCTGAGCTTCACGCATGGAGCTGTTCTCCGCAGAAAGAGATTCGGATAAGGACTGCATACACATAACAGAGCGTAAAAGCACGCCGTCCAAAATTAGTCCTGGTCTTCGTAAATATTTCGGAAGAGAAATCGGGGAAACAAGCGGGGGAGGCATCTCAGTGCGGAAACTTACCTGGTCCTTGAATATCATCAGCTTCTCTGCGCCAACGTTCCTCTTGCCTCCATTCAACTTCTGTCCTGCCCAAGCCTGAGCCTCTTGCTTGTTTTCCTTCTTGCGCTCCGCCATTGTCTGAATCGACTCGCCTTTCCTGGCAGCTCCTCCAAGAACGGATTGCTTAGGCTCCTCTGAATCGGCGAAGATAGCCATCTTGGCCTTCTTCTGGGGTGCAGCTCCAGATGAGCCGCCTTGAGGGTTGGGCGAGCCAGCAGCCGAGCCGAAAGCATCACCCTTGTCTGCCAGCGCCGCCCTGACGATCGGAAGAGCGGGGCTCGACGGGCCGTTGTTGTCCTGATCGCGAGCCTCCATGCGCTGCTGGAACTCGCCGTACTTGCGCAGCAGGCGAGCGCTCGGGTGTGCTTCCTTGTCGACGCCCATGGAGAACACCTCCTCAGCCTGGTTCCAACGTCCCTGCGTCTCCAAGTATGCCGCGAATTCCTCGTAGAAGAGCGCAAGGCCGTCGCCGATGTTGTGTCGAGCCAAGAAGGCGAAAGTCTGTCTTGGCTCATCGGAAAAGAGCTTGATGTAATTGAGCCAGAGCTTGAGGTAGCGCGGGTCGTTTTTGTAGTGTGGTGATTTGAGGAACGCTTTGGTCGCCCTCTCGAGTAGTGGCAGCAGCTGCGATTGTTGGGAAGTAGGGTTGGGGTATGTGTCAAAGGTCCACTTCACGTAGCGGTCGTAGACGTCGAGTGGGTCGTCGGACTCGTCGATGGTCTCGAGCTCTTGTTCGAATTCTTGCCGCTTGACGTTGTTGATCTTCTCTTGATCTGAGGGAATAGGCTTCAATGCACTGTCGGCATTCTTAGGTGAGAGAACAGCTGCAAGTGCTCTTGCTGACCGACCGCCCTGCACGCGCTGGATGTTTTCCTTGTGAGGCTCTATTTCGTCGAAGTTGATGAGGTCGTCGGCCGCCATGGTGACGGTGGGGTATCTCGTAAATGAAACTGAAAGAAAGAGTAAAGAGTAAGGCAAATTGCTGGCGGGCTTCAAAGAGTTTGGCAAGTGATTTTGTCGTGGCGGGCTGGTGGTTAGTAGAGATTCGTCAAGGTGTTGGGCAGAGATGTTTGGAAATGGAAGCTGCGACTGTTGGTAAACAAGCGCCAAGCCACTAACCGTCGCGACGCAACACGTGCCGCAGCTTGGCCTCCACGCGACGTCACCCCTGCACAGAAGCTTCTCTCACGCTACCAAGTGGCTTTTACACATTTGGACCCGTACATTTGATTCATTGACAGACATTTGACTTCTTGCAAGATCTAACTACAAGAAAACTCATCATGCGTTCGTTGGGACGATTAGGAACGCATGAAACGCATCCGTATGGCCCGCTTTCATAGGTCGTAAACATGGCATCGTTAAAGCAATCACGTACAAGGAAAATTAAAGAACGTTCGAAACAACCGAGCCAACAAGGCGAGAATGGGAGAGAGAGCCAAATCGAGTGGGGACGAGTAGCCGGAGATGTGCGCCGGGGATATGCAATTCCTGTGATGCGCGAAACAACTTATGCTGCTGCTGTCAGAAACGCAGGAGTGCCCCGCCAAGAACGCAAAGGAGAAAAATCGAAAAATAAACTAAAGCGAATTAATGAAATGAAGAATGATGAGAAAGGTCGTTGCTTTCGTCGTCATCAGGGATTCAAGGAAACTCAGATCGCCTTACTGCGCCCACAGCACCCTCAATGTGCATAAAGGACATCCACAAGGTCGCACCTCTACGAAAATAAATCAGCTCGTGGCCACCGATAGCCATCGCCGTACGCCGGGAGTCGTATGCCGCAATCGCTATGCAAAGTCAACGCTCTTTGTGCAGTCCAACGCCTGTCGTGTAAAGTGGTCAAGCTAGCTCCCTAAGCCGCCAATACGCTCCTCAAAACTTGCAGACTCCTCAAAGAGGCGTGGCGACATCATCCGAGGGAATGTGTTGCTAAAGTTGCTGGTGGAAGGCCGCCCACAGAATGGAGATCCCAACCGTCTCGCCGGGTCCGCCGAAGGCTGTGGGGCCAATTCCGGCTGATCTTCCTGTTCAACCGTCATCGGCGATCCACTTGATTGGTCAAACGATGACGGAGGAGTGAACAGTGCGGATAGGTGCCTCGCACCACGATTCATATCGCCCAAGCTGAAGCCACGGGCCCGCACACGGCGGTTGCTGGTTTCAGCGGGAGCACCGAACAACTCTTGCAAGATGTTCTGTCCAACGTGCGAATTATCGGCGTTTTGCAGGTCTTCCAAGTACTGCTGGGCTCTGCGTTTGAACGATCGAGTAATGGGAATTGGGGCGTGCAGTTCGACAGGAGGGTCAAGCATCGGCTGAGGCTGAGAAACAGGCCGGACGGTTTGCGTATCGTGGCGCGTCTTCTGGGGCATGGCAGTAAATGGAGAAGCAAGAGAAGAGCTAGATGAGTGACCGGACACGGGGCTCCCCAGACCGAGGCCAACCTGGAGTGACTGGCTCTTTTGATGGGCATTAGAACGAGCATTCTGCTGACCAAGCCACTCATCGTCCGGGGCTTGTTGGGATTCATCAGTCGCCAATGCATGAAGGGGGTTGCCCATCTGCATCATGGAAGAGGTACTCGTGGTCAAGGAAACGTTCATGTCGCGAGTAGAGAATGAGTCGGACGAATTGTTCCGATCCGCGGGCTGGGCAGGTTCAAAGGGCGAGGTCATTGGGGCAGTTCCTGAGCTTGGCTGAGAACGTGGAGAAGAAGATGGGAATGGAGATGGTGTCCGGGTTTTCAGAAGCCGCTGATAGTGAGCGGCTAGCATAGGCTGACGCTTGCTGAGCTTGCGGAGTCTTCCACGTGCAGCTGCTTCTGAACGAGGCCATTTGATCCCGGGTTTCGGAATATCATGGGTTGTAGGTGTGTTGCTGCCACTACGTCCATTCCTCGCGAATGGAGTATTTTGGCTCTTCGCAGCCAAAGCACCCCTCCAAGTCTTCTTGGCTTGTCGTGCAACTTTAGTGCAAATACCCAAAGGAGGAACAGTTCCAGGCAGCATCTTGAACGGAGTGACTGTGGGGTCTTGTAGACACATCATGTAAGTCAACCAAAGATGGTCATCCATTGCTTTGGTCCAAATTGTGTCCTTGCGAGTCCTGATACGCTTTGCGGGTCGCTCGGTGTTGTACGCCTGAAGAGGCGAGGAAGGAGGAAACTGGCTGGGCTTGGGCTCCGGAAAGACAAATGGGTCTGAGTTGTCACTCTCGGGGCTTGTGCAGCTGCCGCCATACGAATCCATGCTGCCACGGGAGGAGACAGAGGAATCAGAAATGCCGGAGCATGCAGACGACGGGCGACTGATGCTCTCGGCCTGGCTTTCAATGTCCGCATCGTGGTGAAACTGTCCAGTGCTGGTTCGCTCCATCCCGATCTGGGCCACCGGGGTCTTGGGCGGAGAGAAAAGGCGGAATGCGTTGGGGGTTGGAGCGAGATAAGCTCGATCGGGTTCAGAAGGTGTGTCTGAGAAAGGTGCGTAAGGCGCGTCGAAGCCAGGCTCAGGAGCCTCAATTGTCGGGATAGGCAGGTCCTTCGACGCGTTCGAGAAGTTGGTAGGCGCGTACGATGGCAAAGCACGCCTGCGGCGTCTGACTCGGTAGGCCTGGCGAGGAAGTTGAGGTGGCTCTGTGGGTTCTTCGGCGCACTCAGGCTCCGGTGTCCGTGGTTGTTCGCCGTCCGTGTAGTGGAAGGTGAAGTTCTTCGGCAACGTAACTGAGAGATGAGGCCGTACGGGAGGCATTTTGATCGGCGATATATAAGATGACCGGTAAGGAATCAAGTGTCGGAGATTGTTTATCCCTTGATTGTCGTCCACCAAACAGGAAGAGCACGTGTGGTATCTGTTATCGGCCTCCTTGCAGGCTGAATTCCAACGACACGGTGTCGGCCAATCACCCCAGAAAGCTTGGAGAGTCTTGTTGTTTGCTAGCGAAGCTGGTCGGGATGCCTCTGTGCTCGCGCGAGGATCGAATCACGCTGTCGTCTGGCAGGCGCAATGTTTTGGTTTTGTTGTTTTGGTGACTGGAGTCCTCCTCAGCTGTCGCGGATACGTGGCGCACGCGTCTCTCGACCAGTCTGGGGGTTGCGAGTCGTGCCAGGTGGGAAGATCAACGGGGAAAGGCGGTGGAGCGAGTGTGGTTGTAATGAGTGTGGATGCGACAGCAGCGCGCGCAGTGTCGCCGGAGCAAATCGAGTTATTCCGCCAAAGAAAAAGTGGAAATACGGTAAGGAAGATCGCGGATGGGCGTGTGCGATAGAAGGAAACCGAGCGACGGAGCGGTGGCTGGGCAAAGAGACGTCGGCGTGGGAGGCGCAAATAGGCGGGCGACGGGTTGCGCGGCGATGAGGAGGCTGGTTGTTGCTACTGGCGAAGGTCGCTAGGTAGGCGCTTGTCACGGCGTAGTGCGCATGGCCGGAAGAGGATGGTGGGCGGCGGTCTGGGGGGAAGTCGAGCGATGTAGCGACAAAGCGGAGAGGTGGTGAGGCGGGCGAGGGTCGATGCGACGGGCAGGATGTGGAAGCGGCGATGCACCTGGCGGCTGCCCGTGTGCACCCGTCCGCGCTAGCATCACAATAGCGCCACCCTGGCTGGCACGGCTTACAGGAAGGCTTCAACACCGATTCGAACACCGCCGGCAGACCCTGAAAACTGGAAACGCAATGCCAGCCGACGCCCGCACCGACCCAGCCGCCGCCGACGTAGCAACAGCCGTCGCAGCCCGCAGCCTCATGGCAGCAATAGCGTAGCAGCAGCCGCCAGAAGCAGGCACCGAAAACGGCGGTCTGTCTGCGCGGCACCCGACGAAGGACGACGGCCACGCCATGCGCGCCTATCAACAGCCCTCGCGCCGCTGGCTGTCCTGCCAGATGCCCTTCGCGGCGATTGGCTGCCCGCGCACCGCAGCACAGCGCGGAGGCATCCACCCACCCCGGCCGCTGTGACATGCCCAGCCCGACACAGTTAGCGTTCTGACGCGCGACGGACGCGTCGACGCGTTCTGGTGGGTCATTCGGCCTCAACGGACGGGCTCTTCTCCAATCCCCCGTGTTTCGTCGCGACCGGTTCGGCCCAGGGAACAGCGCTGCGAAGGGGTGGTTCTCAGGCTGGTGCTCGGGCTGGTTGTCTCCTGCGAGGCCGTTGGGCACTATGCAAGGCCTTGCGTTGTAGTGTTTCGCCCGCCCAGCCTCGCGCGCCGTCAAAGCGCGCGACACGGCCGCCGATCAGGCGGACATGGAGCGCACGCCGTCCAGGCCGGAGATCCCTCGACGGGAGGCACGGACACTTATTACAAAGTTGGCCGCTGGCATCTGCAAAGACTCGAGCGCCGCCCAATCGCTCTGCTTCCATCGCCCGCGCCGTTGGCACAGCATCGTGCCATGCATACATACGTGGTCGCCGCTTCGGTCGTGGTCGTGCAGCTATCACTCTGCTTCCTGCACTGCATCCGATCACGTCCCAGAGCTCGCCAGCTTCCCCTCATGCGGCGTCCGACAGGGCCCTACGTGGTGATCCACGTTGTCCGTAGGTTGGCATATTGTGAGGAGAAGCGGAGCTACTGTGTCTCAGTTGTCCCCGCTCCTGTAGTGGCATGCATCGAGATCTCTGCCGTCTCAATTCACAAGCGATCAATCTCCGATGGCGTTGGGGGCTTGGTACGATAAAAATAAGAAGCGGCTGATGTCGAGCGGTCACGACGCCTCCCGGCCAGCCGTCCCCCTCGTGTAAGTTTCCCTCGGTTTCTTTCTCGCTTCTCCGACTGCAGGCAGTGGCTCTATTCTCTCCTCCGTCGTTGTTTTCTTTGTCATTCGGCGCTTTCTAGTTCCAGAATCATGCAACGCATGGTACGATAGCCGCGCATCCAACTCACTGCCGCCTAAAACGCCGACATAGGGTGGTCAGCGCGCAGGAACCACATCTGCTTCCCATGGGATGGCCTTGCCGACCACGCAGGAACTCATTGGGGCCATGCAGCCCTGTCAGGCGGCGGCATGTCTTCTGCGCAAAGGCTCGATCCGAGCCATATCCGTACAGACGCCATCTTCTTCAAGAGGGGGGATGGGCAGTGCGGCAGGGCGGACGGGAAGGCTGAGCATGTGGTCATCAGACTAAGATCTCGATGACGCCGGATGATCATTGAGGTGCACCCGACGGGTTTCTGGCCCGCAGTCCACGGTATAGCACGTGAGAAGCGGTTACGACGGACACTAGGTTGAACGTTGACGTACTGCGTGGTAACGACTCAACGACCATCCCAGCGCCTGGCGATTCACACTATCCTGGCTCGATCTATGTTCATCGAACATGAAGTTTCCAACTTTCCGTTAGCTCAGTCATCTTTCCCGCTTCACGGCACATGGTCCACAGCGAAGGCACGCCTTGCGATCTGCGCCTGAGGAATGCGGAATGAGCGCGCCGCTGCATTTCATCGTCAACGAAGAAAGTATACGCTAACGGTCGCTTGGCTCCAGGCTATCTTGAAGACTACACCACAACCTGTGGTAGTGTATCCTTCCACCGTGGTTCATTCGCCGTTGCCATCCATTCCACGCAATCGTCGATCTATTTTGGTGACGTCCACGTTGCGTGCAGCCAAACATTTGGCGTTTGTTTTGAAGACGATCCAGAATTCCCCGAGCAGCTGAGATGGTGCTGTGCCCGGAGATACGGGAGGCCGCCAGCTCAATGACTAGACGACGGCCCCCTCTCAGCTGAGCTTACATGATAACAACGCTGCCTGGAGTCTGATGGGCAGTGTTTGCATCTGAAGATCTAACGAAGTCGGGGAAATTCAAACGGGAAACACGCGGTGGTCAGGATCTACAGTCCCGATCAAGCTCACCGCAGTCCCAGAAAGAGAGTATGGGTACGCTAGCGGTCGAGCATGGCATTTTTCCAAACTCACGGTGATAACGCTCCTCCCACAGCGAAGGTAGAAAATCCTCTTGTTTACTGCAACTCGGGAGAACACGCGGCCTTGGGAATGGGCCAAGCCATGTCAGCCATTGAGACGAATCGTGCTCAGCCTCCTGCTGACCGGTGAGCGGCTCCAAATGTCTCGCATTTCACGTGTGCCCTTTCTGCTCTCCGTTCCTGTTTTCGCGGCGACGCGACACAGCAGCTGGCCCAAGACCCGCATGAAGTAGGTACCGTACGATCTCACCTCTCACTCTCGCTCACCACCTCCGCGCAAATGTCCCGAATGTCGCACGATTTTGGCTCTTGTTGTTGTTATTGTTCAACCTTGCACCACCTGCTTTGCTCAGCATGCATAGCGTTACGGGCCTGCGGGGGGCAACCACGCTACGCCAGCACAGCGGTTACCAATCGACGCATCCCGGAACTTCTTGCGGCTAGCTGCAGCGGAACGAGCGTCGACATTGCATGGCGTTCGCTTTGTTATTTTCTTGCAGGTTCATGCACGCAATGGGCCGTTCCTGCCGCCTGCTTTTTTGTTTACTGTTGTTGCTTTTTCCCCAGCCCCCGGCCCTGGATTGGTGGAGAGACAGGTCTCGGTCTTTATTGGCGTGCGGTGTACCGCAAGTCATTTCCGGCCTGCAGATGCGTGGTGCGGTGTGGCGCTTCGTCATGAGGTTTGTGCGTGACGGTAACAGCAAGCTTTTTTGGAGACATATGTACTGTTTGTTATGTGTTACCGTTTGCGGTCAGTTTAGTTCCAGAGCGAAGAAAGAGTCCCAAATTAATTCCAAGACAAACAAATTATCCAAGACAAGGACAAAAAGAAGCAACTGGCTTGAAATGTTGAAAGTCCACAAGACAGCGATCCTGTGGAGAAACTACCTACAGCCTTCCCTGCCCCTGGGGTACACCAGATTGCTACTGTAAACGTTTTCGTCCATCCTGAGGATAGTAGAGAAAGTAGCAGGCATATCGCGAAAGTCTGCTGCTCATAGATTGTTTTCCGTCGTAACCCAGATGGCGGGGGGTACGTGGGCTGCTGAACTCACACCTCTTTCGACGGAGCTCCGTTCTGCAAAAGTGCTTCAACTCCTCTCCGAGACAGAAGCAGGTAAAACAAAATCTGCAACTCACCGCCACTCCCCTCCCTCAATTTCTCCTGTCCTTCAATTACCCGGTGTCTGATAGCGTCAGGTTACAACTCCTCCCTTCCGCAGCAGAGCCAAATCCTATGTTTGTGTTGAAGACAAGCAAGTGCGATCGCAGAGGCGTTGTAGCATCACAGCGAAACAAGAGGCATGATCGCGGCCTTGCATACCCGAAACATACAATCACATTACAGGCAGCACAGGAAATTCAAGCAACCTCATGAAACGGGTATCTCCAGGATTCCTGTCAAGTAAGCTAAAAGAAACGAGAAAAGAGGAGAATCTTCACCCAGAGACAAGGAAGAAGCAGAGACAGCATATCAGAAGGTGGCAAACTAGGGGGTGAAAGTGTAGTGGCATAACATAGCATACCAACGCCTGCCTCCTTTTATTTGTTACCAAGCCGAGTCCGCATCCAGCCCAGAGAAGAGAGATGGAAAAAGAGAAAGGGGGACATCAAGAAACCATGCACAAACCTGCCTGTTAGCATCGAACAACTTGAAGACGCATACTTTCGCCGCTCTATGATGGATCGTATGGTACAAATAAGGAAGACGGAAAAAGTGGCTTCGACAATAATGACGTGCAGAGTACTTTTCTTTACTTCCTCCGCTTCATGACCTTGGTGCACATCTCGACGAGACCTTCCTTGGCCTCGCTGGTAGGGAAGCCGCTGATGGCCTGGATGGCGTTGTCAACGTACTGCTGGGCCAGCGCGCGGGTCTGCTCCAGGCCGCTGCTGCGTGCCACAAGCTCTCTCGCCTGTCAATCTGATTAGCCTATGTTCTGGTCACAAAACTAAGCCACGTCCTTCAGAACTCACCTTCTGAACATCTCCGGCCCGTGAGAACTTCCTTCCCACTAAAGCGCCTAGCTCCGCATTGCCCTTCCACGCGAAAAGCAACGGCGCGGTCGCCAAGCCCAGCTCCAAGTCCGCACCGGCCGGCTTGCCCAGCTCCTCCGCGGTGATGGTGTAATCCAGCATGTCGTCGACGAGCTGGAAGGCCATGCCCAGGTTCTTGCCGTACTGGTACGCGGCCTCGACGACGTCGGGGGCGCTGCCGCCCAGGATGGCGGCGGCGCGGCAGCTCTTGCTGATGAGACTGGCGCTCTTGAGGTACGTCTTCTGCAGGTAGTACGTGACCGTGTCCTCGGTGAAGGCCGGGTGCTTCTCGTCGCGCGCCGTGTTCTTGAGCTGCATGAACTCGCCCTCGATCAGGTTGGCAATGACCGTGGCCAACAGCTCCGTCACCTCCGGGTCGCGCAGGCGCGCCAGCGCCACCGACGCCCGCCCCAGCAGGAAGTCGCCCGCCAGCACCGTCATCTTGTTGCCGAACTCGATGTTGGCCGACGCCGCGCCCCGCCGCGCCTCCGAGTGGTCGATGACGTCGTCGTGCAGCAACGACGCCGTGTGGATGAGCTCCGTAATCTCCGCTAACCGGCGCTGCGAGGGCAGGATGTCCGAGTCGTCCGGGCGGTAGGTGTTGTCAATGGAGTTTTGCGAGGTGATGGGCGTGTTCTCGGGGGCGTTGGGGTTCTCGTCGACGAGGATGTTGGGGGGAGCAATGGAGCGGTCTACATTATGGGCGGAGGGGCGGTCGTTGCTGGGGATTAATGCGGTTGCGCGCGACATGAGCAGCACGAGCATGGGCCGGACGTATTTACCCTCGGACTGGGTGTAGTATTTGGCCACGGTATCAAGGGTAGGATGTCCAGAACCAAGCAATTGGCGTATATTTTTGGTGAGGAACTTCATCTCTTTGGCAACAGAGCGCAATGGGTCCACAGAGATGGGTGCTGATGGGTCCGGAGCCGAGTTCTTAAAAATCTGTTGAGCGGCAACGGCAGCGGCGGCCCAGCTGGAGTTCTCTCGCCGCCGCGAGGGGTGATAGAAGACGGACATTGCGGAGGCGGAGTGTATGGTGGGGGGAGAGCATAAGCATCTAGAGCAGAGAGATATCCGCGGGCGATGAGCGGCAAAGAGGCTCTGGGCCAGCGCTGGGCTACGTGCTGCGCGGGCGGCCATTGTGGGTGGTGGCGCAGGGTTGTAGAGGCGAATTGAGCAGGTTCCGGGGTTGGGCTGGACCGGGAGGAGGTGGCCGCAGTCGCAGACGTGAAGTGTTGCGGGCAGCAAGCAAAACGGTTGCACGCGAGGGTCAGACGGCGCGAGTCGGGAAAATCGAACAGGGATGTTGCGCCAAGGCCGAGCCAGAGCTCTGAGCTCCAGCACCAGCACCCGCACCCGCACCCGCAGAGCCGCAGGCAATCACTGCTCCACATCACCACCTATCCGCCGCAATGGTCCTCCTCACAATGACCCCGTCCATCGTGGCGGCGGTCAAGCGATATGAAGCTGTTGCCGGCCCCGAACAAACGCAGAAACTGCAGCTCGACAGAGAGCCGCAACTCAGCGACCCAGAGCCCGGCAAGCCCATCTCGCACGCACAGCTAATCAACATCTCCGACTATCTAAAGGCTCGTGCGGCACAGCATGATGACGACAGTGATGGAGCGGCTGAAACGTCCTCTGCTCTCAACAATCTCCTTCGCGGATCCAAAATCTATGTGCCACCGCCTCCGCCAAAACCTGAGCCCGTAAGCAACTGGAGATACCGCTGTGCCCCCGCTACGCTGACAGCTTTCCTTCGCAGAGCAACGAATACAAACAGTTGATGGCTCGCCTCCGCAAAGAAGAGGAAGCCCGCGCCTACGAACGCATGCTGAACCCACCCCAACCCACAGAGACCTTCGGCCAACGCTTCCCTTCATCGAACGCCCACCTCTTTGCAGCGCATCCGATGGATAACTTTGCTAGTAAGGATGAAGACGACGAAGTTACATACGCCGATATCAACAGGCAGCTGGCCCTCATCATCAACGTGCTGGTATCCATCATCGCCTGCAGCGTTGCTATATGGGTGGCTGCAAGGTACTGGAGTACTCCAGCGCGCCTGGCGCTGAGCATGACAGGGAGCACGGTCGTGGCGGTTGCGGAGGTTGTTATCTACATGGGATACCTCAGGAAGATAAAAGAAGCAAAGGTCGAGGAAAAGAAGAAGCCGGAAATCAAGGAGATTGCCGAGACATGGGTGATTGAGGGTGGTAGCGAGAAGAAAGGTGTTGCTATAGAGAAGACCGGGGTAGACAGTGATGAGGCGGATACCGTACGACAAAGGAGAGGAAAACAGAAGTAAGCCTATGGAAAGCAAAACATGAAATAAAAATAGCAATTCTGCCAGTCATTCCGCATGCTGGACTTGACTATATCGAATGCCCTCCAAAACACGAGAAGCATATCTCCTAGAAAGCTATCTCAGCAGTTCCATCGCTGCCCGACCTCTCTTCTCACCCTGATCTGTATCCGCATCCTCAGGGACCTCATTGATCATACGGACTTTGGTGTCCTCCTCAGAAAGGACTCCGGCAGCTCTCTTCTCACCCTCCATTACTGGCCTCTCCCTCGCGCCCTTGTGGAGCGCCTCGACCAATAGCCCCCTCAATTTCTCGAACTTCTTGCGCCGCCTGAGGTTTTCGGCACCGGCTTCAATCGCAAGCCTCCTCTCCACCACTCGTGTATGAGCCGCAACTGAGTCTCGGACTTGCTCCAGCCGAGTCTTGGTTGTTTTCAAAGTATCTCTTCCCGACGCCTTACTTGCCAAACTCACGCTATCGAGAGCCGAAGTGGAGGGTTTGCTCTGCCTGTCGGGGCTCATCGTTGTGCTGGGCGTTTCGAAGCATTCCTCCTGCTCGTCGCCGCGGTCGTCGGGGAGAGGCAGTGCAGCCGGCATCTTCCCCTTATCCTTCGTTATCTGCATACCCACTGCCGTACTTTCAGTTCCCGGCGTTCCGCCATCGCTCAACACAAAGCGCTCCACAAACTCATTCGACGCGCGGCGCACAGCGCTCCTTGGTGTGGCGGGCGGCGTCGTCGGGGACGTACTCGCGCAGGAAGTACAGCTGGATCCCTCGCCATCAAGAGCAGCAAGGGCAGGGGGACTGGGGGGAGCAGCAGCATCCTCAGCAGCATCAACAACACCACCATCGGGCGTCGAAGCTCCCGAACCCCTCCTACTCGACATCCCCGACCCCCTCGCCGACGGAGCAGGCGACACGACGGCGACGGCCCTACCCGCAACTTTCTGCAACAAAAGCAACCAAAATGCCTGGAAGAGGCCCGTCAGCGCGGCCCAGCAGAGCTGCACAAAAAGCTGCTCGAGGCGGTCGAAGAGGTGCTTGAGCAGCCGCTTGACGAACATCTTGGACGCCTGGTCGGAGACGGATTGCGGGAGGAGGCCGCCCGATAGGCGGGCAAGAAAGGTGGCAAGGGATTCGTTCATTGTGGTGGTGAGGGTGGTTATTGTGTGTGGATGAGTGGTGATGGCGGTGTGTCTGTTCTTGGGGGATTGTGTCCTGGGGGACGGATGCTGCAATTCGTGAGACTATGGAAAAGGTGCTGTTGACAGTTAGAGTGGTTTAAGAGTGCTTGTGAACACAAACTGTGACAGCAGGTTGAATCAAAGCTTGAAGTAATTCCGAAGTCACGTCAACTAATAGTATTAGTAGAGCAACTTGACTAGCCATGATAGGCGGAAAGGACGGTCAAAGGGGACAGAACAAAAGGGTGTTGAAAAGGCGTCGGCTGCCATGTGGTCCCACATAATCACCGTACTTCTTGACAAATTTCTTCAAAGGTTGACGGCTGTTGACACCACCATCATATTAATGCACGAGGCTGTGTCTACCCTCGCATGCAGTGCTCGACGTACCTTCTATGCCCGGGGTATATTCTCCAAAACAGACTCCCACGCCACAGAACCCCCTGTAAAAATAGGTATAAAGGAATCTAATGCAAGCTTTTCTTCTAATCGCATCCAACATCCTCCCTTCTATCTCGCGTCGTCCATTCCACCGTTAATGCGTTGGCATCGACAGGCGGCATCAGGCCGACGCCGTTCTCAAGCGCCCATCTCCGCACCTTAGCCTTATTCAGGACAGGAACCTCATCAGGAGCGGAGCTGGACTTCTTGTTAGTGTTCGGTCGATGTTCCAAGACCTTCATCTCCTTTAGCGTAGCAACGATATCCTCGAGCAGGATGTATGTTGCATCGCTGACATCGCGTAACGTGACGGCGCGCTTCACCGGAACGGACAGGATGTACCGTGCGATTGTAGCAGACCAGTACGCCGTATATCCACGACGACCGAGCTCCGAGAGGGCTGCCCGAGGGTTTAGAACTTGACACAATACGCAACATCCAGGAATGGGGAGAAAAAGAAAGGTACGAGGGAAGGTGATATGTGGAAGAATCACTCACGCTTTTCCGGACCGCCTATGCGCCCTTCACGCCGGCTCAATTCGTAGCTCACGCCCATCAACATTTGGCCTAGACCTTGCCTCTGCCACGGCGGAAAGACCAGAATGCAGGCCAGGTTATTATTGTCCCAGCTCATCTTTTCCTTGCTGAAGAAACCAATAACCTGGCGTGAGCCAGTCGCCGGATTGGTGTTGACGAGCAAATAGTACAGGAAGGTCGTAACATCGTAAAAGACGGACTTCGTATCGAGAAACAGCTTTCCGAAAAGGGACAGGTTTTGCGAATAAAGCTAGGCCAAGTGTCAGCAATATATTCGCCCTTCCTTCCCACCACACCACCAGCAGCGCACGCACCTTGTGCTCCTCGCCGTCGACCTCGTGTATCGAGTAACAGTCCTTGGCGTAGATTCTGGTGCCCGGTGGCGGCGCGTCCTTGAGGATGCACACTTTCTGCTTACGCGCATCAGCCTCACAGCCCGCCTTTCGACTACTCAGCGGTGGTATGGGGGCGGGAACGACGGACCGTGTGGCCGAGGAAGGGGATCAGCTCCTTCGAGTACTTGAAGCACCAGTGGCACACGTACAGCCGCTCGACGCGGCGGCCGACCAGCTCCTCCGGGTAGAACGATGGGTACCAAGGCTTGACGAGCAGGTCGCCCAGCACGACATTCAGCACGTTGGGCTCCATGGCGGCGGGCCTCTGCTGCTGCTGCTGCTGCGATTGTGGCTGCGAGTGCGGCTGCGGCTGCCGCTGGTCCTGCTTCGCCGAATGCGACAGTGGTGTGGATGGCGCGGGGGCCATGGTCGGCGTGGGCACCGTCATGGTCGTCGCGGCGGCAGCTGCGGTGGTGTCGATGGCGGCGGAGGAGGCGGCGGCGGAGGAGGAGGAGGAGGCAGTCGCGGCGGCGGAAGGCGCACCATTGGGACTCGCGCCCAGGCGGAAGGCGGTTTCGGGGCCCATGGGAGGCGGTGGTGGACTGGGGCCCGTCGTTCGCTATCACATCGTGTTTGGCGTTTCTTTTGCTGTGAGGTTGCGCACGTCGCGCCGCGGAGCCGCCAAGTTCGGCGAACGCGTGCGCTGGCTGCCGCCCGGGCGGGGTCCCCAACCTTCATCTTCTCTTCCCCTTCATCAACGATTTCTTCGCTCGCAAATTTCGATTGGGTGCCCAGCTGTGCCAAAGGATTGATCTGTCCGAATCTAACTTTTACCTGTGGAAAAGTAATCCAAAACCAATTCGCAAGCATGCTGCGATTGACCAACTGCAGCCAATAACCATCATGTTACCCTTTCCAAGTTCCGGTTGTGAAATTCTTCCTCCAATCCCAAAAAAGAAATCCAATAGAACCGTTGGTATCCATAGCCAAGAAGAAAGGGAAATAAGGAAAGAGCAAGTCCTGCGCCCGGTCAAGGAGACCGTCCCAGAGCGCGAATTCTGATGTAGTGGAATCGACCTTGAACGTGTCATAGAGGGCACCAGGACTCATGCGTAGAAAGGCAAGAAGCCTAATCGGAAACTCGTCAAGACATCCGGATTCGGAGAGCGTAAGTACCGGGCGTATGTTCCGGAATTCTCGGCGACTTGCGCTTCTTGGGCGTGGTGGGAGCGGACCCCTGCTTTAAAGCTTGTGCTTGCTCTTGGAGGACCGGCGCGGCGCGCCTCAAGATATCTAGGTTGAGTTCCGAATGGTTCAGAAAGGTGGAACATGACTCTTCTGTCGACAGTACCATGTCCAAATGAGCTTGGACGTGATTAATCACAGCACTTCGAAGCTGCACATCAAAGTATGCCGTGTACTCGTAGACCTTTGAGGCGATGTTCAGAATGTTTGCCGGGTCCTCAATGACCTCGAGGTGACATGAGAAGACTTGAACAACCTTCCCTTGGAGATCGACAACACCGTACTGGAAACGCTGTCAATTGCTGGAAATACTTTGAAGCAATTGATAGACTCGTACCTTATCGGCGCACGAGTAAAGCTGAATCAGTTTTTCCAGCATCTTCAGAGGGTCCTGGCCACCGCCATCGGATGTATCCAGAGGATTGAACAGCGCGATGTCTACGCCATAGATATGTTGCAAAAGTGCCTCGATGATCTCACTGTCCTCTGGAAGAGTGACCCGGTTGGTGGAGGATTCCTTTGCGAGTAGTCAGTACAATGAGCTGACAAGTGAGGCTGCGCACTTACGGCAAAACCGAGGTTCAGGCAATTGTGAAAGAATCTGTTTCTGACGCAAAGGCTAGCGGCGCAGAGTGATCAGTAAGTGTGCTTTGAAGCAAGATGAGTAGAATGGCCTACATGGTCTTGTGTGCTTCGATATCTTGCTTGTCGCCTGAGACAATTGTGATGTCGGCGAACTCTTTGGTCCGCCACAGACTGTGCCTGAAGTAAGCCTATGATTCCGTATCAAGGCTGAGGCAGAGCTCTGTGACATACAAGGCTGGAATATCCTCAAGCCGCTCCACGTGAGGAGTCTGGGCTGGAAAGGCCGCCATCGTGGGCAAGTTGCTAGGCGATAGTGGGTTGCCGATGAGTGTTGATGTTGAGGTGTGAAAGGTTCGGGTTTCGGGTGGGAAGGAGCCAGATACTTATAGACGATGGGTGGCCGGCGAAGGTTCCATCAAGCTCAGTGGGTGATGCGAAGTGAAGTGCAAATCTACCTCACATGGCTTGCACCTTCCATAAGTGAAACACCGAGTAGATCTGATCGGTCAACAGCCAATGGCCTCGTCTTTCAGTCACATTGAAATGGCCATGAAGGTGAAGTTCGATGAAGGCCGGCAATGGTAGTTGGCAGCTGTTCGCGCCTGAACTCTGAGAATGCGGTGAAATGAATGTAGATCCGCCCTCAAGACAAGGTTTGGCATGTATGTTGTGAGCCTGTAATTGAGAATCAGCCTCATATGCTAGACAGCACAGTGATCATTCATAGAGTCCATCTAAATGGTAACTGCGCAAAGCGTTTCCTTTGCACGGCGTGAGGAAGGGCCGAGTTCAATTCCTGGAGAGAGAGGGCGAGAGATGAAAGAGATTCGGAGGCGCTGGAGTAGATCGCAAAGTGAAAAAGGCAAAAAAGAACTGATATCGGAGTCCGTTTAGACACTACTGGGCACATCTTAATCCAGCGCGCTCTGTTCGACCTCCCTTTGCATATAGCCACTTAGTAACACCCTTACAGCCAAGTCGGTTAGATCACCTGCCCGAGAGCGAGGAGTTAAACCAGGGCGCTGAAGAGCTTCTTTTGGTGGCGGGCGACAGTATTTGTGGGGCACTTCCCAATCGGGAGAGTCCAGATTGATATGCGCAAACCACTACGCCAACCTGCCCGCTACTGTTTCCTGGGATGGCCAACAGCCTGGATTTTAAAGGGCATGGCCATTCCAACTCGAACTGCGCCCGCACCGCACTTTGACAATGCGCTCCGTCACCCACTCATGCACAACGGGGCAGGTCAAAACACGAGATTTCTTGATCATAACCGAAGTCGCCTCCATCCGTCATGGGTATCTCTAATCCTTGGCATGCATATGCAGCCCAAACGCGCCGTCAAACGAAGACAACGCCAAGCCAAATGCACCTCTTTCCCCCGCGCCATCATGCCTTCTCTGAGCCTTCGCACTCCCCGCGCTTGAACATTCCATAGACACTCCTCTGGCCCGCCGATGCAATCTTCAAGTTCGAGAAGCCCGCCTCCGGCAGCCGTTTACCTGCCCGGACGCTCTCAACCACCCATTCAACGCCGACGTATCTGAGCCCTTTCCCACCCACGCGAGCTATCTCCTTCTGCAGCTTCCCGCCAGCAAGGCCACCGCCAGCACCGCCCTCTCCACTGCGGCCAAGTATCACATGCGTTACGGTGCGGCGACCTAAGGCGATTGAAGTGCTTGCGCCATGCATCGCGAGCAACTGCTTCAGCTTGTGATCTGAAATGGTCGGCGCCGTCGAGCCATTGATGTAGAAGCAAAGACCGCGAAAGATCTGCTTCGACGTTGCAAGTACCTCCTCCGCATTCTCCACACCGACGGAACTTCCCTCAGGATTATCGTGGCGCTTCCCTGCAGGCTCCCCTGTACGATTCACGGCCACTCCCGCGCGGCTGTCGTCACTTGCAAAGCTTGTCTCATCTGTGCCCTTGCCGTGCGTTGCTTGGCCACGGCGACCGTCGCTAGCATCCTCCACCTTCCTCTTCTTCACCGCGCGGCCCATAGACTCCCATATGGCTAGCTGCCCGTTGCCTCTCAGGCCCGACGCGTCCCCCTCCCAGCCGCCGTTGGCCTTGCGGCCATCGTTGCCAAAGTCCTTGCTACCGGCCCCCACCGTGTCCGCAAGCCTCACGCCACCGCCTGCGCCGCCGGCAAACTGTGCCGCAAGCTTCGCATTGCGGGATTCGCGCCAAGACGTGCTCCCCCCCAGCCGATTTTCAGCGCGTTGGTGACCGGTGGAGGAAGAGTTCCAGGGATCAAAGTGCTGACGGGTGGGTTCTGCAGGGCGATCGGAGCGCGGGATACCCTGGCCTTGAGACGCGCGCTCTGGGGAAGCTGACGAGCGGGGTGGCAAGGGTTGTGCGGACGGCGGAGGTGATTCTGACGGTAGCCGCGTCAGATGCTGTTTCGGCGTGTAGGGATTGACTGGGGGGGCTGAACGTCGCGCCGGCCTCTCCTGTGGCATTTTGGGGGGGAAGAAGACCGGAGAGTGATAGAATGGGGTTAAGAACGCTGTGCAAATTAGCAAACAGAAGTGCCGAAGGATGGGTGCGACGCGGCAACACGCAGCCACGTGAGCCAGCCATCAGCAATGACATCACTGCGCCGGTGAATAAGGAAAGATGGAGGAAGGGACGCGCGGCGCAACCCTAAAGCAACCCCAAGCTCCTTAACATCGCCTTTCCCTCGCTCTTTCTGCGAATCTCTGGACGCTTGTACCTCTTTCTTGCGTTGGATATTCGTCCTGGCACTCGGAATCGTGCAGGAAGCCACCCTGCCACGCGCCAATAGGATCTCCGTCAAGCCCCCAGACCACATGATCTTCCCTGTCTCTGCGGAGGGACCCAACTTCCAGCACTTCTCTTCAGCAGCAAGATGCATTCGAGCATCTGTAGTTGGTCGTCGTATTCGCACCGAGGCACGAGCTCTAAGCATATTTCCCCACATTCGCGCGGAAATCTTTAGGCTGATGGACGGATCACTGCACGCTTATCCAAATAAGGCCAGTCTAGCATTGCTGAACACCACTAACAGCATCCTCTCCATATGGTTTCGTACAATACCTTAGGAAACGAGGGCGAAGTGTTACCCACGTGCCAACGCCCACGGCTCCCATACAAGAAGGTCCACACAAGCGCCGGCTCCGTTGCGGCCCCGGGTGAAGAATGAGGAAATAACCCGCGCTGTCTGCTCCCCGGGGGGACCGGAGGTAGTTACGGCAGTTCAGGCAGATTGCCCTCGGCTGTTCCGCTCACGCCCTCTCTGCGGATCCTTTCGTCCGACATTTTCCGATTCCGGCGACCGCCCTCGCGAGTCCCTGTCGGAAATCCTGGTAGGCGGATCCATCTCCTCAAGACAACATCCACATCAAAGAGCTTGGACACACTGAATGGAGGTTTCACGCTCGTCTGCTGCTGACCGGTCAGCGCTTTGAATGACACGACCATGCAGGGCGCAAACGGCGGTTACATGGCTTGCGGCCGAGAGATACTACGCGTGTGCTGCCATTGCCTACGTTTACAGGTCCTGTTTACTCCACCCTTCCTGACGTCGCTCTCCTTAATGGGTGGGTCGTTTAACAGGCTCTGCCCATGTGAGAGCCTGTTCAGTGGCTGTGTCGGCTGCGGACTTGCGCTTATCCATCTTCCGCCTCACGGCTTTGAAGCAAGATCTGCTCCCATCACCTGAGAGTTGATCCTCGCATCAATTGGCGAGCGCTCTTGTCTCACTCGCAGAGTAATGGGATCGAATATCCACTCGGATTCGGAAAAGAGGTGCAGAGATCTGGCCTCGCGTCCATCAGGCATACAATACGATGTGCAAGTCATCAGCTGGCGCTGGGGCTCTCTCGTTTCGAAATGCACGATTCGTTGTCGTTGCTCGAGCGTCGAGGGCATCGAAAAGACCTTCGTCTCACGCCCCCTGGCAAGCCCAACGGAAAATATGGCCATCCTCGGCCCCCCTGTCACGATACTTCGACTATTGTGTAGCAGCAGCTCCTACTTGCTGCTTGTCAGCTTCACTCGCGAAAAGCCACTCCCGGGCCGTCTTATACTTAAGCAGACCGGCAAGCGCGCAATGGAAATGCACCTATCACTGCACCACGCCCCGCGCCAGCCGGTCAGACGGCGGCTTGGCTCTGCATTGTGGAAAGCGAAGCACGACAGACGAATGCAGAGGCGGCAGCAGCGCGACTTAGCGACCATTTTGCTCACGCACCGCCAGCCCCTCCGCCACCGGGAAATTGCAGGTACCGTGAGATACGGCGAGTCCTTCGCGTATCGCCACGCAGATTATCTCGGAATGCGGAAGAGGTCCGAAGACTGGTGCGCTGATGGCAAAGGAAAACAACGTTAAGCGTGCATTGCAGGAAAGCGCCTAAGCAAATAGTTCATGCACCCCGGATCCCAAGAAGCGTGCTCTCCGAACGACCAGCACGCAGCGCACGCCGGCAATTGCGGCCGTTTCAGTGTCACCCCACCCCACCTTAGCTCGCTACCTTTTCCTCCGGACTCCCCTGCTGAGACCAGAGCCCGACCACGCAGGGAGGACCTGAAGTAGAAGTCTAGACGACTCCCCAATATCCAGAAGCACGTGTCGCAAAATCCGCCGTATAGGTCACCGCTACTATGATAATCGTCGGGTACAAACGGTGAGTGCTCCGACTGCGCAACGAGATGTGCACAGAGCGCGCACAGGTCCGTACCAAAGCAGCAAACCACCCGGCGAACAGACACTGAACGACCACAGCGACTCTTCTGGGCAATGACGATGTCGACGAACCCGAACCCATGCTAACACATCTCCGCGCTTCCCTTGCCGCCCCTGCCTTTTGTTCTCCACCTACTCCTTTCACCTGATTGCTCCCCTGCCCCTCTTTCTCATTCGCGCGCGCGTGTCGCCCAACCGTGTCTATCATGCTCCTCTCGGCCTCTCTTCCTGTATTCCTCTCTGCTACCTAAATCACCCTCGGAGACGGTGCCTCCGCTCTAGGGTCTGGCGCAAGGCCGAGTTTCCAAGGTTTCCTCGGGATCTGCTCCCCTCCAACCAGGTGCTCTGAGTCGCATGTTCCAGAAACCTTCGACAAATAAATCTAAGGCAAACCAGGCTCCCTGCCCTGCGTGCACAGCAACCCCAGCAACGCTAAGCAGAGCAGGGACGAAACGAGCGTGCCGCGCCGGCCGGGTGTGCACCGAGCGGCAAGCAGCGACCCACATCTCCGGGGTTACGTCCTGTCCCCCCGAGGTCTCCACGAGCGGCCGCAGCTGAGGCCTGTCTTTGGTCACTTTCTCTCTTGCTTGCTTTTTTCCCTTTCTCTCCACATGCCGCTCCCGCGATCGGCATAATAACAACTCTGCTATAATCGCAAAGTGGACATGCCTCATCACGTCCACTCGAAATTTTTTCCCCCTCTCATCGCGATCTTTTTTGGTCCTCTCTGCTCGGACATACCGCCCAGGCCTGGCGGGGCTTGTCTTCATTTAGCGTCGCTCTTGGTTGTGTTGGCTCCTTCCTTCCCCCCATCCGCCCCACCCCGGCTACTACGTACTCACGAGATAACTGTTGATCCATTCACGATCGAAACAACAATTCGACCGTTTAACGAAGTTATGACATTCGCACAGCCTTGCACCATTCCCCTTGTCACAGCGGTACTTGTCGTATCCACACCCCTTCGGAACAAACTTCCCTCGATAGCTCATCCCCTTGCCTCTCACACCACTCATTTCGGCACTTTTAGCATGTACCATGTGCCTGGGAAGCACAAACAAAAGAGTGGGACATCACACGTCTCTTTTGAGACCCGTTGAGGTGGTGTGTGCCTTCCTTCAAATGCCGCTTTAGCGTTCCGTTCACGCGCGAGATGGAGAATGGGGAAAGAGGCTTTCAAAGTGAAAAGAGAAGCAAAAGGGTACAGGAACTTTCCTCCACTCGCCCCTTCCGCACATGCCACGCTCACTCAGTCTGGTTGGGGTCGATCACGGCTGTCTTTGCCATCGTCACTGGCCTGCCTCTCCCCCTCTCCTGACTTGTGCGTCATATGTTTTATTATCATCTATTTTGCCTTGCTTCCTGCGCTGTATAGCAAGACGTCATCTCGGCATCGGATTTATGAAGTACACGCAATGGTACCCAAACGCGCAGTCGTACCTCCCTCGTTGATCAGTGAACCCCAGTGGTACGTTCTTTCCTCAAACGGACGGGCGCGTGTGTGCACCACCAAAAGTTTCTCCCAAAGGAGAAAATGAAAGGGGGCGGGTCGACGATAGGACGGGATGTGGATCAGAGAGATAGGGATTTAGGTACTGCTGTATGCGTGTCTCAGAAGGCCTACAAGGCCTAGAACTCAAATCCCTATTTTGAACCGCTCTGCCATGTAGATACACGAATCATCTACTGAGCGCCGTCAGGTTCCTGATTCATGCAATGACTACGTATCTGTTTTACAAAACACGGAAAAGTGGGAACCGCTTCAAGGTGCCTTTTTTTTTCTCTCTCTCTCCCTCCCTCGCTTTCAAATCGCGACTCATGAAATGTGAGACCCTGCGGTTCCGACAGCATGGGTAGGGCATGACATCCGTTGTGCCCCCTTTCATTTCAAACGAGGGAATTTTTCTTTTTGCACCAGGAGCTTTCAACATGGGTATATTTCGAAGTGTGTAAAGTGTTTTTTGGTTTAAAATGGCATCATTCGTTACTTTTGCGTGATTCGCTCTCGTAAATGCACAGTGAAATTGGAAGTAGTAAAACATGGAGAGAAAGGAAAAAGAGATTACAAGAAGGGCGAAAGAGGACCGAAATCAGAACGGAAACCAAGAGAGGGCCTCATGATCCTCGAGGTCGTGAGGCGGAATTGCGCAGTCGCTCGTAACGCCACTGCTGCCGAATCGACCTCGATGGAGGGAAGGAGTAGGAAGAAAGCGACAGGGGTCCCAAGTATTGGATGTGTGTGTGCGTGAGTGGAGAACAGGCTGCGCGGTGAGCGCGCTGTACCCCGCAATTCCTGTTCACATCCAGGCACAGGCACCAGAGCAACCTGGAAATAGCCGGCCCGCTCATCCCAGCACCTCCCACCGAAAGCCACAACCCGTGTTCAGAAAGAAATCCAGACTGCACACTTGCATGCAGGGCCCTGAAGAATTCGATCGGCACAGGCACCTGCATATCGACTTCATCAGGCACCATCTCAAAGGTGTCAGCTGGCCCCCAACACCCCGCCTTCCACAGCCCCAGCCCCAATGATTCCTTCTCTTTTCCTTGCCCCTGTTCCTAGTCGGGATAGTATAGATCGGACTTGCCGCCGGGCTTAGGGCTGCATCTGGAAGCCAAATAGAGAAACTCGTGGGAGTGGCGTCTGGGGGATCCAATGAGAGAACCGCACGCATCGCGTCATACGGATAAATTGGCTTCACAGCCGATTTCCCCATTGGACGGACGGGTGAAAGATGGGTGTCATAAGACGAGGGGCTGCAAAACCTGTACGCGGAGGTGGCGCAACAAGGCTAGCTTGCGTCGTAGCATCGTGGGTGTGGGGCGGGGTGTTTTGCTCTGCATGTATGGGGACAGGAGATGAAAGGTCCGCGTCCGTGTCGAACCGTGAGTTTTATTGATGAGGTGCATCTAGCACATCCCCCATCAAACCTTCAAACCCGCAGATCGTAGAAACATTTGCCGTCGCTCTTCAGCCTCGCGAATGATCTCGGCCGACAAGCGGAGGCTGGGCGCCAGATGGGCGTAGCGCTCGATTTCAACGACTACGTCGTTTATGATGGCATCCATGGCTTTGCCAGACGTCAGTGTGCGTAACACGCTAATGCAAAAGGCTGTGTCCATACCTGGTGGCGGCGGTAGAAGTGCCGAGAGCGACGGCGACATAGTAGCACCCATGACGAGCAGGGTTTGCGAAACGATTCTGCAGGAAATTGTTAGCCTCAAGTGACATTCCTTCACTGGCCAGTTTGATCACTTACGAGAGTGCGCCTTGCCACAAATAGGGAAGGTGACCGGCATGACTGGTTGCAGGGGTTAGACGCGTCTTATTTCCTTTGCGAAGCTGATCACGGGTCAAACTTACTGCGCGGAGATGTGCTCCAATTGGCGGATGCAGGCTTCTAGGCACCGTCGACAATTCTCCTGCACCACCAGATCCATAGCAGCCGACTCGTC
The DNA here is from genome assembly GCA_022560015.1 of Diplodia mutila. Taxonomy (NCBI): domain Eukaryota; kingdom Fungi; phylum Ascomycota; class Dothideomycetes; order Botryosphaeriales; family Botryosphaeriaceae; genus Diplodia; species Diplodia mutila. The sequence continues at coordinate 127,628 of JAFISB010000068.1, read as the reverse complement.
GTTCAACACCGCAAGGATGTATGGCCGGAAAATAATGGTCCTGCATGCAAAGTATCGTAGACGCAGTACCGTCTGGACGGGATTCGACAGTGGCACCCTGCTGTGCGGGAACTGCACCGGAAGAGGCAGGCCCTCATACCACTGAGTGAGTTGAAAGTCTAGCTCGGCGACCAAGGGCTCCAGTGACGCGATGGACGTGTTGGTCGACGTCTTGGTGTAGATGAGGTGGCTCACGCGGTTGAGGAGCCGTCGAAGCGCGATTTCCGCCAAAAAGTACCATAGCTCGTCGCGGCCAGCCGGCGGCTCGTCACCTTCGTCCTCAAAACCGCCGGGTAGGCCCACGGTTTCCTCGAACTGGACGATACCCGAGTGGGGAAGGTCGAGCTCAGCAAGCAAGTCACTACGAACGATCAATCAGTTTTTCCGCTTGACAAAAAGGCGTTTCAGGTGCTGTTACCTTTCAAAGAGCAGTGTGTTCCAGTATACTCTCTCGCTCATTTCCTTGGCTTGTTGTGGTACCCTTCCTGGTGCACTAAGCAACAACTGGAGCTTCATGCTTGTGTTCGTCAACAGGTTCCAGGCCTCAAGCGGCCTGACGATGTAAAAGAGGTATGCGGAAGCCAGAATGTGGCATTGCGCTGCAATAGTGTTGTTTCTGGTCATGAGGTTGGGAAGCAAGGCCCATGCAGCAGCAAAGTAAGACATGCCCGGTGGGTCCTTGTCTCGTGGTTGCTGCGATATGCTGCCTGCATTGCTCGCAGCGCCGAGGGCAAGAACAAGTAGGACAATGCAACTCTCAGGACCTTCACGGAAGCCGTTTGAGAGGGCAATGCGGTAATACGAGTGCCAGTTGTACGGGTTAACGCAGGCATACCACACATTGACTCGGTCGAAGAAGGCGTGGACGTAAATGTTGGTGTTGGACAAGTCGAGGCGTTGTGAGGAGTTCAAGTGCAGCGGCTCGCGGGACATCTCCAGCTGGAGCAGTACTTGGGGGTCGTACGGTCGTGATACCAAGTCCCGGATCATGGGCCACTGCAGCAGGTGCAAGGCCGGAGTGGTATGGATCTTGGGCATAGTCGAGATGTTGGACAAGGCGGTCGACCATGTCCCGAGTCCGTTGAAGGGGAGCATTCCCATGGCAGCACCGGGCCCTTGGCGCATCAGCACGTCTTCGCTGGTGCTGTTACTGGCGGCGGGTGAGCCTGAGGCTCCAAGACCACCGAAGATGCTGCTGGGCTGCTGGGGGGTCATGTTGGTGCGCAATAGGCCCTCGATGCGGTCCAGGTGCTCGAGGATCAGCTTGTCGCCGGCATCAAGCTTGATACCCGGCTCGCGGTAGACACACTCGGCGTTGAGCTCAGTACAGAGTCTGCATTTTGGGCGGTTGCCGTCGCAGCGGGACTTGCGCGAGCGGCATATTTCACACTGGAGACGTCAGTTTGAGGGGGGGCAGGTAGGGAGTTGAAGGAGCTGGAATTACCGCGATGGTGGCGCGTCTGCGTGGATAGTCGATGGTGCCGTCGCTTGGTCTCTTCTTCGCGTTGGAGCTCTGAATGTCGCCTGCACCGTTGGAGGTGCCATTGCCGAAGAGGGAGTGCTGATGCGGCGTGCTCTGCGAGTCGGCGGTGGAGTGGAAGTCACGTTCGGTGCTCGAGGTGGAGGACATGTTGCGCGAGCGCTTCTTGTAGTTGCCTGAGCCGTTCAGGAAGGTGTTGCTCATGGGCGAGAAGGGAAAGCAGGCAGGGGAGTCCAGCGGCAAGTGGGGGGACTTGAGGCTCGTCTTGAGCAGGAAGTTGCTGGCGTCGGGCAGGGTGCCGAGGTTGAGGGCAAAGGCATCACCGGCGCGAGAGTACTGGGCGTGCGAGAGAGCGGCCGTGGTTGTTGGTTCGGCTGACAGCGGGCTGACATCTGGGGACGGCGTGACCGGCGTCATGATTGGCGGGTAGGCCTGAAGCTGGCACATGGTCCGGCAGCGGCGCTGTCAGGGCGAGGCGCGGGTGGCTGGAGGCTTGGGGAGGCCTAGCCTAAGGTCTGCAAGGTGTGCTGGGGAATGCAGTAATTGCTAAGGCAGGCGGCGGGTCTGGCTGGAACGAGGAAGGCCGAGATGAGGGCCGAGAAGGGAGAGGACTGAGGGAGAGAGCTGCCGTATAGCACTCAGCGGCTCTGGCTGCATGGACTATTTATTTGATGAGCGACAGTTGGGAGGAGCTGGAGGGTTTTGCCGCCGGCGCGGGGCCGGGGGAGCTGCGACCTGGGGCCCTGAACCCATGCTGAAAAACAACAGAGTCATGCTGTCTCTGTGGGCGTCACGTCTCGCGGCGATGCTGGCGGGCGGGCGTGGCGGTGGCAGCCACGCGAGCGCTGGCCACAGTCCAAGTAAGCGAGCTGTGGGGATGGGCGCCGGGGTAGTGTTGCATGAGTCGGAGGGCAGCAGCACCGTTGGCGCCCTGCGCGCTGCAGCGCACCAAGCATGCGCCCACCACGCCTGGCCGCGGCTAATCCCTCACCTCACCACGCAGATTGACGGCGGATCAGCATCGTGCCGCTGCCCGCGTTCCTGCCGCGCGGGCGCCGTCCGCCTGCCTGCCCTCACCACTGCAATGGACAATTAGATTAAAGCCAAGGCCTCCACTGTATCACTCGACCAGCACACACCTACCCGCCCGCTGCGGGGCCCATGCCCGGGCAGCCAACCCTCCACACTTCTGCCCGCCCTCCCCCCCGTGCCTCGGGCATCCGACCGAAACAGCAGCACCGCTGCACATCACTCCAGCAAGCAGCCGCCCAAGAGCTCCCCAACTGCTATTTTTTTTATTTTCTTTTCGCCGTCACGACCCACCGCATATCCACTGCGCCTGCTGTATAACCACCGGTGCAGACTCTGAAACCATCATCTCCGATGACGCTTGGAGTCCCAGGTTCTGCTCGACTGAGCAACCGCCCGTTCTCAGCCTATGCATCAACCAACAATGAACCCGCCGCAGCCCACAAAGCCACCCGCCACTGGCCGGCCTAAGCAGCGCTGCCCTGAACCACTAACCGGCTTTGTCTCGGTCTCGCGCTTCCGCTATAGGTAGCAAAGCCACGCGTCGGCGTCGTATATTACCTTCTGGAAGCCCAAGGCTGCTCGAATCCTGCCGGGAACGGCCGTCCACACGCTCCCTCGCACATCGAAACGTCGATCATCACAGGCTCCGCACATGGTACGAGCCTGGCCATATCCTTGACTCTTCCCCCAGCCGCCTGCGCCGTCAGATGCGACATTTCGCACGGCCATGGCCGACGCGAGCTAAAATTGACGCAAACGCGGCTTGCCGCCCTCAGCCGTGGGCGATACGTAGTATCAGGCTGCGCCAGAGGAGCCCGATGGCGCCGCCCACAGGTGGCGGTCCACCGGGGGCCGAGGGGTGATGCGCCCTGGACTGATCGGCACGGTATTGTAAACGGCAGATCCAACTGGCTGCTCGCCCGGCTGTATCCGCTGCGGGTGATGGCCTGGGAAGAACGGGATAGGCTCTTCCGCCGAGACAGTCCAAGGGGAACCGCAGAGGGGATGACGAGTGTCGAGGGTGTCTACCAGGTACCAGCCTGCTCCCACGTTTGCGTGTGCAGCAATCTGTGCTTCATATCCGATTGTACAACCTCGCCCTGTGCATTTCCAGGTGAAAATTCCTCTGCCGCTATGCACTGCCCGTTTGTCCTACCTTTGTGCCTGTCCTGTGGGGATCATGCGACCCGCTAACCTGCAGAACAAGCACTTTTGACACACAACGAACATGCAGCTTGCGTGCATCCACTGTCTGGTCTCGGCTATGCCGACTTCTGATAGGCTGCCGCCCTCCGCATGGAAGCACTAGCTAACTCCGCCTCGTGGCTTGTAGAGTAAGGAACCGGTGAGAAGACGTAGATGGCTGATTCAAGTGGTAACAAGGGGAAAGCGGGTCCTTTCTTACCGCTCCTTTACAGCATCCTCCACCTTTTCAGAGCACCTCGCTTAAACCTCGACGACCAATGCAGGAATATGGCGAGAGGAAAAGTGGGAATATGGACAAGTTGCACGAGCACACCACAATACTCTGGGAGGAGCTCCGGCCCAGGAGCTAGCTCCTGATGTAATTCATCAGGGTGCGCAAGGACGTGCAGACCAGACCTGCAGCTGCACTTGGCAACCAAGTCATTCCCCCAGCCCCGCATCCGGTCTGGACTCGTCAAATTTTTTTTTCTTGCTGATTAGGTGTTGCAGGCGGATCTTGATTGATTGGACCTTGGACCCTACCATTTCCCTGGGACGGATCGTCTTCTATTGTTCAATTATAGTAGTTGTGCCGCCAAACGGGCAATGCGACTCGCCTGAAAGCCTCGACGCGCTGGCGAGGCGACTACGTTAGTGCTTCCTTACGCACAGGCGGCGACTGTAGGTTGGCACTGACCACTGCTTGCTGCATCGACATGGCTTTTACCAACACCCCAGCTACTTCGGCTTTTCCGCCAACAACCGTGAAGGGAGCATAATGACGCCACAATGAACGCCGGTGATAGCGGATCCGCCAGCCCGGAAAAGCGAGAGCGAGTACGTTTTATGCCCGAGCTAGAAACACATCTGAGCTGTTTCGCCCTTGTGGTTACCTGGGTATCGGGTTCAGGATTGCGGTCGTCCTGCCAAGTCTCCGTAGTGGATATCGACATTCCGGACAGCCTGGGCGACTTGGCCCACAACATGGTGAGTGCCTGCAACTGCCGGACAACACATCATCTGGTATACCGTCGTGGCGAGCGAGGATGACCAGCGGCAAGCAGCTGATGGTCGCCGTTCCCTGTTTCACTTGCTCTTGCAAACGAGCTGCTACGCTGCCCGATCAAGTAGGAAGCCGCGAAGCACAAGCTGGCACCTTCCTCCTGTCACTTTCGCCTCCCGGCGGGAAGGATCTCGGCAGCTCTTCGCAGCTGAATTCTTGGGCTCTTCACAGCTGAATCCTTGAGCTCTTCAGCACAGCACGCAGCATTGCTGCCCAATCGCCTACGGACCTGAAGATACCAGCGTGGACATCGTCTGATATTCCAAGGGTCCCCTCTCAGCCGCAGTCCAGCATGAGCGAGCACGAGGCAAAACCATCCGCGTCCGCGGTAGATCAGCGCCCGGCAGACGACACATCGGTGGCGGGTCCAGCGGATCCCTCTGGTCACGTAGCCGAACCGAGTGTGATCAACGATGAGGCGAGTGAAAATCCTCCATGTGGACCACCACAACCATGAGCGTGACCGCTGACGGATCCGGATCCAGAACGCCGTCATGCCCACGGCCGAGAACGTCGTCCGCTCCGTCCTAGCAGCGAGTGGACTGAGGCTGTCTACGAATCATCGCGATGCGGCACCACGGGTAACAGGGGACATATCCGACGAGCAGAAGCAACATGGTCTAATCCGGGTGTGGGTCTAGGATACGACGCGAGCACCGGGCCGTATAGTGAAGGCTGCGGGCGTCCAGGTCGCGGAGGCCACGAGTGAGGCTGCAGAGGTGGTTGCCGACACGGCCAGGGAGGTGAAGAGCGCAATCTCGGGCTCGGCCCTGAAGGCTGGCAAGAAGCTCGATGACAAAGCCGAGTCTTCCCTTGGCCCGTACGGCAGTCCAGGTACCTGCGTCCCCAGCGACCTAGATCCGCTAGCTGCAGCGGTGCATGCGGGACTGGACCTGGAAGGCGGCGCGTCCGAAAGCGACGAGGATGCCGGAGAAGGTCGGGAGAGTTGCGCTGGGGTGGATGCCACGAAGGGGAAAGAGAAGAGGGAATGAGACCTTCCTTTGCGACGTGGCGGCGCTGAAGCAGGCAATCGAAGGGGTCTGGACGGGACCCCTGCTCTATTCATCGGACGATTTCAAGACAGATTTACTGTGGCACTTGTCAAAAGAAAACAACCCCTGGTTCTTGGGACAAATGAAGCACTCTGCTACAGTCAAGGGTAAGCTCCGCTCGTGCCAAGGGAGAGACATTCTGAGTCGCATACTACAGTGAAGGAGCCGGTCCTGAATCCTTTCCCGGAGGAATTGTTTGCCGGCTGCTACGATGAAGGGACGTGCAGGTGACCTGGACTGTGGAGTTTTTGGTGATTAGTGGTGTCCAAGTGGTGGGTGGAGTCGGGAAGTGGGAACCGCCCGTACGTGACGGTTACGCGCGCGTCATTTCCTGTTTGGTAGGCCAGCGCTTCCTTACCTGTGTGCCCACAGCTCTCCCTGTTTGGTCATGTTTGCTTTTTTATTTCCGCCGCTGACGAAATGCCCCACTGCGGAAGTGAAAGCGCCGTAACCAAAATCCCTCTGTAATACGTTTATAGGCAGCCGTGTCGAAATAGGACAACCACGCCACATAATTGGCTGGTCTCTGTCGTATAAGGGAAAATTTCAACCATTCTGGAATCTGGTACCGGTAGAAGCCTGTCCATGGCGTACGATCTCAATCCCTCTCGTGACAGCCAAGCGCATAACGAAAGGCCACAATTGCATCTGCAGAGCGGCTCCGCTCGAAGTAAAAATAAGTGAGCAGGGATGTTGTTGGTTCCGCCTGAGGCGCGGGCATCGGCGAATCAACACGCCGACCCTCGGGAGACCCTGGTAACTTTTTTTTCCCTGAGAAACTTCGCGCCGCCATACCCCAGCACGCCCCAGTCTATACCCACGGTTTTCGCATTGATCAAAATGGGAAAGCGCACGGCCAGCCAGGCTGGCATTGTCAAGTCCGGTGAGTTATGCCGCAAGACGGAGAAGAGCGAATGCGCCGCGATCCATGGAGCGACCGGCCGCTGCTCCGCAGCTGAGACGCAAGGCGGACGAGGAAGATGCCGCGCGCAGACATCCTGGGCCGCAGAAGCGCTGGCGGCGCGTGTTGAGTCGATGCTAACGGTCGAGTCTCATTCGCAGAGAAGAATGCTGTCGCCGCCTCTCCGAAGAAGCTAAAGACCGACGACGCCACCGACTCGCAACCGGAAGCTACCGATTCCGCCGATCTCTCAAAGAAAGCGGAGAAGGCTCTTCGCAAGGAGGAGAAGGCCAAGGCCAAGGAGGAGAAGAAGAAGAAGAAGCGCGAGGCGAAGCAAGCTGCGGAGGCGAATGGCGTGACCAGTGAAGATGTCGACATGGTCGACGCTCCCACTACCTCCGAGGATGTGACTGAGCAGGAATCATCCAAGGAGAAGAAGAAAGAAAAGAAGGAAAAGAAAGACAAAAAGGAGAAGTCGGAGAAGAAAGATAAGAAGGACAAGAAGGAAAAGAAGGACAAGTCTGAGAAGAAGGAGAAGAAAGACAAGAAGGCGACCAACAGTGCTGAGGACACTCCCGTTGAGTCCAAGGCTGTCCCGGCGATCAATGGCACTGCGGCTGCGGCTGCGGAAGCGGCTCCGTCTGGCTACGTCGAGGACCCCGCGCTGTCTTCTCTCCCTCAGTCTGAGATCGATGCTTTCATGTCGAAGCACTTTATCGCCGTGACCGATCCTCTCAGCACTACGACTAAGCTCCGCCCGATCATCACTTTCAACAACCTGCCGGTTACCGACGAGGCGCTGCGTGCTCCCTTCGCAGGCTTCACTGCACCCACTCCCATCCAGGCTGCAGCATGGCCCTCTCTACTCGCTGGTAGGGACGTTATCGGTGTGGCCGAGACCGGCTCAGGAAAAACGCTTGCATTTGGTGTCCCATGCGTCCGTCACATCATGCGCCAGCCCAAGAGCAAGGGCGTCAAGGCGGTCATCGTGTCTCCTACTCGCGAGCTTGCCTCCCAAATCCACGAACAGCTGGTGAAGATTGCGGAGCCAGCCGGTCTGAAGTCCGTCTGTATCTATGGAGGTGTCCCCAAGGATGAGCAGAAGATTGGGTTGAAGAAGGCAAGCATTGTTGTTGCCACTCCTGGTCGTCTAAACGATCTTATCGACGAGGGCGCTGCGGACATCAGCAAGGCCGATTATGTCGTTCTGGACGAGGCCGACCGTATGCTTGATAAGGGTTTCGAGGATGCCATCCGCAAGATCATCAGCAGCACTCGCCCGCTCAACGAACGTCAGACGCTCATGTTCACCGCCACCTGGCCGAAGTCCGTTCAGGAGCTTGCGTCCACCTTCATGAAGTCGCCCGTCAAGATCACCATTGGCGACAACCCGACCGGAGAGCTTCGCGCCAATACCCGCATCAGCCAGACCGTGGAGGTCGTCGAGCCGAGGGACAAGGATTTCAGACTTTCCCAACTTTTGAAGGAGCACACGGCGGGCAGCAAGAAGAACGACCGCATTCTCATCTTTTGTTTATACAAGAAGGAGGCCACGCGTGTAGAGGAGACTCTCCGCCGCAAGGGCTTCAGGGTCGGCGGTATCCATGGCGATCTCAGTCAGGTCCAGCGTACGGCCAGCTTGGAGAAGTTCAAGAAGGGCGAGATTCCCTTGCTGGTTGCCACGGATGTTGCGGCGAGAGGACTAGATATTCCTGCCGTCAAGGTCGTCATCAACGTGACCTTCCCGTTGACTGCAGAGGATTATGTCCACCGCATTGGAAGGTGAGTTCCGATAAGCATGACGACATTGTGCACAGGTCATTGACACATTTTTACAGAACTGGCCGTGCGGGACAGGATGGTAAGGCCATCACTCTCTTCACCGAACACGACAAGCCGTTGGCTGGAGCGTAAGTTACACATGATCCAAGGCTTTAGTGATACCAGCTAACAGGTCTAGACTTGTCAACGTTCTCAAGGGTGCCAACCAGCCGGTGCCCGAAGAGCTCATGAAGTTCGGCACTACCGTTAAGAAGAAGGGCCATGAGGCATATGGTGCCTTCTTCAAGGATACTACCGACATGAAGCAGGCGACGAAGATCACTTTTGATGATTAAAGGATGGGTAACCTGTCTGAAGAAGAAATAGAGAGATGAGAGAGTGGTCATGGCATAAAACAGGCGTTACTGGTCAAAATTGGGCTTATTCTTACGGATAAAGACTATAGATAGATACCTGTCTGGTCTAGTTGGTACTTACTGGGGTTTGGTGTATGAATGCAAATACACTGCTTTTGGGTATTATCTCAAGGTTGAACCTCTGGACCCCTGAAATGTACATTGGACAGCATCCTTTCGCTTGAATTTCAAGCTGCGTAGTTCCCGAGCCCCGGAACGGCGACCTCGGGGACCAACCAAAAGATTCGCCGAGCGGAGATCGTATATCTATCGCTCCACTTCCATCGTTCTTGCCTATCCCCAATCAACAGCATCCGAAGACCTCCGGCTCGAACAAGACGAGCATCTCCGAAAAACGCGCTCAGAACCGACGACAAAGACGTCTTGACAACAAAAGAAAAAACAAAAAGGAAAAATGTGTAAAAGCGCTAGCTGCGAGACTTGCCGTAAGCGCACCCACCCTCCGAACAACGCACCCCGCTGGGCAGATTTCATGGTTCTCCTCCGGCAATCTCGATCCTTGCAGCCTTTACATTGCCCACGAAGATGGAGGAGCCTACCGCGTTCGTTCCAGCTAACATGCGTTGTGTGTAGAGAAGGCTACTTGGTGGGGCTGTACGTCACGATACCCCTCCTTCCGTTCTCACCCCTCTTCTCTCCAAGCCCCGCACGATGCCACCACGAAACGGAGGTCCCCTGCAACCGAGATCTCTCTCCCTTCCTTCCCTTTCTTTTTTTCCATGTTTATTTTTGTCTCAAGGGTTCCCTGTCCACCCGCACAGGAGCACGTGGCTGCTATCGATTTCACTTGCAGGCACGCTAACACCCATGTCTCATGTAGGCGGCAACCACGTGCCCGCTGTCCTGGACGGCGTTCCCAAGGAACAGTGGTGCACCTGCGACCCCAAGGTCACCAAGGAAGGCAAGGAGTACCCGCCTATGGGAAAGGTCAATTGACTATCCGTGTTTAAATTCTGGTGAGAGGAGGGGAAAAAGAGATGGAAGCGACGAAGTATTGATAGAGTGGAGATTGGTCCGGCGTGGTGGCGTGAGGCGAGCGATGAGTGGAGTCGTTATATTGCTGCTTGTTGATGCGAGGGCGATCAAACATATGCCCTTTTTAACCGTTAATATGGGAATCTGAGAATCGATGTTGTTGCCGTATATGCTTGTGTGTCTCGGCGTTCCCGTGTACGTGCATGGCGCAGGTGTTCCCCCCCGTCTTGCGCATCGATGACGTCGTTGTTGATGCGCGCCGGGGATGGGGAAAACGCCGACTACGCAATTAGGAATGCTGCTGCCGCACCACCCCAACGTCCCATGTTCTTTGAGCGTCGAGCTATTACGTTGCAGCTTCGCTTTCTATCGAGTGCCACACTCTGCCATCGCAAACATTATCAACGCAGGCAGTTCGCCAGGATGAGCTGGATGGACTCGTGGTCGCGGCCCTCCAAATCTCAGGCCACGCCCCCGCCGCTCTATCTAGTTCCCGGCAGCGAAGCGACGCCTTACTGCAGATCGTGTGGAAGAGTGATCAGTGAGTGTGCTCTGCAGCCGCCATTCGTGCATCTTTGTACAGTCATTCCACGTTTGTCACAGCATGTTGAAGATCCTTTTGGGTGATGATTGGGGGTATCAATCTGCAGAGCGCTCCAAATACCCATACTTTGCTTCAACACCCTCCGAGAAATGCTTTCTAAACGAATGGACGTGCCGATTGCTGACTCCCATGGAAAGGCCAACGCAAGTCTCACGCCAAGGAAACCGCGAATACTCCCGCCAAATACTGCTCCAGTCGTTGCCGCAGCCATAAGCCCGGAAAGCTCGACCGCCAGATCGAAGATACCTTTGTCAAGTTTCTCAATGGGGGGGAGGACTCACCAAATGCCGAGGGTAGTATTGCTGGAGCCAAATCCAAAGACAAAGGGCCGAAGAAGAGAAAGGGCGAATCTCGCATCCTCGTCTCCTGCGACACCGTTGAGAACACCCTCTTTGGAGATCACTTCGATCCGGAAAAGGTCTACGGTAGAAGGCGGAATAGGGCTCGGCGCGGAGCGGCGGATGATGAGGAGTGGAAAAGTGTGGATATGGTCTCGGACGAGGAGCGTGCTACCGCGAGCGATGCTAGCACTGCGGACGGCCCGAAGTCTTTGGACGAGGCAAGGATCTTGACGGGGTTCAACGTTGCAGGCGATGCCAAGAATGCGGAGACCGCGATCACAGACGGAGACTTGATGGCGCGGTTGGCGGTCAGGAGCGGCACACGCATCCGGCCGGCACAAGGCGTCTCTGAGGTCAACGGTAGCGTGGGTGGAGAGAAAGGGCGGGCCGAGCGGATAGATGAGACAGACGAGATGCTGGAGAAGAGGAAGCAGGGACAGAAACGAGCGCATGAGAGGGAGATGGTCAGGTGCGCTGCCAGGAGAGGTGTGGCGTTTGGTTTCGCAGTCAAACAGGCGGACGACGATCAGACGGAGACGAGGAAGAAGTGCGAAGCGGTGATGCATGGGAAGGTGGTGGAATCAAGCTTCGCTAAGGGGGATTGGAGCATTAGGTGGAGAGAATGACGGCATCTGTTGGTGTTTGTCCCTGAATATCAGTCGAGCAAGCAGATCTCCCCTGTCGATTGACACAACCTCCACCTCGAGACAGGGCCATGAGACTTGTAAAACCTCGCTACCGTCCCAATTGGGACAATCATGCGATGCCGGGGAGGAGGATTGGGGCTACAGGGGAGGGATACGCCCTGGTTCCAGTGTTTCTAGCGGCCGGCGGCGCTCGCGTGGGCAGAGGCTGAGGCACGATACGAAAGCAGCGGAGGCAGACGGTCTTTTCTTAGGTACGCTTAAAACCGGGCGCTCATATGGGGAAGGAATGCGGTGGAGCAGCCAGCAGCGATCAGTAGGCGGGTGTCATGCTATGATCTCCTTCCGGCAATCTTGGTGTCTCGGGTGCGTCTTTTTTAAGGCAGCAGCTGCTGGTTGATGGCGTCACGGCGGGCGATCCGGGAGGTCGAGGTGTTCTGGAAGTAAGCTTCTCGTTCATGCTTGCCGACCCGCTGCATGGCGGCTGCGGTGTAGCGGGACAGCAGTATCGGGCGGGCTGGGGGCGGTTCAGGCGGCGGGGCCTAGCCCGTCACGTCGTGCTGCGACGGATGTCAAACGCAGGCACGATCGTTGCGGGCGTTCCTGAAGACGGGCAGTTTCATGTGTGGCCCTATATCGCTTGGCCGGCGAGCAGCGTGCGGCCTGCGCGTTTGCTGCTGGTGCGACGAGCGGCCAGAGGCGTTTGACGCGGCTTGCCAGCAGCAGCGCTCGACTCGCGGGCCGGCGCTGCAGGTGCTTCAGGCTGCTCCTGCCGCTGGGCCAATGGCTGGGGCGACATGCAGGCGGCTACGGAGCAGCCCTCTCGGCGGCCGCACCCTTGCCGCGGGATTGGCCTGCCAAACCCCACCGCAATGCTAACAATAGGGCAGCCTTTTTCCATGCTTCTCCCTCGTGGCCGCTCGAGTCTGCAGCGCCCCGTCTTTATCTAGCTGTGCTGCTGCCGCGCCCAAGCCTGCAACCCGCTGGCTCTTCTCCCGCACGCCGTCAGCTCGCCTGTTCAACCCGCGACGCGCCCGCCTCCTTGGACCCCGCAGACCCGGCCCCTGGTGCCCACCCGAGACCTGAGCTCCTAGGCCTGTTGCCGTCCACCGCGCCCTGGTGAGTGTGAGTTGTGCGCAGCCAAGCGGCGCCAGATAAACCGCTCCGTTCCCGAGTCTGGCGCGCAACGACAGCTGCGCTGACCGCCCGCCCCAATCTAGCAGCCAGAGAGCCACCGAGCCCACCGCGCGTCTACCCCGCCGCCTGCGTCCCTCACCTCATTTCCGCCGCGACCACCGAGCATCAAGCACGAACCCACCGCCCGCGCCCCTCGCCCGCCGCGGCTGCCTGCATCCCGCTCCGATTCTTCACGACTCGCCCTCCCGAGCTCGCCAGCCCCCGCCGACCCGCCCACCGCACCTTCGACCGCTCTCCCGACGCCAACCTCTCGCGCACCCTCTCACGGCTGGTCGTGGAACAGCGAGTGTTGGCCCGGTCTAGATTAGTAGGACGAGTGTCCCTTGGTTGGTCCCTGCTGGCCGATTGTGTCACCCACGGACAAAGACGTCGCACACGATATCTTAGGTATGTTGCGGTGACGCTGCTCACTGGATGGGCCGTCCGCCTTGAATTTTCCATTTCTCTGGATTATGCGCCTGTTGGGCGCAAGCACTGAGCTCCCTGCGGAGCGGCGCGCCCGTCACTGGGGGCCGTGAGCGTGCCACCTGCCTGACTTTCATTGTCTTCACTTCAGCCTGTGAAGTGAACACAATAGAGACAATGGCTGTTGCTTGCCATTCTCCGGTCGCTCGGACCCACCTCAATCTCCAGGCTTTAGAAAAGGGCTCGGGGCGGCGCCTTTTGTTCCCTTCCATCTTCTCTGCTTTCATCCGCTCCTCTACGCAGCTCCAACTTCTCTAACCCGCCCCACGTCGCAGCTTCTGAATAGACGCAATCCACGCCATCTTTCACCATGTCGCGCGCACCGCCCCAGGGCAGCTCGAGGAAGATTTCCTTCAACGTTTCGGAGCAGTACGATATCCAGGATGTGGTCGGTGAGGGTGCGTACGGAGTTGTCTGGTGAGTTCCCTACAGCATGGGTGAGACAGCATTGCCTCAATACTAAAGCGTTTGCCAGCTCCGCGCTGCACAAGCCTTCCGGTCAGAAGGTCGCCATCAAGAAGATCACTCCGTTCGACCACTCGATGTTCTGTCTGCGTACGCTTCGTGAGATGAAGCTCCTGCGTTACTTCAACCACGAGAACATTATCTCGATCCTCGACATCCAGAAGCCGAGGAATTATGAGACCTTCACCGAGGTCTACCTCATCCAGGTCTGTCATGCACGAATTGACATGGTTGGATCGGTAACTGACCATCTCTGCAGGAGCTCATGGAGACGGACATGCACCGTGTCATCAGAACCCAGGAACTTTCCGACGACCACTGCCAGTACTTTATCTACCAGACCCTGCGTGCCTTGAAGGCCATGCATTCCGCGAACGTTCTTCACCGTGATCTTAAGCCGTCCAACCTGCTTCTGAACGCAAACTGCGACCTGAAGGTCTGCGACTTCGGCCTTGCCCGCTCTGCTGCGTCGACTGAGGATAACTCGGGTTTCATGACGGAATACGTGGCGACTCGCTGGTACCGCGCTCCTGAGATTATGCTCACGTTCAAGGAGTACACCAAGGCGATTGATATCTGGAGTGTTGGCTGCATCTTGGCGGAGATGTTGAGCGGAAAGCCTCTTTTCCCTGGAAAGGACTACCACCACCAGCTCACCTTGATCCTTGATGTTCTGGGCACGCCCACGATGGAGGACTACTACGGCATCAAGTCGCGCCGTGCCCGTGAATACATCCGCTCGTTGCCCTTCAAGAAGAAGATTCCATGGAAGGCCATGTTCCCCAAGAGCTCGGATCTGGCTCTGGACCTTCTCGAGCGCCTGCTGGCTTTCAACCCCGTCAAGCGTATCACCGTTGAGGAGGCTCTGAAGCATCCTTACCTCGAGCCGTACCATGACCCTGATGATGAGCCTACGGCTGACCCGATTCCCGAGGAGTTCTTTGATTTCGATAAGAACAAGGACAACTTGACCAAAGAGCAGCTGAAGAGTAAGTTAGCTCCTATCAATCCATGGGTGCATGCATGCTAATTATTCTATAGTGCTCATCTTCCAGGAGATTATGCGGTAATTGATAGATGGCAGATGCCGAAACGACAGCGCTTTACGTACACGAGGACGTCTTTCACCGGGTTACCAATGACCGATCATGTGTGGGCGAATGGATTTGGGGGCCGTCATGATCATAGTTCAGAGGGTCTGTTGTAGCGACGATGACAATTGGTTTCTTAACTATTTTACCTCTCTATCGCAGAAAGATGCAGATGGAGTGTCTTCTGGTGGTTGAGAGATTTCTTTTCAAGGTGCCTTCTATGGTCTCGCATCATCGTCAGCGAGTGGTTGCAAAGCATTACCTCAAAGATAGGGATCTTCACACCGATTGTCAATGAAAGTTGGATAGACTGCACCGGTACTCTGCATTGGATGTGACTTTGAGTTGAAGGAAGATGTAGTCATCGTTGCTTCGTGCTTTTATTAAATGCATTTCATCTTGTTGCTATTGATACACCCATTTCTCGTCTCGTCTACTAACCCGTACACGTCTAGTTCGTGAGCCATCGTCTTTCCCTTTACCAAACGCCATTCGTATGCATGCGATGGAATCATCCCAAGCAAGCCATTTACAGAGGAGAGTAGAGTTCCCAGTCGCCCACATGCATCATAAAAAGAGCCAAAATGATCTCATTGCCGTTGTGCGCCATGAGGAGTGAAGAAAGATCCAGAAAGAAAATCAAGGATCGCACCTCCCATCCTTCCAGCCCGTATACCAACGCTCCTCCCAGCGATCGCAGTCGAATTTTTGCTTCCCCAGCTTGTCGTTGACGGCGTTGTGGGCCTCGCACATCCAGCGGCCGAACTCGTCGCGCGACGACACGCGCGGCGCGTTGCGGTCGTCGGCCAGCCAGCGCTGGAAGTCCTCGGCGCAGGTCCAGCACGGGTACAGCTTCGAGAAGGTGTACATGAAGCGCCGCGTGTCGTCTTGCATTTGCGGCGAGGGGCGGGCCGGGTAGTTGCCCGTGATGGCGTGGAGGAGCGTCCAGGAGGAGCGGCCGAGCTGCTCGACGTCCGGGGGGCAGTCGTTGGGTGGCGATTGCAGTTGGGAGGAGGAGAAGGAGGACATGGTGGCGGCGGCCGCTGGGGAGGTGGAAGCGCTGGGGCTGTCGTTCTTGGTCTTTTCTTTGGCCAGGGCGAACCAGGAGGAGACGGACGTGCAGGAGCGGCATCTGCGAGACGTATGCGGGTCAGCTTTCTTTCATGGTTGATTGCGCGCGCGCAAGCGCGAGGGCTTCGTCTTGGTGTTTGCAGGTTGGCACTCACGGCTTCCCGTCCGGACTGAGCACTACGCCTTTCGGCAGCTTCTTGGGTCCGTCCGCACCGGCGACGTGGGCCTGGGTGTCGGCTGCGTCATTGTCGCTGTTGTTGGAGCCCTGTGGGGAGGGCGCGGCGAGTGGTTGCGCTGGCATGCCTGTTCTCGACTCTACAACGCACAGGAACTGGGAGAGGATGGGGACCTCGAGGTAGGACATCGGCATGGTAAGAAAAGAAGAAAAAAGAAGAATATTTGTAAGAAAGTCACTCGATTTGATTCCACAGAGCAGGCACCCGGCTGTCCGTGCTTCCGGGGCAGTCCTCTTGCGCGCGCGGACGGACCGGGGTTGCCCTTGCGGAATGACGCCCGCTGGCCGGGTGCTGCCGAGCAAGACCAGAGAGCTGAGCAGTGAGCAGCGAGCACACCTTGGCGCTGGGGTTGCTGCGGGTTTCTGCTCCCACTACACTGACGCGCGCGGGGTTTTCCCAGTCTTCATTTCCCGAGCTGGACTGGAGGGTTATGCCTCCGTCCCTCTTTTCACCATGAGCGTTCCCTCGACTGCTACCGCCGCCGCCGCCGCCTTCAATGCCGCTCCGCCCTCCGACCACAAGATCCCCGTCGTGCTCCTCAAGACCAAGTCCACGCCCACGGATGGCTACGAGGAGTTCTTCGCCGCCGCGGGCGACGGCCGCTACGACCCGGTCTTCGTGCCCGTCCTCGAACACCGCTTCCGGCCCGACGCGCTGAAGCAATTGCGCGCAGACATCGCGCACGGCGGCTGCACCGGCAGTGCGCAGCACGCCAAGTACGGCGCCATTATTTTCACATCGCAGCGCGCCGTCGAGGCCTTCACGCAGGTCGTGCAGGACCTGCGGCGCGAGAGCACTGCATCTCAGCAGAAACACGACATCGACGCCCTGCTGCCCGCGTCGCTGCCGCTCTACGTCGTCGGCCCCGCGACGGCGCGGGGCCTGCGCGCGCTGGGCCTGCGGTGCCCCATCCTCGGCGAGGAGAGCGGGACCGGAGAGGTCCTGGCAAAGATCATACTGGACGACTACAATGGCCGAATGGTGCTCGGCGGTAGCGGCGGCGGCGGTGCGAATAAGAAGAAGGAATGGCAGAGCAGCAGCGGCGGCAGCAGCAGCAAGAGTAAGCTGCCCATTCTATTTCTCGTCGGCGAGCAGCGCCGCGACATCATACCCAAGACGCTGCAGGCGCCGGACCTCGTGCCGTCCGGGCGCTACACGGCCGTCGACGAGGTGGTCGTCTACGAGACGGCGGAGATGCAGTCGTTTCGCCAGGACTTTGCCGCCGTTGTCGAGGGGAACAGGCGGGCGGGAACGGAGCAGCAGTGGGTCGTCGTCTTCTCGCCCACGGGCGGGAAGGCGATTTTGGAGACGTTGGGGAAGGGGGAGGGTGATGGGGATGGGAGCAGCGCGAAGACGGCAACGGCAACACTGAAGGGTGATGGGTTTGAAACGTGGATTGCGACGATCGGGCCGACGACGAGAGATTATCTTTTGAAGTGCGGGTATGAGCCTGAGGTGTGCGCGAAGAAGCCGAGTCCGGAAGGTGTGGGCAATGGCATTGAGGACTTCATGCATGGATTTGCTGCCAATTGAACGCTGGCTGCGGGATGCGGTGGGAAGGATTTGTTCGAGGACGAGCAGATCCTCGCTGTGGCACTCCGGAGTTTTGTGCTGCATGATTTCGCAAGTACACGAGACCTCTTGATAGCCATGTGGACGAGATTGGACTGAAAAGAAAAGATATTCATAGACAGAGTTTGGATAGGTTGCGCAAGATTTACGCAATTACGGCCTTCTGGGTATGCCTAAAGCCACAGTCAAGCTTCCGAACATGGCGGCCCCGAGTTTGCTGAGGCCGGGTTGAAATAAGTCGACTTCTGAGCCGGGGTTGGACAAGCCAGCCACTTCCCCCATTCCAGCCATCTACATGGCGGGGCATCTGGACTTAGTATAGGCCCTCACGTGCGTGCACGCACGATGCATCTGACATAGATCGAGGCTGGCTGGACCTAACCCCAAGACGCGGGGAGACGCGTTGCGATTGGATGACGTCAGTGACGCGCTGGAGCTAAAACGGGCGCGTCACGGTACAAATCCTCTTTAGCACCTCCAACCGCTCGCGCTCTACCGGGCTTCCTCTACATCCTTCATAACTTCGTCAATTGCATTGCCCCATCACCGTACAGCTTCAGGAAGCTTCACCTCATCGTAACCCTATAACACCAAGGAGCAATTGAGCTCAGCAACCTCGGCGTACTTCAAATCTCCACCACCTCGCCTGTCACGAAGCTCTGTCACCATGGTTTCCTCTACAAGGCAGTCTGCTCGTCTCGCCGAGAAGGGTGACAACGAGCCCACGAACGAGCAGGAACAGACTTCACCTAAGGGCACCAAGCGCAAGGTTGACGCCGCTTCACCCAACAAGGCCCGTGGCGGCAAGAAGGCTGAGCCTGAGAAGAAGCAAAAGACTCTGGAAGAGACCATGGAAGATACAGGTGCCCCCGACGATGTCGATATGATCGAGGCTGGCAAGGCAGTCGAGGCCACCGACAAGAACGCTGAGAGCAAAGGTGAGGAGACAGCTCAGGATATAAAGCAGGCTCCACAGGAACGTACGGAGCAGGACTCTTCCAAGCAGGAGGATCAGAAAACCGAGGAAAAGGAGTCCAGCGCCACCGAAACGGGTAAGTTCGTATTCGAGCGGTAGCAAGTTGGTCACGATCTGACAGTATTTTCAGGCGGTGCCGTCAAACACGACTCGGAACGCGAGCAAAAGGTCCCGACGAGCATTGTTGAAAAGGGCGTCATCTACTTCTTCGCCCGTAAGCGCATTGGCGTCGATGACGCCGAGGGTCCGGAGGACTTGCAGCGGACATACTTTGTCCTTCGCCCTATTCCCAAGGACGCCAAGCTTGGAGCTGCGCCAATGGAAGACAGTGAAAACAACAGGCTGTTCGCTCTTCCGAAGAAGGTGCTTCCGAAGAGCCATAGCGACAGGTTCATGGCATTCGTCGAGAAGGGCCAGACCACCATCAAGAATCTTAAGGACTCTTTCTTCGCCGGCGCCACTCACGAGACAAAGACTCAAGGTACTCGCGAGGTTCCTCAGGCCACTCCGATCGGCGAGGGTGTCTACGCGATCACGGAGACTGGAAGAAGCTCCCACCTCGTCTACATGCTCACAATTCCGACGGAGATTGGTGAAGTCCAGAAGGAGATGGGTCTTCGCAGCCAGGGTAGCTTTGTCATGAGTGTCAAGAACCCGACCAGGAAAGGCCCGGCCAGCGCTCAGCTTCCGCAGGGCCCTGACTTGCCCAAAGAGTAGGTGTTGTGTTTTGAATTCCGCACAAATCGTCACTAACTCGGTTCGCAGGATGATTGAGGAGTTCCGTGGACTTGCTTGGGTCTCGGTGAAACCGCAATATCTCAACTATGATAATGTTCAAATCCTGCTCATTGGAGAGGGCACGGATGACAACTTCGGAAAGGCGGTCGAGCCCAAGTCCAAAGACCAGAAGGAGGGCAAGGAAGAGCCGCAGGAGGAGCTGGAGAAGCTCGAACATGAGGACGAACTTCGGGTCGAGCAGCTTCACGGTAATGATACGGTCTTCGATGACTTGAAGCTGAGCAAGAACGAATACCCCCAGGTCCCTACCACTTGGTAAACGACGAAGCACTCGGCCTACTCCACCGTGTGCGTGGGACTGTGAGAGGGCGCTATTAACAAGAGTTCATATAGCAATAGCTTGTTTATGGGGACTCGAACGCTCTGTGATGGACGTTTAACGGCAGGATCAAAGCGAGTTGCTTTGGCTTCAAGGACGTATGGCCACACGCAGTCGAGACTTCTCTACGTGCTGATAGCCGGTAGCCTCGCGACAAATAAAAAAACAAGATTGGTTAAAATCAGGTTATGTTGCATCTTCTTGGTCGTTGCCTTGTCGGGAAAGTGGGGACGCTGCATTTTTTTCCATGTGACTTTGGTTTCCTTTTTTGGACATGCAGCAAGCACCACCTGGGTGATAAGCGGCACCGGGTCGAATGATCAGAACAAGCGACCGCGTAATCAGCGCATGTGAACAGGTGTTTGTGCTCTTGTGAGCTTTCCCATCGATCGGAGAGTCGGACTTAGCGGATAGAGAGAGTCTAGATTATCGGGTCGATGGTATATGCCGTTGCACCTATAGGGTAGGGCTGTTTTGCCAAGGATCGTGGCTCCCGTAACCATTTGTTTTTTCACATGAAAAGACCAATGGAATTTGCGTTTTGTCACAAGGCTGAATCCCTGTTGACTGAAAAAGGGAGGTTGGGACCAATCGGAGGTGCTGGCGACGCTTCTTTTCGAAGATCATACAGGGATGACGTGGCAGGGGAGGCAGTCGCAGGACCGAACAGTCAGTCGCCATCGACACAACAGAGACACATGAGACAGGAAGTTTCTCCACAATCGATTGTGGCTGGGTCCGGCTAGGGATGGGTAGGTATGGGTATGGGTATCCGCATGCCTACGTCAGCTACCGAGCAGCAGATCGACGGGCCAGGCTGCGGGAATTCCGAACCATGCATTTTGGGTTGGCGTGCCGACCCTTCGTTCAATAGACGTTCGTGGTCTTTCTTTTCTCGTCGTCAACCCGCACACCACACCACGCAGCCGGCCGCCCCGTTCCTGGCTGACGCAGCCTCCGTCCGCCACGCTGACCGCTTGCTTTGCTTTTTTCCTTTGGGCCTAGTTGGGCGCAGCTCAGCCAAAACCACTGGCCTCAGGCGACACGCCCGCTACTCAGCACTAACAAATAAGCGGACCCCTCGTATCCCGCGCACGTGTGGCCTATATATATCTTTGACCCTCACAAGCCCGGGCGCGCGGCAACTGACGCATCGCTCCACCATGTTCAAACCGCAGACGAAGTCGGAGTGGGCCTTTTTGGCCACTGCCGCCGCTCAAGCCGGTGTGAACACCGCGCTCCAGCTGTCAGTTTGGCGTCGCCGTCGCCGTCAGTCTCGCCCGCCTTTGCTCACCTCTTTTACAGCTACGTCCTGGACCGATACCTGCGCTGGGTGAATCCCAACGTCTATGAGGTCGCGCGATCATACACCATCCCCGTCACCTTTGCCATCTTCGTCTTCGGCGTCGTCTACCAGTTTGTGCTGTCGTGGGACTCGCTCAAGAGCAAGAACAACATCCAGCTGTTTGCCCAGGCCATCTGTAATGTCTGCCTCTTCGCCTCCGCCATCCTGCAGTACGAGCAGGTCCAGGACGTGGTCAAGGGCCTGCCGCCGAACCATGACGGGGAGGACAAGCCGCTCGTCAAGCTGGACGTCGACATATGGACCCAGATCCACCCGGCCTTGATCGCCTCCATCGCCGTCTTCGCAGCCTGCAGCCTGGCCATGTGCGGTCTGGCCTACAAGCTCCACAAACAGTTTGCCTGGGCGTTGTACAAGGACATCAACGCCGACTCGAGTCTGAGGACCCGCTATTTGGTCTATCAGGTATTCCTGGTCTCGATGAAGCTGTCCTTCTACTTCCTCGTCTCGTTCGTCATCATCTACGGCTTCGTGAACGTGCACTACGAACAGCCCGAGTTCGCCCTCACCATGGCCGTCATTCCCGTCGCCATGCTTCAGATCCTCCTCTCAGCCTTCTCCGCCAGGCATGAAAACAGGTTTTGGATGCTAATCAGCGTTGTACGTTGTTCGAAGCTCCGGCCAAGAAAAGAGTCATACTGACGCAGCATCGCAGTTGGTATACGCCGGTGGCGTCGCCTACCTGGTCAGCAGGATCGTCCTCCTCTTGGGTAACGGCCCGCGCTCGGAGACCATCATGAAGGACGAGATGCTATTCTTCGCCCTCGTCTCGCTGATCCTCATCGCCTCCACTCTCATCGCATCCATCCTGACCATGATCAACTTCGGCCACGGCCTGAAGCCCCACCTGCTCGGCGTGACGGCCAAGAAGGCGCCGCGGGACCCGGAAGACGCGTATCGGTTCGAAAGGCTGTCTCACACCGCCCCACCGCCCGAGTTCCTCACCCCTCGCCGCTTTGCCTTGGATTGAAAATGGAGTAGGCAAGTATCCTGACTCATGGACCAATCAACCATCATAGAAAAAAACCAACCTCGACGAAACGCATCTCGAATTCGAAGAACCTGCGCCTTACTCGTCCGCATCCTTCACCACCGTACCGCATCCGACCACTGTCTTCCTCTCTATTCATCCGGAAATTCAAATGACCTCCCCTGACTTCCTCCAAGCCGAAAAATATCTTCTCTCCAACGACGAAAGTCGTCATCCCTGACCGACTCGTGTCTACCATGGTTTTCCGGTCTTCCATCCGCGCGGCGGGAAGATGGCCGATGTGCTCTCCTCTCCGCCCCGAGATCTGCGCTGGACCGGGGCCGGGGGGAAAGACGACACTAAGAGCGGCGGCCCCCTCTCCCCCCCGATAGTCGAGGACCGGTGGCCGCCCAACGTTCCCGCCCGATAAGCTGCGGAGCACGACGATGCTCTGTTGTCACCCGCCTCGGTGTTGAGAGCGAACGTGCGGGCGGGCGGGCGTCCTGCCCCTTCCGAAGGGGCCTTTGTTTTTTTTGGGGGGGATGGGAGGGTGAGGGCAGGGGGAGAGGAGATTTGATGATGGATGGGTGGGGAAGAGCGGGCGGTTTTGGGAGGATTCATTTGTGTCAGTGGTGGAAGAAGCATGGGAGAACGAAAGGAGTCAAGACTGTGAAGGGTGTGAGGAAGTGGTGCTAATGGTGGACGAAGTTCTTGTTCGGACACGGCTGTTGGCAAGGCTAGCGAGGAGAAGCCACGCTGCTGGAATGCTCTTGCCGCTGGTTTCAGGGGACCGTGAGGGTGTTTTTGTACTCCTCGTGTATTTCAGGAGATTGGCAGGATGCGGCCGACGTTGATCGTTGAAGTATTCGCCTGTTTGGGGGATGTTCCGTCATTCCCTACATATGAACCTGACGATAGCGTTAGGTTCGACCCGGTGGGATAAGCGCATGGATTTTGTAGATAGAGTAGTGTAGCACTACAGATCCTTGAACTGGCTTAGTGTGGCAGCAATTGACTTTGTCGATATGTGCGCTGTGTCGTACAAGACCTTGCCTGAAAACTAAGAACCAAAATAAATAAAAAGGAACCTACATCAAATCAGAAAAACATTGCATCGATGAGGTCCCCAACTAATTACGAGCGTCGATATACATACAAGAGTATCTCGTATAGGACGAGACGACTTCTGAAATGCGTAGCTGTGACGACGCTGGCGTTTGAGAGGGGCGTTCTGCTCCCGATGAACATGATCCGATTCCCTTCATCACAGCAAGCACTTCTCGTCGCGGTGACTGATAAAGGGCGCCGTTGAGGATCTCTTACAGAAGAACAAGCCGTCATCTTCATGTCTGCAGCAGAACGACCTGGCAGACAGACACGAAAGAGCGGTCCTGGCTGGCTTGGTACTACCAATATTATCGACCTTTATTCCGTAACCCATTACTTTTTCAGAGTATACATAATACTGACGGTGGCTTAAAACATTACTGCTTTTGTTCTCATTACCGATATACACCTCAGCGAAGAGCGCGGAGGTCTTCGCCATATCAGCAGTGTTCGCAACGGTTTACGTCGTCTCTGTCCAAGTTGGAACGAATAGTAAAATATGACAAAGTGCGTAAGTGATTGAACATGCGGGTGAGAGGAAACCATGACAGACGAAAAACAAGTTCATCTACAAGTCATGACTGATCACTCTTCACTCAGATACTCGGCAAACTGTCAGCACGATCCTTTGCCAAAGTGAGCTGAACGGCCTCTACAATTGGTATTGTATGCGGACAGTAGAAATTTGGGTGCTCTTACGCCTGTCTGCTGAGAATACCAGTGCCGTCATTGTCCTTCGAACCCCAACCCATGAAATCGTTACTGCCGATGAGACATTCAATTTAGTAAAAGGAACGAAACCACGGTTACCAATGTCGTATGACGTCAAAAAGAGAGACGATTTTGTGCACAATCTATAGAGGTAGTTTAAGGCTGTGTCCTGATGCTATCGTAGATTTCCCGAAGTCTACTTCTACTCCAGCATATCTGCTTCATGCAGGGACAAGGTGGGTTTGTCACGGACGGAACATGGAAGGTAAACCCTTCTATAGCCGACTGCGATGCCAGTAGCAGGACCTGTGAAATTTCCATAAAAGCGAAAGCTCGGGTGTACCCCAAAGGTGGGGTGCCAGGCCCTGTTCGTAAAGGCTGTCCAGTCCTCATTTTCGTTCCTGTCAAACGTTGATGAAGGTTGAAAAAATCACAAAATCATCCAGATGCACATTTCAACTACCCATGTGCATGGGTATGAGACTTCTACGAGACAGGATCGAGAATAGTAGAACCGTTCGTAACCGTTTGTGTGCCATCATCGCTGGTCTCGGCATTGCTTGTAAAAGTCGAACCTTATCCGGTACACCATGCCGGCATGTAGACCTCTTGATCTCTTGTAACATATCAAAGCCAGAAGGGCACTCACACTTCGTTGTTCGAGAACCATCAATTGGTTGAGCTCTGGCTAGGCGTACGCACTACAAAAGGGCAAAGACAATGAATCCGAGAGTGCGTCAACCCCCAGCCCGAGGTTACCGAACTCGTAAATTGGCCGCAACGCCGGCAGCCGTTAGCAGTGACCGACGGCTCCACGGCAAGGTTTAGCGCCGTTACATGTCATGAAGCAAGCCGTTCAAACCTAACAAAAAGCAAGTGTCTTGGCAGGAGCGCGACGCCCCAAGCCCATATGATAGTCCATCACATTTCTCAAAGCGGTAAGCAACCATTCCATGCCCCCCCCAGCAGCCGCTAACAAAGTATGTGTCTACCCTGGTCGACGATCCCACGATAATTCTCGGCCCTCGGTAAGTGTATCCGCTGCTCGAGTCACTACAAGCCACCAAAGAAGCCGGTCCACTTCCCGCGGCAAATACCTCTTGCGGACATTCGCGCGACGACGACAAGGCAGCACCAGCGCAGCGTTCATGCCCGAATCATGGGAGATCGGCAGCGCCATCCACAATTAACTTCCATCGCCCCACTGGGCAAAGAGAGAGCGTTCATTTTCAAACGCTCTCTCAGCCACAGTAATATATTAATTCTTACCGAACGTCGAAACCTCCAATAGCGCGCTCTTTGCTTCGCAGAGAGAAGGGAAACGTTGGAGAGAAAGAAAAGGGGGGACGGTGCTCCGGGAGAGCCATGCAGCTGGCACGCCATCCCGACACCCACCCGCCCTAGCTGCAGGGGTAAGCCACGAACACCACCACGTGCGGAGCATCCTCCGCTCAGCTACCAACCTTTGTACCCGATAACCTCCCAACTGGTGATAGTCCACCCAAGCACCCCTTCCCTTCCTCTTCTCAACGGCGGTTGACACTGAGCACGCGTGAGCGGCAGGGGCCGCCTATTCTCCTCTCCCACACCCCACCCCCCCTTTTTCCCCCTCTCACTTCGCCACCAATACTACGTACCGCGGCGGATCGATCCGGCCAGAACAACTTCCCCACCTTACATGCGCACGTAGGCGGAACGCAAAGACCGAGACGGCAACCGCCGGCAGGATCGCCGGTACCTGGTTTAAGAAGCGGGAGGATCATCATCCTCCACCACCCACGCCTCCTTCCCATTTCACGATGCTCGTATAAATAGGCGCGGGAGCACCGTGCGCGCGGAGCGCAGAGAAAAGACGTGATGGTGCCCAATCACGTCGTCCGGAGCCGATTTGAGATATGACTGCATACGTATGTGTAGAAATTGAGGCTCCAGCCACAACGAGTGACGAGTGACGACGTGGGTGCGCGGCAGATAGATTGACGGCTAGCTGATTGCGTTCCTCCTCCGTCCCCGCAATGTGCGTAAATCTTCCCTGTTGCCCCACTTGCCCCCCTGCGCGTTCTCCTTTAACAGGACGTCAGACGGACGAGGCGGGAGGGAGAAAAAAATGCGTATGTATGTCTCGGAGATATCTCAAGCGCAATGGACGGCTGACAATCCCGCGGTTGAGAGGCAGCCGGCCCGTCGACGGCGAGCAGATATTAAGGCTCACTGGAACACGTAGTGGTTGTCTGAAGAATAGTATCATGAGACAGAGCTCTTTCTCTGAGCTGTGCATATTGAAAGGCCGCAGCTCCATTCGGTGGGCCTGGGCAATGGCTACATACCATGTACAAGAAATTCAAATCCTCATTCCCGAGTTCCCCGGCACCATCCAATCATTTCCCTTTCTCCAGCCTGAGGTCTTGTTCCCCATAATCCTCCTGGATTTCCCGCTTCCAGTATGGTTCCAAACGTCCGAAGAAAGAAACTTTATGTAAAGAAGCCAACGACTGGGGTCTTGAAGCCACCCTAAGCAAAATAGATAAAAATACAAGTATAGACCCTGGGTAATGAAGAAGATCCCTGCTGATAAAAACGACAGATAGGAACAGAGGTTCGGATCGAAGAGTAGACAATAGACACTAACTGCCTGCTATATCGGGTTGAGAAACACAGCGGGTATAGAACGGGCAAGTAAGAGTCGCGAGTAGATAGAAGCGAATTAAGCAAGGTATCCAGGCGGGTACGGACAGACCGAATAATAAAATTGGAACTGATGTGGAAATGGTGGAAGCGATAGAGCTGACAAGGTCGGAGAGGATGTGTCTGAGAGCTGAAAGAGCGTGAAGTGGCAACAAGCACGATTAAACCGCCTTGTGATCCTTTATGGAGAGCGCAAAATGTGCAAACCATATCGCCATGAAGTCGTCGCATACTGTAGAAAATTTGTGGCCGTCTGGCCCATATCGAAGTCGTCTTCGGCTCGTACCAGAGATCAACAATGGTGAGCCGTTCCGAAAATGTAAAACAGGAGACAAGAGTGAGTGTCAGTTGCATCACCGAGCGTCATGTCAGAGCATTCGGTACGCGTGGAATGACATGTAGGAGAGCGTTTGCCGTAAGTGAGCGTAGTATGCCGTGATGGTGGTGGAGCTGTCCGATTCATGTTGGTCGCCTGTTGTTCCATCCCGATCCTGACCCGTGTAGACAGCGCTTATGTCCGCCGAGATCTAGAGCGGAATCCGTGTAATGACAATCCGAGACATCGAATGAACCGCCTCGCACTTTTCATTCTTCATCGGCCGCAAATAGATTTCGCTTATCCAAAGCCCCTGAACAGATCGCTTCCGTGTTCGCTCGAGTACTTGCCACTCGCTTGACTCGGGGCTCTGCTCGCCGCGTCCGAACCCGACATTCCGCTTTTCACAGAGTATTGGCTGTTCTTACGGTACTGTCGCGCAGCGGATTTCTCCTTGAAACTGGGCGCCAGTCCCGGGAATCCGCCACCTGGAATTTGGCTGAGGCTGAGGCGCGGCTCGACGAACGCCTCCATGCGCACCGTGCCTAAGGATGGGTCGTAGAACTCACGGCGCGTTCCTGACGCTGTGGCCGCGCTGCTGCTGGCTTCGGAGGTGCGCCGGCTCGGGTTGTAGATGCTGCTTGGCACCGAGGGAGGAATGTTGGTGCCTCCCGGCGAGTACAAGTCGGACATGCCGACGCTGGAAGCCGCCGAGGAGTACGAAGTGGGAATCGGCGGTGGGACAGCGGATGTCGAGTGCACGCTTTTCGCAGAGTGCACGCTATTCTGCGAAAAACTACGCGTGAAAGGGTTGCCGGGAATAGGGGGCGGAATGGCCGCTTGTCTCGGAGATGTCATGCTCCTCTTGCGGCCGTGGCGATATATGACCGGTGGGCTTGCGGCTTCAGAAACAGGCGACTGAGCGGCCTGGCCTTCGTAAATCGGTTCTGCGCGGTTGACATAGCCCTTCAATCCCCCTTGGTTTTGTTTGGCGAGGCGGACCGAGTTCGTGATCGGCCGGCGGCCTAGAGCTGCAGTGGAGCGCTTGGTTTGCGGAGACTCCTCGGTAGGCGCGGCTGGAAGCTGGTTCAGGTCGGGGACGGCCTGCGAGGAGTGCGCGAGGAATGAGAGGGCGGTAAGCCACAGGTAATGGCGCTCAGCTGAAGTCGCAGTGAACTTCAGAGCTCGCGCAGGAGTTAGGATGAGAATGGATCGGTTAAAGATTGGCTGGGCGCCAACACCCCTGGGTGCAGGAGTATCGTCCTTGACGTCGAGAACGGATTGGATTTGCACTAAAGAGTCAGTATAGACAACTCAAGTCTTGCGATGACCACTTACATTTCCGACCTGTCTTACCCATCAACGCGGTACCAGAGGTGGGCTGTTTACTGCTCCACATGATAGCACGCTCATAGGGTGAGATCCAAACCCATCGCTTGTGTCTGACGCTGCTTCCGCCGGTTCCATCATCCTTCCCGAACTCCGGTGTTACAGCATCAGCCACCCCGAAGGATCTGCGACCGCGAACATATTTCCACAGCCACTCGCCCACCATCGCACCCGCGATGGCGTCCACGACACTGACCGATTGGACGGAGCTCGCCGATTGGTTGCTGTTCGTGGCAGCAGAACTGACCGCCGTGCTGACCGCCGTGCTAACCGCCGTGCTGACTGACGGATGGCGGCCATGGTGACGTGAGGCATATGCCTGGTACGGCGAGGTAACGCGATCGCGAGGCAGCGGCGGCGCATCCTTTGGCTCATCTGGGGAAGTCAAAGAAGACTGAGGCGGAGGCGGGGATCTGCTTCGTTGACGACCATCGCGGCGGATGACGGCCGCGGAGCGGACCTTGCGCAGACTGTCCTGTCTGGTGTGTTGCTGCTGGCGCGAGCGACGGTTCGTGAACATGTTGCTGCGTGGCGTCGGGCTGTGCGAGCCTTCGCTCTTGCTGAAAGGTACCTTCCTGGAGCTTGATCTCGTTGGCACGGGGAACGGAGGTGGTTTGGGCTTCGAAAGCGTCTTGCTGGAGCTTGCTTCTCCAGGTGCAGGCCGGTCGTGCGCGGTGATACCACTCTGCAGCAGCGCGGAGCGACGCACGCTCGGCTGCTTGCGAATAGATCCAGCCCTGATGGGTTTCTCCACCTTCGCCGGCTTTTCGTAAGAGGACCGTTTCTCAACTGAAGAGCGTTTTTCGTACGAGGACCGCTTGGAGTTAGGTTCCTTCTCCTCTGGCACCGGGGTGGGAGGCTTGTTGAACATGCGACCGTATTTGACTGCTTTGACCACCACTGCGCGACCGCTGTATCCCTCTTCATCGCTTGAGACCTCTTCATCGGCTGGACCATCCTCATCGGAACTTGCCCCGTCAAAGCCGGCGAACAAGCTGCTGGTCCTGAATGGCCGCCTTATGCCGTCAGTACTTTCCTGTGTGAGGGGACCATTATCATTATTGCCAGGATATTTGTCTTGAGTGGCCTGGATGGACATGGTCCGCATTGATTTGAGCAACTCCTGTGTGGACGGATGCAAGGGAGATTTCCCTTTCTCCTCAAAGGGCTTAGCGAGCACGGGCTGATCCTTCTGCTCCTCCTTGATGGGCGTTCCTGGCTTCGAAGAGATGGCCGAAGGCAGCAGGTGAGCTGGAAGTTTGGAAATTCGCTGGTCGATCAAAATAGGATCGGTCTGCACTTCGGAATCGCGCATGTTGGCGGGCAACTCAGAGCTGGTCTGGGAACCGGCGCTCTTGGTGTTAGGAGGGAGCACAGCATGCTTAGGAGATCCAGGAGTAGACCCTGGGGGATGGATGGCGATTTGCGGAATGGGAATCGGCGCAGGGCCTTCCGTCCGAGGCGGGGACTGGGGAGGCTCGACTATGACTTCAGGCAACGGCACTGGCTGAGGGTCCACCCGCGATTCCGTCTGCGTAGACGTCGAAGCCGTTTGCGGCGCATGCACGGAAGCTTCAGGTTCAGTCGGGGACTGCGGAAGCACGACCGTTGGCGTTTCAGGGGGGCTCAACGGCTGGCTCAGGGTCTGACACGACGTTGAGACCATCAGTCCCGATTTTCGTTGAGACGCTGACGGCTCCTTCTCCCTCTGAACCTCGGAGGGAGGTGCAGAGACACGCTTCTTCCTCTGGTTCGCTTCAACATCCATAGCAGCCATGATATGACCACTACTTCTTGCAGCCACGATCTGTTGCGCAGTCACCCTAGGAGACGGTGGAGGAGACGGTTGAACCCCAGTATCGACGTATTCAACGCGTCTCTGCTCAACCTTGACTAGGTCCTCCGGCTCAATCCTCGGCTCAAATTGTGGCGGCACAATAGTATCGAAAGATTGCTGGTGTTTCGGGCGGTGGATGTCGGGAATGGTGTCGTCGAGACAGTAAGATATATCCCTGTCGGGCTCGCTTGGTGTCGGCGTTGTCCTATCTTTGTCTATCATTATACCGAGCATCTTACGCGCTTTTTCGTCAGGAACGGAAGATGCTCTGGCCTCCATCAGCTTGCGGGCGCGAATCTCGTGCTCGGTATAATCGTCAGAATCTGTTTCCAGGTCTTCCAGGTCTTCATCCTCTTCATCAAAAGCAAGCTCGTCTGCAAGGCTGAGGCCATTCGAGAGCTTTGCGTGTGCTTCAGAACCGATGGTGAGAATTGATGCACGGTACCCACGAGGGCCGAAGCTTCGCACGCTTCTAGCGCTGTCGCTGCTCTGGTTTCGCCTATGTCGACCTTTCTTGGGCGAAGATTGGATGCTGGCTGTGTCGGTCTCGTGACCATTCAACGCGTCTTTGCCACCCGCAAAGTCTCCCTGAGCTCGAGCCTCGACTGCTGACTGCTGCGTTGCCAGCTCATCAAGGACGACCTTCAATCGAGTCTCAGTGACGTGGAGCCGACGCTCCAGAGATCGCTTGTCGTTGTCCCAGGCCTCCTTGTCTCTTTGCCAGAGGTCTTGTGTACGATCTGATGCATCGACTTCATTCCTTGCTTTCTTCTGAGACGCTTCAAGCTTGTTTCTCAGCTGCTCATTGTCAGATTGGATTTGGTCTCGTTCCTTGACCAGCTCCTCGAGGGCGGAGAGGGTTCCGGTTTCCAACTGCTGGATTTGGCGCTTGGTGGCTCGGCTCTCTCTCAAACTGCTCGACAGCTTGTCGTTAAGAACATCGTT
This sequence comes from Diplodia mutila, assembly GCA_022560015.1. Classification (NCBI taxonomy): domain Eukaryota; kingdom Fungi; phylum Ascomycota; class Dothideomycetes; order Botryosphaeriales; family Botryosphaeriaceae; genus Diplodia; species Diplodia mutila. The sequence continues at coordinate 96,601 of JAFISB010000068.1, read as the reverse complement.
CTCCTCTTGTGTTGAGTGTAAGTTGGTCTCGAGATCTTCAATAACCCGATGCTTGGAGTCGAGTTCTCGCCGTAAGTTGAGAATCTCGGCCACGAGATTAGCTTGCAGCGTTGGGGTGAAGCGGCGAGGATCCAACTGGGAGATCTGGTCGTCATTTGCGGGGTCATCCGAGGTGCAATCGGAAGGCGGCGGCACCGGTGATGTCTGCGATAGGTCACCGGCAGACGAAGGGGTCCCATGTCGAGAAGAGCGCCTAGACCTCGACGGCTGTGGGGTCATGAATGGAGTTTCGGTGGGCGTTGACAACGAATGTGCGGCAATTGAAGACTCCTGATCGGAGAAGTATTCGGTCGCCATGGTGACAGGAGGTCCTTCGGGGCGGAAGCGGCCCTAATACTATCAAGGCGACCACGCTCCGCAGCAAGTGAAATTTGGACTTCCCAAGACTTTAGCGAGTCTGAAACATGACTGCGCGTAAGGTTAGCACGGTCGGTTCCATACGGCAGGGAGAGTCCCTGTGGACGAGCAATGGGGCTTGCTTCACATACTTTTGAGAGGAAAGCTTGTCTATACAGAAAGTCCTTTCAATGCAATATGAAACAACGGGCAGCCAGGATCGGAAGTTGCCGGATTCTGAGCGGCTCCTTGCGGTGATGGACAGGACCCTTTTGAAGGAGCTGAAGGAGCGGCTCTGAGATGACGGTGTTTGCGGGGTGCCAGAGCAGCAATGAGTGGAGAGACAGGCGCCAATTATGCAGAGCGGAAGCCAATGCTGTGCTACCCCGGAACTGTCAGCAAGCGCCACTGGAAGAACAGAGATCGGCCGCGGCCTGAGTGGTGTGAGAGTCGGCGGGAGGGTTGCACGCGTGAAGATGCGGCGCGGGAGTCAGTGGGACAGGGCGTACAAGTATGTATTCGCGTATGCGCCTGGACGAGGCTACTAGGCCGGTGCGATTAAACGAAGAGAAAGACGCTAAGGACGGCAGTGCATTGGAGAAGTCGTGGAAAAGGACGTGAAGCAAATGGGCGTGAGGGGAGAGACAGCAGGCGGGAAGGTGATGACGATGGGAAAGAGAGGGTCGTGCAGGCCTGAGGTCGGATGGCGGCGTGGAGAGGTACTTGGGAGCGTGAGGAGGGCTGAGGGCATGACGGGCATGAGCTGCTGATCCATGGCGGTTTATTGGGGGTTCCCTGGCGCAGCGCCGGCGCAGCAGGGGAGCTTGCATCTGGAATCGGCGGACGTGCACGCGCGAATGGGGGGCGTGGCCGAATCGAAATTGCGGCGAGCGTTGGAGTGCAGCGAGCAGCGCGCGGCCCCGTGGCACCCGGCAGGCTGGAGAGTGAAGATTTCCGCAAGTGGGTGCGCCCGTGCAAGGGTGGCGCTCATCAGGGGCAGCCTAGCATCCGGCTCCCGCGCCGCTGCAGCACCGCCGGACGTGGCCCGCAGCCAACGCAGGACCCCGTCGCTAGCCCCACCACCACTCCGTGGATGCCGCTGTCTAAGGCACGGCCAACGGGGCGCGCCGCCGTTGGGCCCCTGTCGACACCCTCGCGCTCCTCGTGCCGTGGTGTTGTGGCGCGCGTGTACAATGTCGCGTTGCGAGGCGTGAGGCCGGCGCAGCATGTGGCCGTGGCAGACGGGCTCGCGAGCACTGTGACGCCGTGGCGATCGCCCTGCCCGGTAGCGGAGACGGCGACGGCGACGGCGACGGCGATACGACTGCTGCGGTGCCACTGGCCGAGGGCACCTGCACCTGCACCTGCAGCGGCCAGCAGCACCTCGTCCCAGCGCGCCGGGAGGCGCTCGAGCGTTGAGATGGCGGCTGCTAGCTGCTGCACCTCGTCACAGTCACAGCTGCCGTCACTATCAACCAGTTCCGAAGCCAAAGCCCGGACGCTGACGCAGCCTTCCCTGCTCTCGCTTGCCCTGCCGCATACTGCTGTCAATAGCGATGCCGTATTTCCAGCAGATTGCGCGCCCACCCGTCCTGCAGATCACGCCAAGTCGCCCGTCTGCCTGCTGTCGTGACAAAGCCCCGAGTGTAAGCCCGCACAGTCCAGACCTCTCTCCACGCCCGGCAGTGCTGCCTCCCCGCATTTGCGATGCGGCTGACAAGAACGAAATTGCTCTGTATCACCATGAGACGCGCGAGCTTGGCACCCAGAGCAAACGGCTGCTGGCCGGGCATAGATCCGCGATGCTCAATTTCTAGTTGACAAATTCTCGGAATCTAGTTGCTGCCCCAGATGCGTCGTACATACATAGCTAGATGCTGTCTCCCAGAAGCTTGCCGCCCCGAGCCCAGCACACCCGCGAGCCGGGGATCTGTGCTCGCGCGATCGACCGTAACGTAATGCAATGTGCATTGGCGGGACCGCAATGCGGAGGGTATAAAAAGAATCATATCATCAAAGGGCCCTGGGTGTCGGGAAGCCCTATCGGCCTACGCGAGATAGCACCTCCCGCCTGATTTATGCCGCACGTTCCGTTGGTGCGAGAGGCTATGCTGTACTGTGTACAATATACAGAAACATTCGAGAATGATCTGTTAGGGCACGTTGTCCGCCTCAGATTACCACCTCTCCCGAACTCCCATAGTGTCTCTAGTAGTAGTGGCCGCGCAATAGGCAAGGCGTCCCTGGGCATAAAATGGATCCGCCCGTGGTCCTAGCGGCACGTTATCCGCTGAGAACGATGTGACGACAGGGAAGGTCCGTCCCGATCATTATCGCCAGTCGTCGACGATCAGCCGGACTGGCTTTGGCACGAAGGAGGATCGAGCGTTATTCCGTCACGGTGAGCAGCCTGGGATCGGATGTTGATTATGCAGGGGCGGATTATGGGCGTTGACAACCGGAGAAAAAGAAAGTGACAAGAGCCAATCTCTGCAGCAGGCGCCCTTCCCCGGTCGGCTGGCTGCTTCCGGGATCCCTCGCGCGTCTGCCGTACCACCTGCACAGCACACAGCGACATTGGGGCCTAAGGCCGAAATGTTATCGATAACGAAATTTCGTCCACTTCCGCCCTCTGCCCCGCCAGCTGCATCCAATCTCTGACCCGCCTGCGCCTCGTTCAGTCCTGGAGCCGCTGCTGCTTCAGAGTGCTTGACCGCAATCTCCCGCCACGCCGAGACGCAACCTCTCCACCGAAACCGCCACCATGGGCAAGATCGAGGAGCTACCCGACGACTTCGACGAGTCACTCAACCTTAATGGCCCGGCCGCAAACCCGCCCCCCAAACCCTCGGACCTTCCCAGTGGTCCCGGTCCAAGCGGTGTTCCCTCGATCGAATCCCTCCTCAACAATGCTACCCAAAGCAAGGGCTCGTCTGCACCGGAGGAACCTTCCGATGGGAAGGCGACGGCTGCAAAGCCCCCGGCTATGACGGACATAAACTCCAAGACCGCCGACGAGCTGCTGGCCGAGCTCAATCGCACGCCACTTTTCATGACATCACTAGACGAGAGCGATGGGCAAGGCGGTGAAAACACGGCTCTGGAGGGATTGAGGGCGCTCGCATATGAAGGAACCAAGGCCGAGGTCGCCGGTAATTTCCGTGAGCAAGGAAATGAATGTGCCCGCGCAAAGCAGTGGTTTGACGCACGGGAGTTCTATGACAAAGCTCTTGGCGTGTTGAAGGGTCTGGGCAAAGAGCTGAATGAGGACCCGGACATGGATCTTGCGGAAGGCGAACTGGATCCTGAGGAGGAGGCGCGGAAAGAAAAGCAGGTTGAGGAAGCGTCCCTCGTAAACAAGGCGCTGTGCAACCTGGAGATGAGTATGTCAATCCTGTTTGTGATCAAGCCGGGGAATACACTTAGCACCTTTGCGCGTGCTTTGCGCGTGCAGATGTTGTGCAGCGTATCTGGTCCTCGTACCAGTCTTCTGCTATACACCTGGGCAGCCAGCAAATTAGATGTCCCTAAGTCTTCACGCGGCAACAGGCTAACTGCATCTCTGAACAGAGAATTACCGCTCTTGCATACAAGACTGCAAGGCAACTCTCATTATCAACCCGTTGAATGTGAAGGCCTGGTACCGCAGCGCCACCGCTCTTCTTGCTCTGGACAAGATTCATGAAGCCGAGGACTCATGTGAGCGTGGTCTGGCGATTGATGCCAGCAATGCCGCCCTCAAGACCCTCAAGAACAAGATTGCAACACGCAAGAAGTATCTCGAAGAGACCGAACGAAAGCGCAAAGAGCGGGAGACCAAGAGGCGGAATGAAGAGAACGCCCTTCAATTAGCGCTCAGAGCACGGAACATCAAGATACGGTCAACTGGCGCAGATCCTGACACTGGAGATGCGAAAATTGCGCTGGCAGAGCCTCTGGACCCTTCATCAGTTCTCTCATTTCCCCTCATCCTTCTCTACCCGCTGCACGCGCAGAGTGACTTCATTCAGGTGTGTGCCGAGACAGACAGCCTGGGCCAGCACCTCGAGTACATTCTGCCCGCACCCTGGGATGAGAGCAGCGAATACACCCATGCGGGCACCGAGTGCTACTTGGAGACGTCTTCCGGTGGCCTGATCAAGGCGGGCAAGAAAGTCCCGCTGGGCAAGCTGTTAGCCGGGGGCACAGTGGAGGTCTTGGATGGACTGGTCAAGGTAAATGTTGTGCCCAAAGCAAGGGCGCAAGAGTGGATCGCGGAGTTCAAGAAGAGAAAGGGTCTATGAGATGAATAGCACAACTGCCCAATGATCGGTGGGCCATATCGGCGCGAGCGGGCTGGACTCTGGCGAATGACGTATTGCGAGACAGCTCATCTCGTGTTTCTGGGAGAAATGAAGCAATGATATCCAGCTGGCAAAGCTGAATACAACCGCATCCAAGATGGTCAGCAAATTGCAAGCACCGGGCGGCAAGACAATCAACCACGTCCAAACAAACCTTTCTCCACACGGTATCCTGAAACACGCATCACCATCTCCAAGTCCGCGCGCATCTCGCGCTCGAACCAGTTGATTCCCCACCGCCGAGGGACGAATCCGATTGCTGGGCTGGTGCTCCACCATGTCACAGACGTCACCCGTTTTTTTCTCCGTAATCCTGGTCTCAGATCATTCAGCCCAATCACTTCAATCCCCAGAATCACGTCCAGACGAACTCGCGCAGGGTCCTGCCTCTCGGTGCCCCACGCTGAGTCTCCACTTCGTTTTTTCCTCCAGACCGCTCTACCAACCAGCGAAGGTATAGCGAGGCCACTCAGCACAACTTCCTAACAGGTGTAGGCGCGCGCGTGCAAGAGACGTGACGGCACCTCCCGCTTATCCCAATTACCACCCACAAGTACCGATAACCGGTCAAAGCACCACGCTATAATCACCACAATCCCACGTTCGCAGACTCTCATTGCTACAATGACCTCGCACGTAATCCTCGCCCACCAACAACTGCCCCTCTCCGCAGTAAAATTCGCCGAAGCAGCCGGGCCGATTCCGGCATACACACAGATCTGCCTTCGACAGCCACCCGACGACACATCGCAAAGCCCACGTGCATGCACAGAATACCCCACCGAAAGTCAGATACTTTCATTCGCGGGTTGCCGATGATTGAGATAGACAAAGGCTGCAACGGCCACATGACCTGTCAACACCCATCAACGATTACTCACCACCTTTTGATCTTCCATCGCCGACCACCCCTGTCCAGCTGAACCAAGAATGATGACAGATTTCTCTCCGCATCCGAGCTGCACGACTCAAGAAAAGAAGGTTCAACGTACGTAGTATACGAGACGACCAACCATATTCCTCTTCGTCGATAACCGAGCACCACCGCCTTTACCCTTTTCCCACATGGTTTCGTCAACGCACGTGGCCGCCCCGACCAAGCGACGGCCCGACGCCAGAGATTGCTTTAGCAAAACCACCAATATGCCTGCGCCGCATTCGTCAAACGGCCAGTGCTTTTTCCCACTCCATTCCGAAAAACGTAGGTGACATTTCAGCCACACCCTAAACGAGCAGGAGCCGCAACGAGCACAGCACGGCGGTGCCTGGCCCGACCATGAATCAAGACCCTGAAAACAACCATCTTGGCCTGGACCCGGCGTTTCGATAGTCAAAACCGACGCCGTTATCTGTCATCATCAAATAGCGACAGTCCGTTCTCTTTAGCAGCAGGGCGGTCTTCGGCGAGGCGGGCGGCCGGGAATCTCGGACATCGCTCGACGCCACGTTCACGTTCGCGATCTTGGGGTCTTTTTGTCCGATTCACGAGTGAATACGCACGGATGAGGTCGTCACGATCGTACCAAAGGTGACTAGCCCAAGGGAAGAGAGAAGAAAAAAACCCCTGTTTTTTCCCCCGGTGGTGCGCAGCATGATGGGGTTGCAGGACGGGAAGCGCACTCATTACCACCCTGCTCGGTTATCGATGCGTGATGTGAAGAGCAGGTGGCCGTAGTTGCCACCTCCCTTTGTTATGCGGCGACAGGGCTGAGCGAGAAGTATAGTTGACCCGTGTGTATAACGGTGTTTCAACTGTGGCCTGGCGGTGTGCCCCGGGTTCCGAGGTGCATGCAGCCACTTTATGCATTATCAGCAAGGCTTTTCGGCGCAGGAACGAATGCGGAGAGGGAGTACATAACGAAGTTTATGCGGCGTGCTACAGGACAGAGATAGCATCTAGATGCGCCGCATGACTGAAAGTCCCATTGAAGAAACGGTGCTGCATCGGTCACGTCGCAGGACATATTGGTAAATTCTTGATTTCTCCGCTCAGCTACCTAGCTATTCTACGGGCTCGAAAAGCTCATAAGATTTTTGCTATTGCATGTCCGCATTAGTAATACTGGGATTGGTCGATTGGACTGTGCCAAGAAGCCATGCCGAATTATGACATTAGACATAGGTACAGAGAAGCTTTTGGAAGAAACGGTCAAGCGCTTCCTCCATCTATAGAATTGTTCTGCAGAAAAGATTCCCCACAGCCAAAGCCACTCTGTTCTCTTCATTTTTCGTTTTCTGTCGTGTGGTTATCGTTGTTAATGGTCCTTGGTTTACTTCGAAAGCATCGAGTGGAAGAAGCAAATTCCGAAACCCCAAGCGCCATGCCTGAAGATATGATGATAAGGAAATCGAGAGTTCCATGAAGTCAGAAAGGGTTCCGCTACCACCGGAATTGATCTGGCGAACTGGATACCGCTATCGAGGCCAATCCCACCTGGATTGATCTAGCGACCTGGATATCGCTGTCGAAGCATCCGACGATCGTCATTCCTGCTTGTAGATCTTGGTAGAGCGCTTCATCGAGTCAATAAGTGATACTTTCACGGCCCATTCGACCTTTGAATGATACCAGCGATCCTGTGGGTCCAAGCTGACTGCATCAGCCTTGATCTCTCTCAAGGCATCAAGAAAACGGTAATCTGTTCGCATGAGGCACTTTCGTCCGTAGAATGATAGTTCAATCTCCTTCAACTTGCCATGCTTCGAGAGCTGGCGGAAGCAGTAGATGATATGTTCATCACGGACAAAGCGGCGCCCTTCTTTTATCTCTTGTCAGCTTTCATTGCTAATCATAAGAATCTCTGTTCCATCTTACCGTGATCCAAGTAGGGAGTACTCGATGGAGATGCGTCAGTGAGCATGATCGAGATCGACCTAAGCAGCTTGATGCTGGTAAGGAAAATGCCCAAGAATATTTGGTTCCATAAACCACTTACAGATATGTTGGTAGGACCGATTGAGTTGAGGAAGACTCTCATGTCCTGGTAGCCAATCTCCCTGTCTTGAACACTCCAGTAGGGGGCGCGAGAACGGGTGTTACGTGTGAACGCGAATTTGTTCTCGGAATAGAGAACGCTGCGTCCCTCGCTGTAGATCTGCTTGCAGGTTCGCAGCAAAGCTCCAGAGCGACTGAAGTTCGTCGGGCGGCTGAAGTTGACATCCTCCTTGGTAACAAACAACAGACGGTAAATCTGGTTTCGAAGCTCCGCCGGAAGATCAGCGAAGGTCTTCTTCGTAGAATCCTCGCGTGTACTAGAACCGAAGCGTCCACGTTGGCGAAGGGACGCCTTACGAGGGGCAACCGAAATGTTGTTTCCAATGCTGGACTTTGACGGATTCGCCCGGGCGCTGGACAGACGCTGGCGCTTAGATGGCGGTTCTGGCTGTCCGTTGATGAGTAAGTCCCGGTCGATCTTCAGAACCAGAGGACCGCTGAAGCCTTTCGGAACGTTGACTGTCAAGTTGATAGAGCTGGCCTCCTCATCATCCAGCGGGTGCGGAGTTGGTTCCCGCGAGGGGACGTCTTCCGGAAAGAGCGGCAGCGGGTCGACATCTGGCAATGGTGGTGAAGGAGTTCGCTTCCTCTTGGGGTGCTTCTTCTTGACACCTTCCTCGTCCTCAGATCCAGACTCGCTCTCCAGGCCCTCGTCATCGACGACTTCAGTGGTGTCGACGTACGAGGGGTCAAGCGACTTGCGGCCGGCATTGTCGCGAATGGGCCGTCCCGTGCGGATGTTGTAGCGAGTTTGAAGGTCACCATCACCAAGCTCGGGGCTCGTCTTGCGAGCGCGTGCCGGCTTGGAGGTTTTCGGTTTCGGTGGTGGCTTTCGGGCCATGTTGCTAGACCTGAGAGCGCCGAGTGTCTTCAATGAGCAGCTTGGTGGCAAGTGACGTAAGCTCGCAGGAGCGGGGCGCTGCCGACCCGTGCAGGTGGCTGTGATGGTGGAGAGCGGAGGAAGAGGTTGAAAGAGCGGGCGGCAGTTTTATTTTACTTGGGGTCGTCGGGACGGTGATGTAAGGCGAAGCTTTGGTGGAAGGCGCGACCCGTACCTAGCAGGCAGCTACCGAGTCAAACGAACAGAAAGGTTCAAAAAGGGTCGCAACAACACGTGCGCTAGACGCACACGCGCAATCCTCTGGTGCCGTCCAGTGCGAGTCCCTTGAATCATCGCCATGTTCACAAGCACATTGCGCAATGAGCAGCCAAGCGGGAGTTGACAAGCTAGCATCACGTGCCTAACTGCTACCTGTCAACAGCGCCGACGGCATTCAGAGTTTCGACACAGAGTCATAGTGGAGGAAAATCTAGGAGATAGTGGTTTACCTATGTACTGCTATATAGGCTCAACCTGCTCTGTAGCCCTTGGGCAAGCAACGAAGCCGACAGCTGCATCTGCAGCCACCTTCGAGCTCCTCGAAAGGCCATGTGCCGAGGCTGGGCCACCCGTTTGCCCCCCTTTGAAACCCAGCCATCGCTTCTGTGTACCGCTGAGGAAGGATGCCAACGTCGTCGAAGGGCATGTTATCACACAGGAATCCAATCAGAAAGTTTCAAATTGTTCCTTTAAGGTGGTGAGGTGGGCCCGGAACATCTCAACAGCACCCACGCCGCCGTGCTTGCGCGTGGCGGGTGAGGATGCGCTGCCATGAAGGCCAGCTCATCATCTTGGATTTAGTTGTGTGATGAAGAAGAAAGGAACGAGACGCTCGGCGCGCGGCGGAGAAAAAAAAAGGCTGCCTCGCGTGGGATTCCGATTCCGGCCTAGCCTCGCGTTTCGCGGCTCCGACGCATCGATCCATCACCTCACCACCGCGCCGAGATCGTCCCAGCTTCTCCACGCCCCATTGCTGAGTTCCCCAGGCCGGCAATTATGTCGTCTCTCCGCTACACCTGCCGGGCCTCGCGCGCCCTGCTGGCGACCGCTGCCCGCCGGCCAATCCTCCAGAGGTGCCTGCGGCCTCAAGTGGCGCGGGGCTACGCCGTCTCTCTGGACGACCAGCACAAGGTGTGCCGCCGTCTTTCTTCTCGCGCACGCCAATTAAGCTAATCTGCCCCCAGCTCCTCTCTTCGAACCTTGCCCAAGCCGATCCCGTCGTGTACGATATTGTAGAGAAGGTATTATGCGCCAACGCGCCCTCCGCTCCTCCGCTCTTGTTCGGCACATTGTTAATATGCCGATGAAACCCGCAGGAGAAACGGCGGCAAAAGCACTTCATTAACCTGATTCCCTCGGAGAACTTCACCTCCCAGGCCGTCCTCGATGCTCTAGGAAGTGTTATGCAGAGTACGCATGTCGAGACCTCTAGCCGGAGCGAATACTGAGCCGAATTGCAGACAAGTACTCGGAGGGCTACCCGGGTGCGCGTTACTATGGAGGAAACGAGTTCATTGATGAGGCGGAGAGATTATGCCAGCTGCGTGCTCTGCAGGCCTTCGGCTTGAAGGAGAGCGAATGGGGCGTGAATGTCCAGCGTACGTTGCTTGCGACCCTGGTACCTGACATTTGACTCATTCGTTGCAGCTCTCTCCGGCTCGCCCGCCAACCTTTACGCATACTCTGCCCTCCTCAATGCCCACGACCGTATCATGGGCCTTGACCTGCCCCACGGCGGTCATCTCTCCCACGGCTACCAGACTCCCACGAAGAAGATCTCGGCCATCTCGAAGTATTTTGAGACTCTCCCGTACAGGCTGAACGAGAAGACCGGCCTGATCGACTATGACAAGCTGGAAGAGCTGGCTCTCCTTTACCGCCCGAAAATCATCGTTGCCGGCACCTCCGCCTACAGCAGACTGCTGGATTACGAGCGCTTCAGGGCAATTGCTGACAAGGTCGGCGCCTACCTGCTCGCCGATATGGCCCACATTTCTGGCCTTGTCGCCGCTGGTGTCATCCCTTCTCCTTTCAACGACTCCGACGTTGTGACCACCACCACCCACAAGTCTCTCCGTGGACCGCGTGGTGCCATGATCTTCTACCGCAAGGGCACCCGTCGTGTGGACAAGAAGGGCAATGAGGAGAAATGGGACTTGGAAGAAAAGATCAACGCCTCGGTCTTCCCCGGCCACCAGGGCGGTCCCCACAACCACACTATCACTGCGCTGGCTGTTGCTCTGCAACAGGCTCAGTCTAACGAATTCAAGGACTACCAGAGGCAAGTTCTTTCCAACGCCAAGGCTCTGGCCGATAGGCTAGGCAACTCCAAGGATAAGGGTGGCCTCGGCTACAACATCGTCTCTGGAGGTACCGACAACCACTTGGTCCTGATCGATTTGAAGGACCGTGGCGTTGACGGCGCCCGTGTCGAGCGCGTCCTCGAACTGGTTGGCGTTGCCAGCAACAAGAACACCGTTCCTGGCGACAAGTCGGCATTGAAGCCTGGCGGTCTCCGTATGGGTACTCCGGCCATGACGACTCGCGGCTTCACGCCTGACGACTTTGTCCGCGTGGCCGACATTGTGCACCGTGCGGTGACCATCACGCAGAAGCTGGACAAGACGGCAAAGGAGGCGGCGGAATCCAAGGGCAGGAAGAACCCCGGCAGCGTCAATGCATTCAGGGAGTACGTTGGTGAGGGTGAGAACGTGACTGATATCATCCAGTTGAGGAAGGAGGTCGAAGATTGGGTTGGCACCTTCAGCCTTCCCTGGATCAAGAACGGCTCGTGAATGCATATAGCGCAGTAATGAAGCGACAGGAACATTGGTTGGGCACGAAATTTCGTCCGTAAATACTACTTGATTCATCGATGGGGAGTTGAAGCATGCGCCCGGACGTATAGTCGTGCCTACAAGTCGTACTTCCGCGCCCAGGCGCATGCTTCAGCTCCCCATGCTTTTCATGATATGTTTTATGCTTTCGCACGTCATCCTACTGTGCTCAATTCGACATACACTAACTGTCACTCAAGCACACTTACAACCCACTCTCCAGACTCACCGCAATCCGCGTTCACACCAGTGCGTCAGTCTTTGGCGGAATCGCTGCCGCCATGCTCAAAGGTATGGCGGGGACACCAGTTTCTTTCCGTCACAGTGATTCCCTGCTCGGTGGTCTTGCATGTACAAGGGCAAACGCCAAAGCCAATGAAGCGGGGGTTTATGACCCAGCTGATACCAGTCATCAATCTCCTGTGGAGCGTCTGCAAGGGATGTGGCCTGTCAGTGCCGCTACCTGACTAAAGTTGGGGCCAATCCGGGGCCAGTTTCCCCTTGCACGCTGACGCAGGGGCCTGTGGGGGCTCCGCTGCTGTACAACCTTAACACAACTACATTTCACCTTTTTCTTCCACCATCCACGCCGCTAGAACCCCGAGCAGGTTGCAGTTTAGACACGCGCCAGTTGCCTTCATATCACGACCGGATCGCGCCAGGCCACACGAGTAGTGGCTGCGTTTGAGCTAAAAAAAAAAAAAAAAAAGCGACCACCCGTAACCCCCGCGTTCTCCGCAGATTGCCACGACGGGAAGGCTTCCGACTTTCACTTACCTGATATGGGCAGCCGACCCGCAGCCCCGCCTGCTAATAAGCCGCTACGGCGATGCTGCCGAAATGTCGGCATCCGCATGGACCGAAAAGCCTGGCCAATGACCTCTTGTTGTTTATCTTGCCCCGACAGATACTCGTCACGGCACTGGGACCGACGGTTTCAAAAATGGGGATAACCCATTCTGCATGTCAGCTGCATGGAGTACCATTGTTGTGCAAGACCGCAAGTCTAGACCGCTAAACCAAGAACCTATTCAGAAGCAATAAACATCGAAGCACGAATATCCTCGTCATCGCGCAGTACCTTAACGCCCACCCAGGAATAATGGAGCCACGCACTTGGATTGTCCGGCCTCTCTTCAATTTGAACACCTTTACTGCTCTTCACGGGGTTCCGCGAACCTGGCCAGCCTCTTCTTTCTGACGTACGCTGCCGAATCGAGCGACATGTCAACCGCCTCCATTGCTCTCGTCACTTCAGCCGCTGGGTCCATTATGGTGGATGCACCGTCGTCTTGCTCTTGCGACTTCTCGATGACGCCCTCGAACGACCATGTCGCTGGACGTCCTGGCTCGGATATGTCGTCCTCGACGGTTGGCGGCGGAGGGTAAGCACTGCGTTGAGCAGGTGTGTGTGATGGATGCTGTTCATGCACCGAGGTGGGATTCGGGTGAACCGGAGGGCTGAAGTCACCGTGCAGGCTCTGATTGCCCCTTCCATGGAATGCCTGATCTTGTTCGAAGGAGGTCGCCTCTGGGGTGCTGTGTCCTGTCTGGGCAGTCGTACTCTCGCTGCGTCCCGCATCGCCGTCAGGAACGAGACTCCGTCCCCCGAGCATATTCATCCGCCCCCAGTTGCTAGGCATCTCCCCCTGCCTCACCTCCTCCCTCCCACCCTGCCCACCAGCCTCGACCTCATTCTCACGATCAGCAGAACCACGCTCGCCCCTCCCTTGCCCCTCCCACTGCTCCATCCGCCTCAGCACCTCCTCCCGCCACGTCCCCACGCTCCGCCTCAACACCTCCCTCTCATCTTCCTCCGCCGACCGCATCTGCTCGCCCTCCGCCTCGGCCGCCGACTCGTGCATCGCCCGCACCAGCGCCGCGTGCTCCGCGTCCGCGTACTCGCGCAGGCTGTCGGCCGCCACCCGCCGCAGGGCATCGTCCTCCTGGCTGCCGAGCTCGGACAGGCTGCGCTCCGCCGCCCGCCGCTGCTCGGCGTCTTCGAGCTCTGCGAACTCGCGTGCGCTCTGCGCCAGCGCTTCGCGCAGTTGTCGGTCTTCTTCGTCTTCGGTTTCCTCGCCGGCGGCGTTGTTCGCGGGTGAGTTCGTACCGGAGGAGTTGGACGTGTCGTCACCACCTCCTCCGCGCAAGTGGCCCATCCTGGGTACCTGCGTACCAGAGGAACTGGAGGTGTGGTCACCGTCGTCGCCATCACCACCTCCGCGCAAATTACCCATCCCGGGTGGGCGGTCGGAGGACGCAGAAGACGGCGGAGAGTAGGGCTGGAAGCCGGGCATCGAGGGGTCCGGCAGGTGTGCGCGGCGACGACGTGCGATGGGCGGCTGCTGCTGCGGCTGCGGCTCGCGCCTGAACCGAGTCGGACGCTGCACGCGCACGAAAGCCTCGCCGTCGTCGCCGCTCAGCTCCGTGCCCGAACCGTAGAAGTCGTCGTCGTGGCGATGGCGGTGGTCTTCCCGTTCGTCTTCCGCTATGGACACGAGGGGACCCCGGGCTGGGCGCGTCCTGCGCCTCTGCTGCTGTTGTGTTCCTCGGAACTGCGCCGGTTCGCGCCCGCCGTCGTTGCCTGCTCCTTCTTCGCCATCATAAGTATCGTTGTCGCTCGGATACTGGTACTCATTGCTCTGCTGCTGGTAGAAGTCGCGCGGCGGTTCATGCGCGAATGCGTCGATGAGCGGCCGGTCTATGCGCGCGCCGGGGACACCTGCCAGTATGGAAGGTCCGACGTACGGGATCTGCTCGTGCGCATGCTCGCCCGTGCCTAGATACGGCGGGTTCACCGGCGCGGGTAGGTGTGCCAGCGGGCGCGGCACGTACGGCGGGCGGTAGCTGGGCAGCGTCGACTGCTGCCGGAAGAGGAGGCGCTGGTTGTGGAGGGTTGCGGGGTCTACATCGTAGTTGTCGTCGTCATCGTCGATGTCGTTGTTGTTGGGGTAGATGGTGTTGTAGGCAGCGTTGTAGGCGGCGTGGTGAGGGTAGAAACAGGATCGGCAGGCGGGACCCGGTATGTGTTGCTCGTAGAAGCGGTGGCGTGGCGGGCCGGGGGCGCAGACGTGCGCGCCGAAGAGGTAAGCAGTGTAGCACCGCTCGGTGCGCGTTTGGCGGGTGAGGTGCTCGGGCAGGCAGGCATGGTGGATGACTGTCAAGAGTGTGCGGCACATCGTGGTCGTCGTGTTTAAAGAAGAATAGAGGGTATGTCTGAAAAGTTTGGGAGGAGTTAAGGTCAGTGGGCGCAATCGAAGTCAATCGAGGGAGCCTCCGAGTGCACGTTGCGGGGAAGAGTCTGGAGTTGAGTAATGAATTTGAAGTGAAGAAGACCCAATGACTTGAAGTTGATGGACGCTGGTAACAAATGCATAGACCCCGGTGATGTATGATAGACACTTGTCACCCAGAGCCAAAGCTATTTGTCCCATACCGCTGCGCTGGCAAGCGGTAGGTGCGACACGTCCTCAGATGGCACTCGCGGGAGTTTTGGTGCGATGTCTTGCCCATAAGAGCCTAAGGAACGCCAATACGCTGCGCGTCTTCACTCCCATTTTTGAGCTTTACCTCCAAAGAATGCTATCACCCGTATGGCACAAGGGATTTGGCTGATTTTCGAAATATCCCACAACGCCCTCACAATCCGCGACTTCCCATCTTGATCACGAGCCAGATTTCGCATCCAAAACAGGACCAACAGTGAAACAAGGATGCCAAAGGCCATGCCAGTCCATATGAATGCCGACATAAGAAAAACGCTGCCTGTTACACCCACCTACTCTCACTTGAGGCGGTGACGTTGTGGCAGTAAGGTAGTCCCGTCGCAGCCATTTCAACTTGGGTTAATGGGAACCGGTTCGGTAGCTCTCCCGGCAAAACGTTGTCCGGAAGGGTCCATACGTCCATACCTAAGGTACTGGGAAATTAGTCTACCTGATTAGATAGCAAGATGCCTCTTTCCGGTTCTCTACCTTTTCGCTTAGGTAGCTCTGCAACGGCTGCTCCCGCTGTTGACGCCACGCTAAGAACGCAGTAAGGCCGACGTCATCACCCATTGCTGGTCGGTCACTTGGGTAGGAACCGAATGCACTCTGTATTGGCCCGAAAATTCCGCAATGTAAGCCACGCGGTCGGTCATGTTGCTTTCCGACGTCACATGAATCCGCAACGACAGATTTCCGCCTTTGTTGACATTATGATCAGCTGGAAAAGACTGCCGAGTGCATGTCTGGATGAGCCGGTGTTTCTCGTTTCCCGCAGATTAAGTATCCAGGATCAAGGTGTGGTGAGGGACAGAAGATATATTAATGACGTAAGCATTGACATGATCTTGAACTGAAACGAGGGTGAACAGGCGCAAGACATGATGGCCTAAAGAAGAAACATTTGCGAAGTACACACCAATTGAAGAGGCAACTGAAAACATATACGCAATGGCGCCGACCCATCACCGACAAGGTTGAGATGTGCTGAAGCCACGTATCTCCATCGTCTATTGCGGAGGTTTCCATGATGCACGCAGGGAAGAAGCTGTGAACTCCCGGGACCTCCGATCCGGATTCTCCCGTGATGATTGTCAGGTTTCTGCTGTTGTTCCTATTCGTGTCGGAGCGCTCACAATAGTGGCAAAAGGGAAATAAGAACATTGCTAAAAATCTTTGCTTGTTGTCTTGAAATAAAGGACAACTTGGACCATGTGAGCCTAGCGCATAATCTTATATCAGAACTGAGGGGTGTTCCGACTCCCGACTGACAGCAGGACAAGGTTGGGACATGAGGTCGGTGGGTGTGATGAAATAAAAATAGGAGGCATCCCAAACGCAGGCAATCGCAACGTTGATTAGGACATGAAGTGTGCGATGGGTAGCAATTGGATCAAAATCAAAGTGTGGACAAGAGTTTCACCTTCCCTAATCTTGATGCAACATCAAGCGAACCGAGTCCGTGGCGTGCCGATACGTACGAAAAGGGGAAGAAAAGAAAAAGCTTGTCGAAGAAGAAAAACTTGGGCCAGCGAAAGGGCTTTGCGCTCGGGGGCGAGACGCCGTTGAGCAAATCTACTTGACGCAGCCAACAGGACCCTGAAGGCTTCATTCGTCTGGGACATCGTACGGCCTTGCGCCTTCGGTGCAAAAAAGCACAAGCACAGACTCAGAGCCCAGGCCAAGCGTGCTCTTGATGGTGGAGTCACCGCTCAGCTTACGCAAGGTTGCGAGGGGAGCGGCGCCGCAAGGCCCACCGGCGACTCCACCCGCGTGTAGAGTTTGAACAGCCTCATGGGATTCCAAATCCGTTACCATCACACTTGCATCAACGCCGTCACGGAGGACCGGCCAGGCCAATGAGGAGACAGTTCCGCAGTTCATCCCACACATGATTGTATCTGCCGTCTGTATGGGTACGATGGTGCCGGCTTTTAGACTGGTCTGCAGACACGCGGCTGTGGTCGGCTCCGTTGCTATAACAGTGGCTGAGGGCTTCTTGCTCTTGTAGTGCAGAGTAACGGCTTGCGCCCAGGAGCCTACGCCTACAGAGGCTATTGCGCACGTCGCAGGGCGGCCGGTAAGCTGAATGACTTGGCGGTCAGTCTCTCGGAGCATTGTATAATAGCCTTCGACGACCCAGGTTGGTATTTGCTCGTAGCCGGGCCACGATGTGTCCATGATCAGGAGACCGCTGCTGTTCTCCGCCTCTACTTTCGCAGCTCTGATGGACGCGTCGTAGTCGCCCTGCACCACAGACACCTCGGCACCCTCGCTTCTGATATTGTCGCGAGTGGCCTGGTCCATGTTCTGAGGGACAAAGATGCGTGCCGGCACATCAAGGTACTTTGCCATGCGTGCAACCGCCCTGCCCCAGTTGCCATCTGTACAGGTAACGAAGCGGACGCCGTTGGCCCGGACGGCATCTCCAAGCTCTTCAAGCGGCACAGTAGGTGGCAGTTTTGCGTGCGCAGCGGCGGCCCGATGAACGGCCCAGGCGGCGCCTAGGATCTTGAAAGCGGGCAGGCCGAAACGGTGCGATTCGTCTTTGATCAGCACGTGGGCAAGTCCAAGCTCGTTGGCGACGTGCGGCAGAGACACAAGCGGCGTTTCACTGTACTCGGGCAGACGGCGATGGAACGCTTCGACCTGGACTGGGTCGGCTGCAACGGGTGAGGTCCAGCTGCGAGCGGAGGGGTTCAGGTAGAGCCAATCGGCAGCAGGGGAGTGTTGCAGGGACATGGTGCCCAAGGAAGTCTCGATGCGGGAACTGGCAACGGCCGCCAACCTGCGGTACGCTTCTGGGGAGTGGCAAGCGCTGCGTTTTGGACGAGCCGATCTGCAGTTCCCCCTTGTGATGCCCAAACGCCTGTTCTAGCTGCCCCGCGAACGTGCGGCCCCTTGGCTAGCGGGCTGTTGGGAGAGGTGGAGAGGCAGCGATAGGAGCAGATCTCGGGCAGCAGTGCTGCGGCCGGGGATCTCAGCGGGCTGAATTCGGCAGAGCAGCAGTGGTTCGCGCTAGGGGCGATCACGGTGGCGTCAGGAAGAGAGACTTTTTGGAGGTGACGGGCGGAAGGCTTCTCGAAGCTGCGGAAAGCCTATCGGCGCCGTCGCCTCCACAACTCGGTCCCAGACGCGGGCGGGCTTGGGGCCGGATGTAGCAATTGGGCCGCGTCGCACCCATCGAGCCACGTGCGGCTACGAGCGACGCGGCCGGCAGGCGTGCAACGGGCGTGGTGCGCTGGCAGAGCTGCTCAGCAGTCGATTATTCTTGTGCGCGGTGGTTGCGGTGCTTGATGCAGGGAGGGTGCACGGATGCGGTGCATGATGCGTCGACTGCGTTTGCGTTTGTAGGCGCGGCGGGTTGCTAGCTGCTCTGGCAGGCTCTTGCAGGCTCTTGCAGGCTCTTGCAGGCGGCTCGATTGCCGGGGTTGCGGACAGGCTCCCACGCTCCCTCCACGGCTGCCCTCTCACGCCCGGCAAGCAGCCCAGCGGCTCACCATTCCCTCCCGCCGCGCGCTGGCTCAACGTCGGCGCATGAACGTCAGCCGGATCTGTCGCGCAGTGCTGCCAGCGTAATTGCTCAATTAGCGACTGGGCCAGGGCACGGTTCGTATATCTCATCTCGCGCTGGGCAAGCCACCGAACCACGCTCAACCTGGTCCAGACTTCCTTGACGTCGTCGGCCGTGCTTCTCTCTTCGCTCTCCCTCCTCGACCCTCAGACAACCCTCCCGGCGACATGCGCGCCCGCTCAGCTCGTCGATAGCTGTCTCCGCTCCCCTACGACTGCTCCAGCATGCATGACGATGGCTACGTCTGCGCCAGCGCAGGACGCCGGCCCGCGGTGGCCGGGCCAACCAGCAGCAGCCCATATCCCAGCAGCGCAGAGGCCTCATAGCGCGAAACAGCGGCCGGCGGACCTCCGAAGGAATAGGCAGAACTCGCTGCAGCGCGCAAAGAACAGCACCGAGCAGCTGCGTGCGCGCACCCGCGGCGGCAGCAATAGCACCGTGAGGACTGAAGACGGCGCCCAGAGTCGTGCTGGCGGCAACCGCTTCGCCGTGGGAAACGTCGGCAGCAACGGCATCATCTACCTACGGTAACAACACCCACCGGCCCTGGCCCGCAAGCGCCTCCGAATTTCTCTGCGCGAGTGAGGCGCCGCGCCGCGACTTCAGCTAACGAACCAATGTCATCGTTTCAGGCCCGTCGCTCGCACAGGCACGCCGCGGACGCGTCCACCGCCTGCGCCCTTCGTCTTTCCGCCCATCACTCCTCCCGACAGCCTTGCGCCCGATGCCCGCGTTCCTCGACGACCCAGCAATGGCTGGCACGACAGCGCTCCCTCTGGATCGCGCACTCCGACTCCAGCACGCACGCCAGCTCGCAGTCCCACCCCGGCGGTGAAGGCCAACGGCGTCACCAAGTCCACGTCGAAGGCCCGCCGCCCCTCGCACCACGCCCGCTCGCATTCCTTCTCCACCATCAATGACCACGCTCGCTCCCAGAGTATCGACTCGAACACGTTCAAGGTCGTCATTGACCGCCCCAAGACGTCGCGACCGCGGACCGCAGACACGTCGTCGTTCCCTGTTTTAGACGTTCCCATTCCCCACTACCGCCTAGGCAATCCCCGATTCAGCACTCAAGGCACCGCCATCCTGCGCAGCTCCGCCTACACTCGCACCTCCGCCACCGACGACTTTCGCTCTTCGCTCTTCTCCAACAAGCTCACCCCAACCCTCGGCACGCTGTTTCCTGCCCCCGGCCCGATGCTGAACCGCAACTCACAGCGGTACTCCGACATCTCGTCGAGGACACGCTTCTACGACCGACCCATCACATACATCGAGCCCTCCACACAGGGCTCCTCGACTCCCTTGACGCCCATCGTTCCCACGGTGCCGATATCTCCTAAGATTTACGATTCCTTCACGAAGAATGCCGACGAGCCCGCCGTCGTTCGATATGCTGCAACCGGCGAAATAATCGCAGCAACCCCGGCTCGATTGATAGCTCACATCACCTCCCCCAGCTTCCTGGATTACGAACTTCTATCTGATTTCTTTTTAACGTTCCGATCTTACTTGACCATCGGCGACTTGATAGCCTACCTGATAGCTCGCTTACGATGGGCGGTAGAGCGCTCGGACGACTTTGGACGAATAGTCCGAGTGCGAACGTTCGTTGCCCTCCGTCACTGGATTCTCAACTATTTCACCGAGGACTTCATACCTTTTTTGAATCTCCGGGAACACTTCTGCAAGCTTGTCAACGACTTGTACCACGATCTGCAGATGCGCGAGGATGGAGGAGGGGGAGACTTGAAAATCATCGGGGAATTGAAAAAGTGCTGGAGAAGGACTTGTGCGCTCTTCTGGGATGATATAGAGGCAGTCGGCAGGGATACACCGGATGAGGATATCCGTCCAGGTGGACAGGCTGAACTGGAGCCACTCGTTCAACCAATGAGGCAGTCTGACCTCGCGCCAGCGGCGCCTGCCCTGGTCGAGACCCATCCTCCGGAACCAACAACTCCACCAAGGAAGGTAACCAGATCCGCTCAGCCTCTCCACGTGCACTCGATTTCTCCGCCGGGAGGGCCTTCGGATCGGACAAAGGGTTCTCGTCACGTCCCCCAGAGCTCATTCACAGCGTCCCCGGGCGAGACCCATGACAACAGTACTATACCACTCTCTCCCGCTAGCGAGTTCAGCATGCATGTCATGTCATGCTCAATCCCACTGAAGTCACTTTACCGCAACGAGAATGCGACAGAAATGCCTCTTTACCCTCATCCTGTACCTGTAGGCTCAGCTACCACCCCGTCTCTGCCGACCACACATCACCGACGGCCCGGGCTTCATTGCCACAAGCGCAGTGGAAGTTTCTCAGATGCTCTAAGAGATCATCGAGCACATTCGTCCATGTCGAGAGGGCGCCCAGAGTCGCAAGACTCGGATGCGAACCAGCTCACCCTTCAACAATTTCCAGGAAGCATAATCAGAGGTGCATTGTTCCAACCGGATTCTCCATATATCAATTTGCGATCGACAGGTGAACTACGACCGATGAAGTCGCATTTTGATCTTGTTCTTAATATATCCGGCACGCCTCCTTCAAGTTCGAAACCGAATGTGGCAAATCCAGGAATGAAGAAAATACTCGGCAGCGTACGGCGAGCGTTGAGTAGTAGGCAAGGCGGTGGATCGCATGGTCAAAATCCAAGCGACATATCAAATCAGACCACGCAGAGAGACTCGATGAGCACGACAGCATTTGCACAAACATCGCACGCAGGCGTCCAGAAGAGGCGACAAATTCGGGCCAGACAACAGACTCGTGTGGACCTGCTTTCCCAGCGTGTTGCTGAGAGCTTCAACAAAGCACTTGAGCAGGAGCTAGATAAGGAAAGGAAAAACAGGGAAAGTGGAGTGTCCCCTCTTCACCAAAGTCCGGTGCGTCCCGCAAGCATGTCCACCAGAGCGGATGTGCATCCTGTGAGCGATGGCTCTCGAGAGGCTCGTCCGGGGGTCGAGCGAGGTCTCAGCAAGGTCACTATGGGCAGCGGCTCAATCCTCATATTTGACGATACTGGGGCTCCACCTCCTCTCCCGCCAGTCATGTCTGGCGCCCTCCCTGCCGACGGGAGTAGAGCGTCTGCGCTATCTGTGACAGCAGCTCCTGAAACTTCCCACTTTGATGATGCTCTCAGGCAGAGTGGCAGCAAGCTGGGAAAAGACAGTTTGGAGGCTGCTTCCCGACGTGGTGAGCCGGTCGTCTCTCTTCCCCCCGTTACCATGCATCCCGATGTTATAATCCAAGCAACGGCACCGACCCCGACCGCGAACGAAGTCTCGTTCTACCACGATGAAGTTGATTCCTATGAGACGGAGCCAGTACCCAGTCTGCCTGCAAGTCGTCCGTCCTTGCTCAGACATTCAAGATCGATGCATTCGGGCCCCATGCTTTCGGGCTCGCATTCCTTACGGAAATTTGCATCGTTTCAAAGCGGAATGACCAGACACAGGCCCGGATACAGCATCGACTCTAGATCGTCTGATAACGATCCCTTTCACTTGGAACGTGCACCGGCTCCTGCCCCCGCACGCATGCTTCGTAGGCGTCCTGGTGGAGACCTCCGTGGAGCTGCGAACCTGAACGATCTGGGTCCCATTGATCGCCCTCGATCAACTGGTTCAGTGTCCAATTTCGCCCACTCGGTGACGAACTCGGTGGCATACCCTCCTCTCACAGCTGGCTGGAATGATATGTGGAATAATGCACCAGATGGTGAAGGTACTGAAGGATTTGAGCGGGGCCCTACCAGCAGGAAATCATTGTCACTCATTGGTACAGACTCTTCGCAGCCAGTGCTTAGGGCCTCCTTTGAAAGGGAAGTCGCACGGCTGGCTGCATTGCCTGATGACGATGACGATGATGGAGGCATCGAGGCTGCCTTGCTGAAGCTTGAGGGCAGATATGAGAAGAAAAGCCCAGATCCATCGCCGCAGGCAGCGGAGTTCTATATTCCCAAAGGAGCTCCAGGTCGGTCCATGAAACGAGAGGACTCCCACGGAGGACAGGAGGGAGCCTCGGGAGGTGAGGGACGGAATATCGAGTCCACCGGAACACATCGGGAGCAAACGGTATCTGGCGCGTTCGTGGTGTCGCCGTCATCGGAGCAGCACACGTCCCCTACATTCATGCCAGATAGCTCGGTTCCTCAGTCCGAGTACTCTTATTCGAGTGTCCCCCTCCTCGATCGCGGCAACAGCGACATCGCTGCTGTTACGCGCCGAAGAATCAACGAACCGTCGGTGGATTCCGCTCGCCCAGCCGCGCTATCACCACAGGCGTGGCGCGCTGCCCAACTGGATCAGGAAAACCCCTCGGCTGGCTCTTCAATAGAGCATATCGAGGAAACAGAAAGCATGCGCAGGATTCCACGTGGTTCAACGTTCCCTAGATCGCCGAAATCTTCCAAGTCTCCCAACTCGGTGAAAACGCACCAGTCTTTCCTTCTGGACCCTGAAGAGGAGTTCGATGACATCTCGTCGGACCTCTCGACCAGTGTTCCAAATGATTCTAGGCGCGAGAGCCATGGAGTAAGAAGTTTCTTTGACGACCAGCCTGCGGACCTTGAGTTCGGGGATGAACTAGTCCCTCGTCCATTGCGCCATCCTCCTACGCCACCGACGAGTGACAACGTGCTCGATAGGACAATTCCGAACAATATGGACTCGACTGTTTTCCACAGAGGCCTCCCAACGCCGGGTCTTACACCTCCTCTACATGGTCTTCAGACAGTTCCACTTTCCCAAAATGGTTTCCACCAGGTGCAAGATTTCCAGGCGAATCACAACACCAAGAAGTCGGATTCGCAGATCGACCCGAGTAAGATGGAGTTGAACGATATGCAAGCTTCAAACAGGCCTAGGAAGCAGTCGATTCCAGAGCGGGAAAGACACATTCCCTTCGTTCTGGCCTACAACTCCGAGACTCTTGCGGAGCAGCTTACCATTGTCGAAAAGGATGCGCTCGATGAGATCGATTGGAAGGAGTTGATCGAACTCCGCTGGAAGCAATCTTCGCCTCAGATCCGTGACTGGGTGGAGTATTTGCGCACTCAAGAACCCCGCGGTGTTGACGTAGTCATTGCTCGCTTCAACATCATGGTCAAATGGGCAGTGTCCGAGACCGTACTCACAGAAGATCTGGAGGAGCGCGTACGTTGCATTGTCAAGTACATTCACATTGCCGACCACGCTCGTCGCCTGCGCAACTACGCCACGATGTACCAGCTCACAGTCGCACTTCTATCGGCCGATTGCGCGCGCCTGACCAAAACCTGGGAACTTGTTCCAGCCGCAGAGCGTAGCACTCTTCGCGAATTGGAGAGCTTGGTGCAGCCGGTGAAGAATTTCCACAACCTTCGCCTTGAGATGGAGACGATCAACCTTGATGATGGATGCATCCCGTTCATTGGAATCTACACGCGCGACCTGATCTACAACGCGCAGAAGCCAGCAACTGTGGCCGCCGGAGAGAACGACAACAGTGAACCGCTTATCAACTTCGAGCGTCACCAGACTTCGGCTACGATAGTGAAGAACCTGCTTCGGCTACTGGAGGCGAGCACCCATTACGATCTCAAGCCTAATTCGGACATTATCCCCAAGTGCGTCTGGATGGCTGCTTTGACTGATGAGGAGATTTCGGCGAGGAGTCGGATGTTGGAGTGAACGACGCCATCTCCATGTCCTGCAAGTTGACTGAGAATTTCTCTTTTCTCGACTTATCCAACACCACATACGCCTCCACGAGCGTTGAGACATTTCCTAATCTGTCACAAACATACAGACTTTGTCTGTGGAGTTTCGGGGGGATGGAGGACAATTTTTCGTGTCCGTCCACGTTTACCATTATGATTTGACGACCATATACCTCTTGGGGAACTTGCATTTACCAACGGAGAGAGCATTCTTGTGCATACGGATTGCATATATTTTCTCGCTCTCGCTCTCTGCCCCCACCTCCTCCTTACATACCTTTCTGGTCGAGTAATCCGCTCATCCTCTCATACATAACCGATAGACCGATGCACACACACTCACAGCCCTTTTGTATCTCATTTCGACATCTATCTTGTATTGTCATCATAACATTCGCTGTAAATACGGTTGGAAGATAATGATCTTCTTTGTTTTTTTCTTTTCGCCTTACCAAAGGGGGGATGAAGGACACGGGACATTTTTCTTTTGGAAGAGATTGGATTGTACAATGCTGGGAACTAAATTTGGGATGAGTGAAGAGAAGGGTTTTGCGACCAATGTGTTTTGTTTGTATGAAGGGAAAGGAGTCAGTCGGGTGGTTGTTTGATATTTGCAGCTCTTCGCGCACGCTTTCAGGCGCGCACATATACACACACGCGCGCGCTATTTGTTTAGTAGTAGGAAATGTTGCGATGGTAGCCATGGATGGTTTCGGATGGGGAATTGGGTCGACGGCGTGAAGTCAGAGATTGGGTTTTTGTATACTTTCTCTGTCCTTTTGGCTTTTCTTCTTTTTTTTTTTTGGATATTGGGTATCGTTCATGGAAGGCATTGGAGCGGCTACTGCGTGTAATGCGTTTACTTGTTTTGGGCTTTGCAAGCGCGGTTGGGGTACATACGTTCTGGTTGGAAGGCCGCTTGTTTCTTGGTCCCGAGATTCGGGTATCTAACTTGGAATTTGACTACGCATCTGATTCGAACTGTGTTTTGCATTCTTGTGATTGATGGTGAAACCTTGAACGTCGATGCTGTTTATAACGTGGCAATGGGCCAGATGGATGACAAGGGCTGGCCTCTATTATTTGAGTCATGTCCCATTGGTATATGTGATTCAATGTGTATATGCTGTAATCTCACTACCCGAGCGAGAATCATAAAAAGCAAGGTGCGTTTACTCGCTTCCAACTATTTTGCACTATCCAAGACACCCTTTTCCTCCCCCAGTCTTTTCCAAGTCTATTGGCACCTCGAATATGGCTGGCCCTACCTCACCTTCATGCCCAGGCCATTCCTGATCTTGTCCTCCTGACGCACAACGTGCAGCGGGACAGCCTTGCCGATACCGAAAAGCACGAAGGCGGCCCACTTCCAGCGGAAGGGGTTGACGACGATGGTGAAAACGAACCAGTAGACGAGCTCGGAGTAGGTGAAGAAGTCGAAGGCGCCGGTGGGGGCGCGCGACTTCATCCAGCGGGTCATGTCGATCCAGCGCTTCATCCAGCGCTCCTGGGGGCGGGTGAGGGGATCGACGAGGTACATGAGCAGGAAGCGCGTGTAAATGCCGATGTGGTAGTTGCCGACGGAGCCGATGGCGTTGACGTAGGTGCAGTTGTTGGCGCAGATGTCGACGTGGGCGGGCGGGAAGACCTGCAGATACCAGTTCGGCGGGTCGTACGGCTCGTCGAAGCACTCGTCGGGGAGGAAGTTGAGCGACGGTCGCTGGAACCCGGTCGCGAGGATGCAGATGTCGCCTTCGATCAGCTTCTCGCGGCCTGGTCCGCCCTTGGGCGTGCCTTGCGACCGGTGATTGAAGCGAATGCCATTCTCTTCGAAGCCGATGATGTCGCCGCGAAGCCAGTCGGCCTTGCCGGAACGGACGAGGTCGAGGACTTCGTCGTTAACCATGGGAGTCTCTTCGAAGACACCTTTGCTGCCCTTGGGAGGGGACAGGTCTTTGAGGTCGCGGTAGAAGAGTAGGCGAAGTAGACTTTCGGGTATCCAGGAGAACATGGTTTCTTGACCGAAAATGTTGAAGGCCAGGAGCATGTCAACGATTGGGTTGCGAGGAATAATCCATTTCTCAGACTGTGTCCACGTTAGCATTGCAGTTCATGTTAGGGGTTGATCTCTCGCATTCACTCACCCTAGCAAGAACGTGTGTTTTCTCGGCATTCTCGCTCGCGACAAATTCCAAGGCTTCGACGGCGCTTGCTCCTCCACCGATGACCAGGACCTTCTTGTCCTTGGCTTGCTTGCCGTCCAGGTCGGAAGAGTGATAAATTTCTCCTTTGAACTTCTCCTGGCCTGGGATGTGGGGCACCTTGGGGTCTCCGCACGTTCCTATGGCAGCAATGACACCGTCAAAGCGCCCGTTGGACGTGTCGTTGATTACCCAGCGACCGTTGTGGTCCTTGTAGACCTTATCGACATGGGTGTTGAATTTGGTCCGCTTCTCCAGGCCGTAGGTCTCCCAAAGCTCGGTGACCTGGCTGACGATCTGCCGACGGTCGGGATAACCGCCACGCCACTTGACGGAGGGGTGGAAGCGGTACATGACGCTGTGGATTTGCAGGCCCGAGGTATTATTCACTTTCTGAGGGCCAGTCAGTTGACAGCCAAGGTCATGATAGGCATGGGCGAGCTTACACTCCAGATTCCACCAAGACTCTTGCGGCCTCCGGCTTCGAAGATGGTGCAGTCGAAACCATGGCCAACGCAGTGGGATGCCGCAGAGACACCAGTTATACCAGCACCAATGATGGCGATTTTAGGCCTGCTGAGGTCTGCGTTGGGTGGCGGGGGCGTCGGCGAGAGGACTTTGTCGAGGACCCATTGCATAAGCTGGTAGATGAAGATGATGGGGTTGTGTATGAAGTACGAGAGGAGACCTTGGAGATCCATTGTGACGGGAGAGCTCTCGCAACGCAAGTGAAGAAAGTGCAATGCTCGCGGGAGAGGGAAAGAGACAAGCTTTTGGGGTGGAGCGCGGAGGCTTTGAGCTTGGGGGTTAAGCTACTGACCCGGTTTGGAAATAACGTGTAGACGCAGAGATGACGTAGGTAGCAATTCATGCGTCCGAGCGCGTCGGGTCTTTGCATGTGAAAGAGTGCGTCGCAACTCGCTCACACGCTGGACAGGGAAGCAGCAAACAATGGGACACAAAAGCAATTGGGCAACAAAGACAATTTTCCTGCCCTTGTCTGCCTCCGAGCTCAGCGACCATGAAGTCGGCCTTGCTCAAAACTGATCATGACGGACTGTGGGCGCGGCGCGAGGACCATTAGCGGGCGGTCGAGGATCGACGCGCCAAAGCGGGTGCGCGTCAGACTCGCCGCAAATCCTCCCCCGTCAGAGCTTCAGCATCCACACCCCAGCACCACCAACCCTCAATTCGAAGCTTTCCTGCGCGACGCTGACGGAGACCCGGTCGAGGGGTTTCTCGCTGTCCTTGACCAGAATCCTCACATCACCCTCGGCCGCGACGCGCTCCGTTCCGTCTTCACCAACGTCTGGGAGACCATCGCGCCCGACCATCCCTACGACTGGACCCTGCCTGCCCGCCTGCGCGACGACTTCTTCAAGAGCGTCTTGTACCTTGAAACTGGCCAAGAACTCGACCCCACCAGCATCAGCATGGCCATCACCCCTACCGTCGACCAATTCCTTGCCGAAATTGCCGCTATTCTGCAGGCCAAGGATGGCGCGAAGCTGCAAGACTACCTGGTCTTCGAGCCAACCGGAGGCTCGTACCCGCCCTTGTACACGCAAATGATCATGGAAATCAGGGGCGCTTTTCCGAAGGGTACGGACGACGCGTTGGAGGAAAAGTGCAACCGCGCTCTTCCCGGCTTGCAGGAGCTCGACGACGGCTCATCTTGGTCAGCATTCGTCCGCTTCATCGCCCAATACTTTGCCTTCTTGAGAGACCTCGATGTGGAGAACTTGTCGACAAAGCAATTGGACGCATACAACCTGCTGGCAGAACTAGCTGCGTAAGCCCGCGGCGCCTTCCACAGGGCTAGAACACGGCTGACCAAGACCTCCCAGAAAATGCAACAGCGCATTAGCTCACCCATCCATGGGAATCGTCATCCTACCCACCGTCATAAGTTGCGCTCGAATGCTGGCAGCGCTCGCAATCATCCTCGACAAGCGCCCGGATCTCATAGTCAATGTCCAATCACAAGGCGGTGACGATGGAGGTGAAAAGCAGACGCTGGGTGAAAAAGCCGTGGAGATTATAAGAAACGCGTTCGTTACCTGTTTGAACGACAGAACAGGGAACCTGTCTGGTGTCCGTGATGGCAGGCCTGATGGGAAGAGGGTAGGCATTTACAAGCTTGCCAATCTCTGCCTCAAGATTCTCTTCCAGGGCAGTAAATCTCGCAGCGCGGACACAATCTTCACCAACATCGACAATGCTTCCCCTCCTTTGGCCATCTTCCCCTGGCCGGAGCGAGTAACCTATCTGTACTACCTAGGTCGCTTCCACTTTTCCAACAACCACTTTTACCGTGCCCAGCTGGCCCTCCAGTCTGCGTACGATCAGTGCAATCAGGAGCGTCTCAACCAGCGACGCTTAATACTCATCTACCTGGTGGCATCCAATGTAATTCTTGGGCGCTTCCCCTCGCAATACTTGTATCAGCAACCGGAAGCCGTTGGACTGCGGGAAAGATTTGGACCGATATGCCGAGCAATCGTGAAGGGAGATGTTGCCAGATTCCGGACGCTGTTGGACGTTGAGAAGGGCGAGCACGTCGAATGGTTCCTTTTCCACCGCATATTGTTCCAGCTGCGCAACCGCTGCGAAGTCTTGGTTTGGCGCTCTTTGATACGCCGGACATTCCTCATCAATGGAGATCAGGGAGACCCAACGTCAAGGAAAGCACCCACACTCGGTCTACAGGATCTTGTCGTATTGGCGCAGTTCTTGGAGAAAAAAGCCCTATCTCCAGAAGCGGCGACTTATCGTGGTCCAGCACAGAGACATCCCAATTGGGCGTTCTTCACGATGGAACCGTCGAAGAACCAACTCTACATGGATCCCGACTTCGAGGGCGCGGATGAGGTTGAGCCTGAGTTTGTGGCGCCGGATATGGATGAGATCGAGAGTATCGTAGCATCGCTGATCGAACAAGGTTTGTTGGGAGGGTTCATATCGCACAGACAATTGCGCTTTGCCATCACAGGCGCAAAGCGAAAAGGTGCATTGGCTGCGGGATTCCCCAGGCCATGGCAGGTGATCAAGGCGAAGTTCAGCAACGAAGTGCCTGGTTGGAAAGCGGATGTACCGACGGCGCGGATGGGTGGGGCTTTTAGTGCGGGGAGGGTCATCAATTTGAGTGGCGCGAGACCAGTCGGTGCGGCAGGGGCATAGCTGTTGGGTTTGAACCGGAAGCAGCAGTTGGAGGTTACAGAAGGTGACAGATAATTGGAAGATACCCCGGACAGCGCTTGACTTGTCAAAAGAAGCAACTTCCTCCGTCATCAAACCGCAAAGGGGACAGCGAACAACGTCATGCGATGACAGGCGAGGGATGATGCGGAATGCGCCCGTTGAGGCGAGCATCCCGGCTGCATGTCAACACGATGAGCAGCCTCTGGACCCGCAAATCCACATGCCAAGCCGGGGTAGGCGATCGAAGAGCAGCCGGGGCCCTGGCTGATCTTACGCAAGTCCCGCGATCCTATTGAATCGATGTCGCAAGTGAGGGGCTCGCAGCGCCGCAATGGACTAAAGAAGGAAGGGGCCGCCGGATGTTGTGGGCATCCGCTGACGGGAGTCTGGTACATGTTCATGACGTCAGTATATCCGCACCACGACTATTCAAAGGCCGGCGCCGCAGCTATGTGAAATCTACCTCTCCATCGAACCAATTCCTCGCTCTCAACTGTAAGTGACTCTGCTCCTTTACCATGATGTCTGGTGGCACCATGATCCGTTTCGACGCCGTTGTCCTACGGCAGGCGCGTTCGAAGCTCTTTCCGAAACCGGCAAGTAGTAGAGCAGCAGCACTCACATCACGTCACAGCAGCACTACACCTCCCCGCACTTCAATTGAACGAACACCTTACCTTTCAGCACGCATCCAGAGCATAACCTCAGCCAAGATGTCCACCTTCAGCAATGCCGACACCGGCAGCAAGACCGCCGACCCCTATGTCGCCAAGAACCAGCAGGACCCTGACCTCAAGACGAAGGTCACGGATCTGATCAACTTTGCCGACAAGCAGAAGTTCTGCATGATGACTACTATCACGCACACCGGACTGCTGGCAAGCAGGTGCATGGCCCTGGCCGGCAAGGTACGCGGTGGCCCCATTCTAGCCCGCCTTCCCCTTGCTTCGAAATGATGCGCGTGCTGACAGGGATCATAGGAAGCGAACGGTCTCGACCTGCTGTTCCACACGAACACGGAGTCGGGCAAGACGGACGACCTGAAGGACGACTCACACATCAACATCTCGTTCCTGTCGTCGTCGGGCGAGTGGGCGTCCATCAGCGGCAAGGCAAACATCGAGACGGACCGCGCCGAAGTTAAGAAGTACTACTCGGTCGGTCTGAAGGCGTGGCTCGGTGACCTGGGTGACGGCACCCACGACGGCGGCCCGGAAGACCCGCGCATTGGCATTATCCGGGTCAAGGCGATTACGGCTCAGTACGCCATCTCGAGCAAGACGAGCGTTGGCCAGTTCGTGGAGTTCGCGAAGGGCGTTGCCACGGGCGAGGCGCCGGCGATCAACAAGTTGAGGAAGCTTGACGAGTCGGAGGTCCAGCAGTGTAAGTTAGCTCGTTGGCGTGATGAAGGAGCGTTGTGGCTGACATGGACCAGGGCGCACGAGTCCGCAGTAAAGGCGCATGGAGGCGGAAAGGCCCGTAGAAGGGAGTCGGCATGGCGAGAAGGGGTAATATTGACAGGCGTGGAATACCTATGGGCTTGTAACACTACCTTGGCATGGTCATGAGCAATGAACATCTTTCTGCTTTGTGTCGGAGACGATGACTACGTTTGTCCTGTGCCAACGCGTAACTGACGGGTGGTTGGCCGGGGTCGTTTCGAAGTTTTATGAACTGGCCGAGGCGCAGCGCCCCAGGCACGCGCACGCGCTCTCAGCCCAGGTTCACGTGCTCATTCCTTGATCCATTGCTCCTTCGTGCGGTTGTTGTGGCTGCCACGCCCCAGGGTGGGCAAGCTTAACGCATGGGAGCTATAGCCACTCACCTCCTGCTTGCGAACAAAGTTGTTTCGGGTTGACTAGAGGCGCGGGCAAGGCTGAGCGGTGGTCGAGAGCGCTGCGAGCGCGCCCCTGCTCGCGGCCACAGCTCTGCTGGCCGGCTTCCGCGGCTCGAGCACAGCGCCCACGCCGATCCTTTTTGATTGCATCGGCCTGGAGCGCGCATCATCGGCCGCGACTCGGCGAGCGGGCTGGCGCTGCAATGACGGCTAAACAGCCAATTGAGCAGGATACGGCAGGCGGCAGCTGGGGGCCATTTATAGCATAGGCACATCGGCCTCGTGGCGCGGCAGTGGTAGTGCGCCTATCGCAGCGGGCAGCGATGTGCAGTCCCGCGAGAGTGAATGGCGGGCAGGCTCGCGACCGGGGGCCGGTGGGTGCGCGCCAATCAGACGGCGCCCGTCCCTGGCGACCTCATTTCCAACCCCGGCGCCGCTTGGCCATAGCACGACCGCCTCCGCGCCCTGACCCCCATTACCACGAGTGCCGCCCATCTCACGCGGTGCGCCCTTCTTTCCTTCTTCTTCACCACCGTCGCCAAGCCTCGCGACTGTACGGTGCTTCCGCTCTCTTCGCCTCCGCGTGCGACCCGGCAGTCGACGTCCTTCTTTTATCGTCGGCAGGCCCTCACATTCCCTCCCTACGCACCTGCGCCTCACTCGCGCCCCAGCGCTGCGTCTTCCCAGCATTCCGCACCCACAACAGTCTGGACGACCTCGCATCCCTTCATTCCGACCCAGCCCGCTGCATCTCTGCAGAAATACCCCGCCGCACGCAATCCCGGTCGTTTTCCGTCTCCGCAAAACGACTGTCGAGCCGACCCGCGTCACTCGTCGCAGATAGAATATCTAAAACGCTAAACCACCACCGCGATTGTCGCAAGGATGCCGGCCCACCACTTCCACGCCCGCCATCCTCACCCCCAGCCGGATCACTCCGGCATGGAATTGGACGAGCGCGCCGCCATGCCTGAGCCCGAGGCCAACCCCGACCTCAAGACCGTCATCTCCGTCGTCTACTACACGGCGCCCAAGACTTTTGATGGCCCCGCCGTTTATGTCACCGACTCGCCCAGCGAAGCGTCCGCAACCGAGGCGTCCGTTAACGTTGCAGAGAACACCGCCGAAGCCACCAAGGCCAGCAATGACGATGACGCAACCAGCACCAAGGCGACCGCTAAGAGCACCGGCACTACGCTCGCTACCCAGACGGTCAAGGCGTCGGCCTCCAAGACCGCTGAGGATTCGTCCAGCTCTGCCTCGTCACAGCTCACTTCTACCGCCGGCGTGTCTAGCTCGGCCTCAATTAAGCTCTCGCAGGCCACCGCTTCCATCTCGTCCGTCGCCGCTGCCGCTGCCAGCGCCTCTAGCACTTCTTCGTCGAGCTCGTCTTCTGATAGCGGCGTGTCTAGCGGTGCCAAGGCTGGTATGGCTTTTGCAGTCATTTGCTTCATCGCCCTTGTCGCCTTCCTGGCATTCTTCTGGCGGAAGAGGCAGCAGGATCAAAAGAAGGTTGAGCAGGCTGCTATGAACGAGAAGTACGATGAGAAGAGTGTTCCTCCGCAGGACAGCAATCCCTTCAGTGATCCTCCCGTCGCATTCCCCGTGGCTGCCCTGAAGAACGAGAGCAGGAACAGCGTCAGCTCTGGAAGGCCTGGTACTGCTGCGTCCCGTGCGCCCAGTGTCAAGACCGTCAAGACCCCCGGCAACGCTCCCCGTCTGAGCCTGCGCCCCATGAGCCAGTTCAAGCCAATCTCCAAGGGTGAGGGTGATATCCTGGATACGCCTGTCGGTGTCAGCCCTTGGGAGAAGCGCGGTGCTGCCAACGCTGCCAACGACCCCACCAATCCTTTCGGAAACCATGCGGAGGTCGATACTGCTACCGCTCGCGACGCTGTTGAACTCGGTCCGGAACTTGGTACTCCTACAACTCCACTCACCCCGGCTCTCGAGTTCCCCTTCCCGGTCAAGATCGCGCCCACGTCTGCCCCCACTTCGGCTCCTACTTCGGCTCCCACGTCTGCTCCTACCTCTGCCCCGCCTCCGGCTACTCGCTCAATTCTTCCGAAACCTATCAGCACTGCTTCCAACATGACTGGTTCTACTGCGGTCGGTGGCTTCCAGAGTCCCAATCCTTTCGCTGACAAGGATGTTCCTTTGTCGCCTGGTCCTGCTCCTACCAGTGCTCTCCCGGCTGCTCCTGGTGCCAATGGTAAAGCCTACGCTGTGCACCGCTGCCATATGGACTTCACGCCGTCTATGGCCGATGAACTCGGTGTCAAGAATGGTCAACTGGTCAGGATCATGCACGAGTACGATGATGGATGGGTGAGTTTCCCCAACTAGGACAAGTTGCTACACATATTGATTTTAAACTTCACAGGCTCTCTGCCAGAAGATGGACGGTTCTTCGCAAGGTGTCGTGCCGCGGTCTTGCTTGTCTAAGCAGTCCCTCAAGCCTCGCCCTGGTCCTCAAGGGCCTCGTTCTCGTGCCGGCTCTAACGCTAGCTCCATCGCCCCTCCTGCTCTTGGTCAGCCTCGTCCTCTGTCTCCTGCCACCGGTCGCAACTCTCCTGGTCCCCAGGGCATTCCGCCTCAAGGCCCCCCTCCGCAGAGCCCTCTGCCTCAGAGTCCCCCTCAGGCTCGCGCGCGTGCTGGAAGCAATGCGTCCTTCGCTGGTCAGCCCCGTCCGATGTCGCCCGCTGGTGGTCGCAACTCCCCCGGTCCTCGTGCCATGTCGCCCATGAACCCCACCGGTGATCGTCAGAGATCTCAGAGCAACGCTTCTTTCTCTGCGCCTCGTCCTCAGTTCGCTCAGGATGCCCAGCGCCCTCGCTCTAGCTCTACCGGTGCGGCCGGCCGCGGAAACGCCCCTGGTCCGAGCCCTCTCGCACCGGCTCCGGCTCCGGCTGCGGCCCCGGCTGCCGAGGCTCCTGCCCCCGCTGCCGATGCTCCTGCCAACGGAGACGTGCTTCAGCGCAAGCCGGTTCCCGGACAGGCCATGTGATTTGCGAAGACAGCACAACACTCTAGCGATACCGTGATTTGAACTCACCCGATGCTAGACACTTAGATGGGTGGTGG
The DNA here is from genome assembly GCA_022560015.1 of Diplodia mutila. NCBI lineage: Eukaryota > Fungi > Ascomycota > Dothideomycetes > Botryosphaeriales > Botryosphaeriaceae > Diplodia > Diplodia mutila. Next base: position 62,066 of record JAFISB010000068.1, on the reverse strand, counting down.
GGTTGAACGCTTTCTTACGACGGTCACGGAGTCTGAGTTCATTACTGCTTTTTACGTTTGCGCGCAATGCTGGGCTGCGGAACCAGCTGCCTCCTCGCTTGCTGCTGCTTGTACAGCATCGCCGCCCACTTCAGCCTCCCCTTACGATTACCATTTCCTTTATGCCTTACTTTCGATATCTGGTCCGACGACGACGACGAACAAGGCGGCTTACGCATGGCGGTTCTAATGTCTTCGGCAGCAATGGCCACATTTCGACACAAGTTCGACTTGAAACAGAGGACGACTTGGGTCGATATGGCTGGCTGCAGCTCGAGGTCATGCGTCCTTCGCCTTCGACGATCGGACCCTTCTGCTCTTCTATTCCCCTTTGTGTCTACCCTGGCACACAACTTCCATCACTGGGAATGCCAACACCACCAACCAGCCGATGGATGAGGAGAAGAAAAGCCACACGACAGACAATTTCCCAACGATCTTCTCCTCACAACACAACGTAAATAAGTGTATAATGTGTTTGCGGCACGAATGCGGCGCGCGACAACAGCGAACATTCGGAGGGTCATCCGAGCACTCTTTTTGGTGTTTTTTTTTTTGCTTTTTCTTTTCTAATCCCTTCCCATATGATCCTTTAGGTCTGCAATATCCAACTCAGACTCTAAGTGATCGACCCACTCTTTTATTCTCATGCAATCACTTCAACACGAATGTCTCGACAGATACTCGGGACTCGGACGATCTTAGCGGGTCGTCGTCAATCTCGACACAGACAAGATCTTGTCTATTTCTGATTTTTGCCTCTTCTCGATTCTCTGCACCGTGTTTCAGACAAGGCGAAGATCGAGGAATATTTCTTCTTTTCTTCTTTCCAGGGGAGAACACGGGGGAAGCGTTGGTGGTAATTTGGGGCAGGACTGGCCAAGATATTTTTTTCCTCTGCAGCTTCTTTCGGTTGTGGTTTTCCCACACTACCACCATGTCTTCCCCCTCTCACAAGCAAAGCAAGCGAGCGAAACTTTATGGATTCAAAAGCGAAAGCGGGAGGTTAGCGATTCTTGCAATCTGCTGCAGAATTCTTCTTTTTTTATTTTGCGATTTGATCCCCCTGCCTGCTTTTTGTTGTCTTCATCGACTCCTATTTTTGCATAGAAAGCCTCCTGCTTCCCACATTCTCCCCTTTGGTATCTTCGGCACGCCTGCGGCTTATCTGCTGCCTGTAGAAGATGAGGGGAGGAGAGAGAAAAAAAAAATCAAGCACGGGTGTTATTTTCTTGCATACAATTTGTCGTGATGAGGATGGTTCTTTTTTTTTTTCATGATTTGGTTTGGTGTTTGTGACGGAAAAATGCGCGTGACCATGTATGTATATAGGTGTTTAAAGTATAATATTGTAGGATCGTCACAGTTGCATAAATGATAAACATTGTGACTTGCAGCACATCTCTTCCTTTCATCACATCCCCTGTAACAAAAAGTTTCCACCCGCAATGCTTATTCCAACCAAAGCTGCCCATTGAAAGCAACGACCTCGGTTGCGAGACCCCCTCTCTCTCTTTCTCTCCTGTTGATGATGATGTTTCCAAGCGTCTCCGTCTTACATAATCCGGTGAGGTGGCCGAGTTGGTTATGGCGCCAGGTTAAGGTGTACTCTTAACAACGATTCCTGGTGGGGCAACCCGCGCGAGTTCGAGTCTCGTCCTCATCATCATTCTTTTTGTCTTTTTGGCGCTTGCACCATGCTTTGTTGAACATGGGTTTGGGGGGAGTGGGTGGAAGATTTTTTTTTCCCTTTCTTAGTACGGGGGTGGGTGTGCACGGACGCGTGCTATCAGGGAAGGATATCTGGAGGAGCCGGAGGTGGGCCGACTAGCGAGAGGCCTGCTGCTTTTGGATACCCTCCTCCCTTTCTGCTCTGTTCATTTTTCACCCTTTTTTCGTTGGCTCGGTTCCTGGATATCCCGGTGGGTTTTGCTCGGGGACGAGGAGTACGAAATGCTGTTTGACTCCCGGTACGAAGATGAGATGAGTACGAAGCGCTGGATACCGAGGTGCAAATTATCGACGGTCTGGAATACGAGGCGATTTGGACGGCAAGCTTTGTGGCCAAGGCAGGCAATGTTGCCTGCCGGATTTGCCCAGGGACCAACGTCTGAAGAGGAAACAGGTTACTTGACGGGCTAGAGTGCTCGCGTCCGTGTTATCTCCTGTCCGGCGCTCCCGTTAGCATCTGATTCCCAAGGTCGGAGCAGACGACCAACAATTACGACACAGAAGCGAGAGTCATGCAGGGCAACGCAGGGGTAGGAATGGATGACCGGGAACGACGTAACATGTGCGCGCGTGCAAACCTCTCGATGATAGGCCACGGGCAAGGACGCCGAGATGGTACGACACCACTCCGAATCACAATCAAAGAGGGGAGGGATGATGATGATACTCAGCCGTCCAACCCGGCCCTGAATGCTTCGGCTGGTCACTGCAGCCATCGTGGTAAGCTTTCCAGCGACCTTCCACCTACAACGGTATACCTACGATTGATGAAATCGATGGCATGGTCGCAGAAGTGGTAGCGATGAACGGTATGTACGTACCCAGGGTTATTTTAATGCGGGGCGGCGCTCATCATCGGCCCATGTCCCTGACGCAGTGACGCCATTATGAACCCTCCGCAGTGAGGGTGCGGGGAGCCTTTCCCCGCTGCTGTGCTCTATTTGGTGGGGGGAGAGCGGCGGAAGCCGGTTGGCGGCAGAATAGCAGCAGGGTCCTCATCGTTATCAGGATTTGTCGATGTGGAAAAACGGTCGGCTGCGTGAGGGGTTTCCGCGGTCCCTGATGAGAACTGCTGTTGGCTCGATCATCCCCTAGCGCTCGAAGGGACGCCGGTGCGTTGTCCCTGCAAGTTGACATGCTGTTGTGTACCCACGGTAAGATCGGCCATAATGCAGGAAGACTAGCTCTAGTTGGCCTAGCCATGCACTCCTACGTCACGGCCCAGCAGCCTTGTGAACTCCACCACACCAACTCATGGAAAGGGAAAGCGGTGTGTTGTTGGATGGGACCAAGTAAGGAGAGTGAGGCGGTCGGCCATTAAACTTCAACAACGTCTCCATACTGGCCAGTATCCACTATCCGCGCGGCAAGCCATTGAAGAGAAGATCTCACGCAGTAGATGCCTCTCCGCTGCGGAGGAAATGTTACGACAGAAACGAAAAGACGCTCAAGTAGATCTGGTTGATTCTGCCAGCCGACGACCACACACCATGGCTGGTGGCTGATATGAAACAAGAAAATTGCTGCCGTATTGCCTTTGAGTAAGCTGGGACTACCCTCACTGGCGACGGGCAGCGTCCTGCTCCATCTGACGAAGCAGGATGATGGTCTCGCATCCGCGACATTCGCTGCCAGAAACGGGGCTGACGTGGTCCTTGCGGCTTGCACAGTTGCGGCTATCTGCTCCTGATGTGTTGGCAGCATTGCAGAGCGTGGATAAAAAGCCATTCGGATGCGCCTTTCCGCAGCATGCGTATACGTAATGCGTAAACCAGCACATCAATAAGACACGAAGCAAGTTGAGGACGATGTTTGTTGATATTGAATTCCTGCAGATTCTGCCTACGTGAAAGCGAGAGGGAGTATCAATCTAGCTGAGGGCACTGGACGATTCTTGTTGAGAAGGAGGGAGACGTTGTCTAAAGGGCTGCGCTGTTCATCGTATGAGCTTGAGGAAGGCGCTTCGACGAGACATGCTTACCCGTTTCGAATATGCCACTAGGCGCTTCGGCTTGCTTTCTGATCGGCAGCGTTCTCTGGGAATAGAGCTCTGGTGTATCTTCGTCGAGACGAGTAGAAGGATATGCGAAGTCCTTTATAGTGAAGGATGACGTTGACGAATGCGCCCTTCGCTGCATGGGGAACAATGCCTGCAGACCCACTAGTCCGACACCTTGGTGACACAACGGTCCAAATACCCGGCGACGGGTACGGATCATAATTTTGGACAAGGCGGATCTAGGCAGTGTTTTCCGGAAATGGTCCCATTTCAAGGCGAACTTGCGACGTTAATGTGGACCGATCTGGACATCGCCGACATGTTATTATGGCACCGACTCGCAAAGAGCTCGAGGGAGACGGCCCCAGGATGTGGTAAAAAAAAAAAAAACGGCGGCTGGAATCATGGCTTTCCCATTAGGTTCAGCCAATGAAGATGGCAGTGAATAGTTACCGGGAGTGACATGCGCACCAATCAAAAGGCTAAGATGAAAACTTGGAACGGTGGAGAAGGGCGCTGGGGATTCCCGATTTTTTGGAAAACAGGGCGAGACATTAAAATGGATAGTAGTGGTCGTTGGGCCTCGGGGAAAGGGCACCTCCGTCACGTGATCGTTGCCTTTCCCAGAGTCCCTCGGTCCCAGGGCTGCGGCGCGGGGCAATGATTTCCAGCCCTACTGCACCTCTGTATCACCACCACCATCACCACCGCCACCAACCACCGCATACGACCATGTCTGCCGACTTCTGGGCCGGCTATATCAGCGGTGCCGCTGGCATCATCATCGGCAATCCATTAGACCTCATCAAGACACGACTGCAAGCCGGTCCTGCAGCTGCAGCCGCAGCCATCAGTTCCAATGCCGCAGACACGGTCAATTGGCGTAATGCTGGAAACTACGTTCGTGGTATGTATGCGCCAACTCTTTGTCCTTTTCCTGCCGAACACTTGCACAACCGTCACCACCAATGACATACATTCCTCGTCATGCTTGAATACGTGGGTTGGATGTGACACAGCGCAAGGCTACGTCGTTCAAAATGCACGCACCACCCTACGGCTCGACGAGCATAAGAGTACCCTCTGGCACGAATAGACCATAGGCAGGCAGATACTACAAGACAATCTGAAAATATCTCCAAACCCCGTGCGGGGAGCCAAGTGGCACAAACATCGAACACATCCACATTCCCAATACTATTTTCAAAAAACGAACCAGCCACAAGCACCCTACGCAACAACACCCGAGAAGAAAAAGGACTAACACTTACCGGCTGGTGGGTGGGGCGAACGACCCCCTCCACATTTCCGCGTAACAATGCACAGGTGCCACAGCTCCCATTCTCGGCTACGGCGCGCTCAACGCCATCCTCTTCGTCTCCTACAACCGCACCCTCTCCCTCCTTGGCGAGCCCGACGTCTCCAAACCCCACAGCCTCGCCCGCGTCTTCTGCGCCGGCGCCGTCAGCGGCTTCGCCACCTTCGTCGTCTCGGCGCCCACCGAGCTGGTCAAGTGCCGGGCGCAGGTGTACGACTCGTTGCCGCAAAGAGGTGCTGCTGGTGCTGCTGGTGCTGCTGCGGCGACGGCGAGCAACGGTGGCGGCAGGGTCAGCTCGTGGGCCGTCGCGCGGGAGACGTGGAGGGCGGAGGGCTTGAAGGGTTTCTATCACGGGGGTGTGGTGACGGGTGTGAGGGATGCGGTTGGTTATGCGTTTTAGTACGTACAAGTTTGATTTCCCCCCCTTCCCTCTTCCTCCATCTCCTTCCCTGTCACTCTCCGGAAGCAGAACCCCCAAAGCATGGAGAGAAAGAGAGGAACGAATCCCCACCTCCACCCCACAAAATCAAAAAAAAAAAAATCCTGACCACGCCGACCTCCTTCTAACTCCCTTCCGCCCCGAAACAGTTTCTGGTCCTACGAACTCAGCAAACGCCTCATCACCTCCCCGGAGGAAGACACGCAGCGCCAAGCCGCCCTCAAGGTCCTCCTCTGCGGCGGCATCGCCGGCGTCGTGACCTGGGCCTCCATCTTCCCGCTGGGTGAGCCCCCCCCCAAACTCATCATCATCATCATCATCATCATCATCATCATCATTATCAGGCGGTTGAAAGGGGGAAAAAAAGAAAAAAAAGAAAAAAAAGAAAAAGAGCTGATCGACCGACCAAAACCAGACGTGATCAAAACCCGCGTCCAAACCCAACGAGCCTGGACCGCCGCGGCGCCGCCGCACCATCGCAGCCCCGCGCTTCCGCCGACGGGCGGGCAGTCGTCGCCGCTCCTGCCGCGCGAATCGACGGGGACGACGGGGCGGATGGGGGCGTGGGAGGTCGCCAGGCACGCGTACCGCGCCGAGGGCCTCGCCCCCTTCTTCCGAGGCCTGGGCGTCTGCAGCGTGCGCGCCTTCGTCGTCAACGCCGTCCAGTGGGCCGTCTACGAGTGGGTGATGCAGTTGATGAGGGAGAAGGAGAAGGGGGCGAACGGGGGCAAGGGGACGACGGCCGGTTTGGAATTGGCCCGTCACGGCGGCGGCGTGGCTGCTTAGCATTTGGGAGAGATTTCAAAGCGAATGAGCGAGGGAGGGGGGGCCATGAAGACTCCACGGAGAAAAGGAAGTGGGGAAAAAGCAATAGACTAGAACAATTCACGAGCTGTCAACGGCAACCCAAAGTAGAAACGCCTTTTTTGTTGTGATTAGCCTATGGAAAGGAGACGTTGTCCGCAGTCTGAGTGGATGATACTACATGGAAACTTTTTTTTGATCGAAAATAGCCCGCACCAAGCAGATGGGTATGCTGCCTCTCAATTTCCACGGCCATAGTAGAGTCGTCTGACCCCTTCCTAAAGAAACCTTAATCGAAAAAGTCCTGATGATTTGCCCGACCGTGCTGGCTGAATGCACGCCCGCAACGAAACTGAAAAGCAACCCCCGTGACCCTAAGCGATAGTGCAAGTCGATACCGCTCACATGATCTGGTCCTGGGTGAGACCCTGGGTCGCCTCCGTCTCCATGGCGTCCGTGGGGCCCTGCAGGTTGGTGTACTTGACGAAAGAAAGGCCAAGGGGACGACCGCCGTACTGGTAACCGGTGAACTTGGCTATGGTAGAGTTAGTATCGTGTTGTACGAGGCGAAGGCTCCTGAATCTTACAGATGGCAGTCTCAGCGTTCTCAGCAGTGTCGAACTCAACCACGCCGGTGCCACGCGAACGGCCGTTAGGCTCGTACTGGATCTCCGCACGCTCGACCTTGCCGATAGTGGTGAAGAGTTCCACAAGGTCTTCGTTGCTAGTCGACCAGGGCAGCTGAAAAAGGTTAGTGACGAAGCGCCAGGCCATGGAATTCGCCAACTTACGTTGCGGACGTAGATGATGTTGCTACGCTCACCTCCGGAGGTGGCATAATCAGTGAACGGATTGGGAGGGCCAGCGGGAACGGCCTGGGCGAAGTCACCACCAGCACCGGCACCGGCACCAGGACCCATGCCGCCACCGTAGGGCGCACCGCCACCAAATCCACCGCGGGCGCCATAGCCGAAACCGCCCCTGGCGCCAAATCCGCCACGACCGAAACCACCACGGCCGCCAAATCCGCCACCAAAACCACCACGACCGTAGCCGGGCGGGCCGGCGAAACGGTCCTCCTTCACCTCCAGCGTGCGACCCTGCCAGTCGTATCCATTGAATTGCTGGATGGCGTTGCGAGCATCGTCGGGCGTCTCGAAAACGACAATACCGGAGCCCTTCATACGGCCGTCGGGGGTCTGATGAACGTCGGCGCGGAGGACGGAACCTGTGTGAGCTGTCATTGCAGATGAGCGATGGCTCGTTGAACGAGGGCCCAATGGCAGCATTGTCTGTGTACTCACCAGCCTGGCGGAACAAGTCCTTGAGATCCTGCCAGCCAACGTTGTACGGGAGCTAGTGACATGAGTCAACGAACCGATTCCTTGCGTACAGTTAGCAGAAAGCAAAGGGGGGGATAACATACGTTGGAGACGTAGAGCTGGCGTCCACCGCCTCCATAGCCGCCGCCGCCGCCACCACCACCGCCTCCGGCACCACCTCCGTAGGCATCAAAACCGCCGCGGCCGCCTCCCATGGCTCCGTAGCCTCCACGGCCGATGGAAGGAGGCGCGGTGAACCGAGGCTCAGCCTCACGGTCCTTTGTGTCGTAGGGATTCTATTAGCGTCATACAGCTCTTTCGGATGAGAAGTGGGAGAAGTGGGATATTGGCATGAGCTTACCTCGCGCACGTAAACGAGACGGCCCATAAGGTTCTGGTTCGAAAGGGTCGAAACGGCCTGCTGGGCCTGCTCCCTGGTGGCGTATTCCACAATCCTGGGTGGATTAGCGCATGCTCGGCAGCTGGTGTTGTCGCTGTGTCGCTTACCCGCATCCCTACATCAACCCGAGGACACCGTCCCATCCGTCAATCCAATGTTCCAAAATAACCAGAGAAAACCAGAAAGACCAGCCATAGTCAGCCCACCTTCGACATTCCATTGGGAAGTAAAAGCACATCGGCGAACAGGACCTCTCCGGCTGCGGTGGTGATGAGTGTTAGCGATGCACGAGGCTGGGGTGGGCGACGGCGCGCTTACCCTGTCTCATGAAGTCCTTGAGGTGATGCCACTTGACATCGTACGACAGGTTGCCGACGTAGACACGACGGTCCTGTTGGGAAGTCTCGCGCAGAGATGCCATCATCTGTTCCTTTGCTACTGCCTTTTCCTCAGCGCTGCGAACCGGCGGCGCACCACGCGAAGCAGCGTATGAACCTGAATATCCACCAGCTGCGGAGGCAGCACCAGTCATAGGCGAGCGCGAGCGGCGATCGCTGCGGCGATAGTCGTCACGGCTGCGCGAGCGACTGCGCGGGGAGTAGGAGCGTCGGCTGCGGCGCGGGCTACGCGATCGGCGGCGCGGCGAGCGGGACCTTTCGCGCTGGTGGTTGGGGTAAGCGTCAGTAGTTGCGGCGTCCATGGTGCAAGCGAGGCTTGTGTGGCGCTTTATATGCGTGCGATAGGCCGCCTGATGTGATCGGTTGTGTGCGCTTGATGGGGGTGCGTGTGTCGTGGGTGAGGGCAGGAAGCTGCAGGGCAGGTCGTTCGCGCGCAACGGTCGGCTAGGGGAAGTTCCGCCGCTCAACCGCGCGCGCGCCGTGGGCCGTGAGGGCGAAGAGGCCACTGCCAATTCCGACGACACCGCGCCCACGGTACCGTCGCCGGTGCTGAGGCTGCCTGCCGAAGGTGCAACGGTGCAAGGTGGCCTCGGCCGTGGACGGTGTACCTTGATGGAGGGGGGGCGGAAGGGCAGGCAGAGGGCAGTGGGGGGGCATGACTTACCGTGGCAGGGCGGTAGGAATCGGAGGTGTCTGTTCGGGGCGCCGTGAGCGTCTGTCTCGCGGCAAGGCTTCGTGTGAAGAATTGGGAGAGTCTGCGGCGAGGAGGGAGACCGCGGGGGTTGAAAAGGCGCAGGCACAGGCAGGCTAACGAGACTTACCCATAATAGCGCTGAATGGATAAGGGCAATTGAATGGGAGCTGCAGCTGGGGGCAGGTGTGACAGGGATATGAGGATAGATTTGGCAAAGCAGCGACCAGTCGGATCGGACGTTCGACGTCAAGTGCGATCGAGCGGGCAGAGCAGAGCAGCTGAGCGTGTGCGGCAGGCGGGTCTCGGGAGCGCGTGGGCACGCGTTTGCCTGCTTTTGCCTTGCAGTCACGGTCGAGGCTTGCTCTATCACGCCTGCCAATGGGGCGGAGCGTGCAGCAGCGACTCACGCAGAAAGCGACCGAAGCGGGCAAGAGCGCGTTGCGAGTACGGCGCCCGAGGATGTGGTCGAGGCTTGTCGCTGGGTTTTGCCGTGGGTACGCGATTTTGTACCTTGAAGGACGTCGACCGAAGTTTGTCAGGTGCGGAGACGGCGACGACGCGACGTTGTCTCAGCCGCCGGCGCGCGGGCCCAGCGGCCCAGCTCCAACGCTGCTCAGGCCTGACAATCTGCCCGTCCGCGCTGCGCCTACTGCCGCTTCGAATTGAGGCCCTGCAACACCAGGAGCCCTACGGTGGACTCTGCCTGTTTTCCCGCTGCCGCCCACCTGCTGCTAGCTAATGCGCGCAACACCTGATAAGCACAGAGCGATCGAGCGGAGCTGACGGTAAAGCACCCCAGCCGGCTGGGCGGCCGTCGCACACTGTACAAACGCAGTCGACGGCAGCCAATCCCGTCATCACACCGTCAACAGCCTCCTCCGCAGCGCAGCCGACGTCGCCAATATATGCCCGGACAAGGGCGGGCGAAGACCTATCTGGAGCTCCGTCCAGCGCGCGCGCCTGGAGCCGTGAATCCTCGCGGCCGCGCAGACTCCTATGCCGCATCCGTCCAAGGGACTGCTCGCATCCTTGCCCCCGGCGTGCGCCAGTACCCGTCGTCGCCGCAGCGGGTTGTGCGGCAATGCACGAACTCCACCCATCCTCTTGGCTGTGCGTATCATGAGCATCGTGGCCGCCCGGATGGCACAATCGAGCAGCTCGTGTCAGCGGGGGCCGACCTCGAGCTTCGCACGCACGGCCGCCAGCGGCGCTCAAGCTCTCGAGCGGGCCCGGCTCCCGGATCCCCGCCGATCTGTCGCGCCTGGCGCAGTGTGGGCGTGGGTTGCTGCTGCCATCGAGGCGACCCCCCCGGACGGGAGTTTGTCGGGGGTGCACGCAGCGGCAAGCGTGCATAAAGGCCCCCTCCGCATGTGATCGCTTCCAGTGATCCTGAAGAATCTCTGGGATAAACGCGGGGAATACGGTCTGGATCCTGCAATCATTGCACAACCCGCCGGCTAGCCTACGCTCAGTGTGCTGCAGGACGGACGACCTGCATTGTTGCATGATATCAGCTTGACGCTGCATGACTCGCTTGTGCCCGCCGCCCGCTGCCCCAACGCCGCTCACTCTTACATCAAAGTCCACGACGATGTTCAACACCGCTGCCGCTATGAGCTCACATTCTGCACGCCCTGCGCGGCTCCGCGTCTCCGTGTCTCCGGATCGGCCTGCTAGCAGCGCCTTCTTGCCGGTGTGAGGTCATGCGGCAGCTCGTCAATCGGCGCAGGAAACTCGGCCGGGGTGGAAGGAAACATCTGCGCCTGCGGAGGAGGCAGAGATGGAGAGGAACTCAGCGTTCACTGTCTGGAACGTCGGCCGAGTCGCTGGGCGGGAGCTAAAAGACTTGGGGCACGTCAGAGCTTAATCTGGCGCCGGTCGTCGACTCTTTATCTGGGCTGCAATCCAAAACTCGGCGAAAGAGGCTTGGCACGGAGTACGCTCGGGGCCTTGCCACTGGGATGTCCTACATCGGCTCATCCTTCTTCGTGCAGGTCCCTAAAGGCAGCAAAATGTCTCAAGATCAGGGTTTTAAGATTTGTGGCTGCGTCAATTGTTATCATGCGGTCCCGAGAGAAAACCGGCTGCCCATAGGGCTGCCCGAGCGAAGGAGGCTCTCTGACCGCATATAAACAACCCTGACCGCTCCTGGGTTCCACGACTTCAGCACAGATACTTCCAATCAGACTCCCCTAAGACGTCTCGGAATCATGACAGATACTGAGAGCAACCACAAGCGTGACTCGAGCTCCGATAGCTCGAGCACCAAGATGGATGAGACCCATGCCCAGGACTTCGCCCAAACTGGCTTCCAGCCCATCGCCATCAGTCACACCAGGACTACATCATATCCCACCGGAGAGGACCTTGTCAACCTCCCCTCCCGTACCCTGAGTCACGATGCCAACCTGGAAGAATACACCCAGGAGACCAATGAAGGACGCATTCTCAAGACCGTCAAGTCCAACAAAACGGGCAACTTCGAGCGTTATGAACTTGTCACGTGGAAGATTGATGACCCTGAGAACCCCAAGAACTGGAGCAAGGCGTACAAGTGGTGGTGCACCATGTGTGTCGCATTGACTTGTTTCGTCGTTGCGTTGAACAGTTCGGTCATTACCGCGGATATTGAGGGCCCGGCACAGGAGTTCGGTGCCTCAAGAGAAGTCTCCCTCTTGGCCATCACCCTTTTCGTCGTCGGCTTCGGTATCGGTAAGCAGCTTCCTTGCCCAGCGAACGATCGGAGCGTTCTGACAGTTGACTGTTGTAGGACCCATGGCTTTCGCTCCCCTTAGCGAGGTCGTCGGTAGAAAGCCTATCTACGCCTCCACTCTACTCGTTGCCTTCCTCTTCGTTTTGCCTGGTGCTCTTTCGAAAAACATGGCAACCCTCCTTGTTGGCCGTGCCATCGATGGCATCGCCTTCAGCGCCCCTATGACCTTGGTCGGCGGTACACTTGCGGATCTTTGGAAGAATGAGGAGAGAGGTGTTCCAATGGCAGCCTTCAGTGCAGCACCGTACGTTGCACCATCCAGGATATGGAAGTTGATAAGCTGACACTGTATTATAGATTCGTCGGCCCTGCAATTGGTCCCTTGATCGGTGGCTTCCTTTCTGACAACCTCGGCTGGAGATGGCTGTACTGGATTCAGTTGATCCTCTCCGGCGGGGCCTGGATCCTCATCACGTTCACTGTACCCGAAACCTACACGCCCAGTCTGCTTTCCAAGCGTGCGAAGAAAATGAGGAAGGAGACTGGCGATGACAAATACGTCACTGAAGAGGATCTCGACAAGCGCTCGTTCGCCGAACGCATGTCCATCTTCTTGCTGCGCCCATTCCAGCTCCTGTTCCTTGAGCCCATCGTGTTCTTCATCTCTCTCTACATGAGTGTTTTGTACGGATTGCTGTACATGTTTTTCGTTGCGTAAGTCATCACCATTCAAAACAGAGTGAGCCACAGCCACTAACCTTTCCGCAGGTACCCAATCGTTTTCCAAGAGGGCAAGGGTTACAGCGCGTCGACTACTGGCCTTATGTTCATTCCTCTTGCCATCGGCGTCATTGCTAGCGCCGCGTGCTCTCCGTGGGTCAACAAGCACTATCTCTATCTCTCCGCCAAGTACAACGGAAAGCCCCCGGCCGAAGCGCGCTTGTGGCCGATGATGTGCTCTTGTTGGTTGATCCCAATTGGACTGTTCATCTTCGCTTGGACCTCGTACCCTCGCATCAGCTGGTGGGGCCCCGCAATGGGCGGCTTTCCCGTCGGCTTCGGTTTCATTTTCTTGTACAACGCCGCCAACAACTACCTCGTCGACTCCTACCAACATCAGGCCGCCTCTGCGCTTGCCTCCAAGACCTTCATCCGGTCATTCTGGGGTGCGGCTGTCGTGCTGTTCACGGAGCAGATGTACGCCCGCCTGGGATACCAGTGGGCGTCGACGCTCTTGGCGTTCATTGGTCTCGCCTGCTGCGCCATCCCCTTCGTTTTCTACTTTAAGGGCGCTGCCATTCGCCGCCATTCGAAGTTTGCGTACAGCGGAGACGACGAGGAGAACCAGAACGAGAAGGGTACCCCAACCGTCGACCTCGCCCATTAAATGGTTCTCCAAAGGCCGCACTTTTCAACAACCATTTCCCCAAAACTTCTTAGCTGGTGCTCCTCGTTTCCTATTGGTTATTTGAAGCGACATCGGTTTCGGAAGGAGCTGCAAAAACCGAACCCATTTTTTGTTCGCTGGAAGACGATTCTTCGAGTCGTCACAAAATAGAAGCTAGACATAGACCACTAGATGGTAAGACCTTCAGGCAAGATTCGCATTGGCGCTGGCTGTCAAAAGATTGAGATATCAAAGGGGGGCGTTATTTCTTGGGTTTGATCATATCTTATGTATTTAATGATGGGTTTAAGATACCAGGCAGGCGGCCGTTGAGACGATGGGATAGGAGATATGCTGTATCAGATAATACGATCGATAAAACTTAAACCAACTGTGCTCGCGTGACCACCGGGGATAAAGGCCTTTGCCCTTCTGCAAGTTGTGTTCCGACATGTGCTCCCGGTCAGCGTAGGAGGTTGAAATTTCTCTTGTACACATTTTCAACCCGTATTTGCGTCCGGACATCTGCTTCAACCGGCCACCGCGAAGGAAGCGCAACGTGTCCCGCAGAAGGGTGAGGTGTTTTGCAACCCACTACGGTCAGGGGTTGAAGTGTCTCCTTAGCAGAGGAGTTCTGACGTGCGGTCACCCAAGTCAACGGGCGGGAGCTTGATGTTGCCGTGCAGTCCCTCGGGTAGGCCAAATGGATCCCGTTGTCCGGCAGCCAGCTTCGGTACTCCTTTTATACGTGGGAGGTGGTCAATGAGCTGGCATGTACTGAGTGCAGGAGGCATGGCTGCGGGTCGAGCGGAACCCCCACAGCGGTGAGGATGCAATTGAAAGGAGAAGCGATGCGGCTCCGATTCGCGAGGCAAAGCTCGATGCGAAAAGTGCGCATCACGCACTCGTGACAGAGAAGGCTTTGGAGGGTGGCTAAAAATGGACCGACGAGCCGATGAGCCATTAGATACTGCGTGATTTGTGTTACCATGCGTCCGGCAACGGCCGGCAGGTAGCCGCGGTGGCCAGCAACGGATGCCGACGCAAGACTCGACGTCGTTGCCGAAGCGGCATGGCATCATGGCACTTCGGACGGTAGATTAATAGCGCTGTAGGGCTGAGGGAGACGGTGCCGCGTTAGCCAGGCCAAGCTCTGCGAGGCCCGACGCGATCGGCCGACTCGGGTGGCCATTGCAGCGCGCAGGACGCAGGACTCGACTCGACTCGAAGCTTCTGCTGCAGCCAGCGCATGGCAATTTTGCAGCGTGCAGGTCCGTGCCGGATGGGCGCCCGACGATGACGGTGCATCAAGCGAGGATTCATCAGCAGCGCCCCTGCGCTATTTTGTCGTGCTGGCCGGGCGGCATCCTGGAGCAGATCTCTGGCCGACACCGCGCGCGGTGGCCTCAGGCGCCCCGGCGTCGATTGCTGCAGTGTGCACCAATCCGCGCCGCGCCCGGCCCTGGCGGGCTCGAAACGCAAGAGCTGGAATAAAAGTGGCCCCGGGCGTTGGTGTTCGTCCCGCGCGGGCAGCGGCTAGCAGCCAGTGACGAAAAGTCACGGCCTACCGAGCTCCATTACTCGCGCCTCTCTCTCGCATCACTCCCAGCCCGCCCGCTCATCAAGACACCACCGGCTCTCTGCCCGCCGCCGAGTTGCAGCATGCCCGCCGCGCCCCGCTGATCCAGCCGCCATCCAATGTTCAAGTCAGAGCCCGAGCCCGGCATGGAGTCGCAGAGCCCCAGCACCCAACACTCCCAGTCGCAGTCGCAGTTCAATCCCGCCGAGGCGTCGCGCTCAGACGTCGACGAGATACTGCGCCGCAAGAGAAAGGCCCGCGAGTACAAGGCCTGCTACCCGTGCCGTCAGCGCAAGGTCAAGTGCGACCAGGCCGTTCCGTGCAAGACGTGCATCGGTACGCTCTCCGCTGGCACCCCGCCGCCCGCCGGCTAGCTAACTGTCTGCAGCAAGAGAGCATCCCGAGCTTTGCACCTACCACCCGCCTGCCGAGTCGCATCCGCCTGCGAAGCGCATGAACCATGGAAGCCAGCCGCCCGAAGCGTCCAACGGCCTCGGCTCCGGCATCCAGTACAACGGCAACGGTACAGTCACCATCGGCCGCGAGGACTGGGAGCGCCTATGCTCCAAGCTCAACACCGTCGAGCGCTCCCTGATCGACCTCAAGAGCACCATCAAGCAAGCTGCCGAGATCTCGCCTGAGCCGCTCCAGAATGGCCATCACCAGCACCAGCACCACCACGTCATCTCCGACTCCGCCGTGAGCACGCCTTCAAAGCAGCCCGACGGCCAGCTTACCGCCCAAGGCATTCACACGACCAACAGCATCACCGGCCAGACCGTCCATCTGGGCAGCAGCTCTGTGCCCGCATTGGTCATGTCTCTGGGCAAGGGCGAGGGCAGCAGCGCTCCCGTCCAGGAACTACTCGGCAAGAACGTTCTCCCGCTCTTTGGCCTGGACAACGAATCCGCCACGTACCCGTTCGTGGATCTCTGGGGGTTGCCGCATGGTTCGATGAACCGAATCTACGAGCTCTGCAACGCCCTCCCGAACGACTCCGACTGCTGGAACCTGCTCAAGTACCACAAGGAGACGGCCCACACCGTTTTCCCGGCCATCGCGGATATTGAGAAGCTTGAGTCTGAGCTGCTCCGATTTCTAATCGCTCGTGGGGGCTCGCAGACAAGCGAAGATGGGAGCATCAGTGGGGTCACGGAGCAGACTATTTTCGGGAAAGATCTCCATTGGGTTGGCTTGCTCTTCGCTGTTCTGGCCTCGGGCTGCCAATGTTCAGCTTTGCCACGCAAAGAGCGCGAACTGACGTCACAGGTCTACATCTGCTGCAGCTTCGAGTGTCTGCGGATCACCAATTTTCTCTCTCATTCGAACCTGGAGACAATCCAGACGCTCCTGATCCTCGGCAATGTCATGTCGAACAACATGAACGCCGGCGTCGCCTGGTCGCTCCTCGGCCTGACTATTCGGCTAGCGCAGAGCCAAGGATTGCACCGGACCTGCCCGTCCACTGCAACGGAAGAGATGAAGCTTACACGAAAGAAGATATGGTGGTCCGTATTGTGGCAAGACAGCTTACTCTCCATCACGTTTGACCGGGCATCCTCGATGGGCACCAGTGAACCCGTTCCATTAAGCCCTGAGTCCAGCCCAGGAAACCGACCGTACATGGAATGCATGTATCGCCTCTGCAAGGTCGGACTCGACATTGTCAGCGAACGAGCTCTGAGTCACACCCAACAGGAGACATTATCAAGGATAGCACAGCGACGACAGGAGATCCAGGAAATCATGTTCGATGCGGCAGACTACCTCCGTGACTCCCGCAAGTGCCGATCGATGCGGAACCAGCTCGAGCACTGGGCGCTGTACTTGCACATGTCCTACATTACGTCTGAACTGTGCCGGCCTGCCTTAAGTCCATCAGTGACCGACCTCGACATGGCCCGGCCTTTGAGAAAGGCATGCATCGACAGCTTGGCCAACACTGTCGAAGCTTTTCTAGGCCTACAGAACATGACGGTCTTCGCAAGCCGCTCATGGGCTGCCGTGCACCGTTCGTTGAGCTGTGCCCTTCTCCTGGGCATCCTCAAGGAACCAGAGCGTAACGAGCGCGCTCGCATGCTCCTGGAGAAGTTGATCTCCGTCCTCACTGACATAACCTCCAAGGTCGACCCAACCGAATTGTCCACGCCTGTGACCCGCTCGATGATTGCGCTGAGGAAACTGCTGAACCTGCAGGACGCGAGGTTGCAACAGCAGCTGGCGAACAGTTCATCATCGCAAAGCATAATTCCCAACACGGCAACGGCGGCAAGTACACCGAACATGACGGGCTACAGCATCGATGATATCAACGGCGCATTGATCGGCGATGACGCGATGTTCGGGGTGGGTCAGAGTCCGTTGATGGCGGATTTGGACAGCGAGGCGAGCCCTTATGCGCTGATGGACAGCATTATCTGGGGCGTAAAGAGGTCACCACCGGGATGAACGATGTGCCGAGGGAGGCCATGCCTGACCATGGAATGACGGTCAGGTGGCCACGACACAGTGGGCTGCAAGAGGGTTTGCACACCAACTTCCGTGGGTAGTTGAAGCCAATATCTGGACGTTATTGTGGGATTCTGAGATCCACAACTTCGTCCAGACCTTTGCTCCAACCACCGATGTGAAATGAGTTGAATGTCTCTCGCAGAACGCGCAACGATGACATCTCTTGTAACCCACTGTGACAATGGTCGTTGACGAGCCGACAAAGCGATTGCGAACAGGCAGAAGACTTGGAATATAGCACTGTCGTGAAAAAGGAACAGGCGATCAGCAAGGCCGCGATTTTGGGGATTGAGGAAGGGCAGTATCTGGAAGAGTTGCGTAGTTCTCGGTTTCGACCGGATTTCTCGGGCGCTCGGATCGGAAAAGTTTTGGCTGTCAAACGGCTCAAAAATGGCTTTTGGACGGTCCACACGGATTCGGTGGAATAGACAGGGGCGGAGGGTCATAGAGGATACGGGGTTTCATCTCTGGGGAGGATCGGTTCGAGGGGACGTAAGCGGAGAGCGACGGCGGCGTCTTTGGGACAAGGGGGAAAGGAGGAGTAAAGGTCTATGTTTTGCAGATGGGTAGTCTTTTGGGCTTTCAGGGAATCGCTACGGGGCCGGGAAGATATTAAAATGCTAAAAATATCCACGAATGTTTTCAAGATGATTTCATATGCCTCCACTTGGTGTGATCTGCGTGGAGACGAGCAACAGCATTCGGACAGTTCTTGGACGGAGTTCGGGTGCGGTATACAATAGGGCGTGTATATAGTGAGTTGATGGAAGGATGCGCCCAACATTCCTTTTTGGGAAGGCAGCTGTCCTGCAGCGATGTCGCAGCTCACAAATTGCTCAGCTGTGAGGGGCTCGTACGTTTTGCGGGGTATGTTGGCCAGAAAAGGGAAGCGGCCGCCAAGGTGCGAGGCACGAGAACGGGTTGAGAGCGAGGCCGCATCGACCTCGGACGGACGAGAAAAATGCGGGACGAAACGGGCAAACTTCTGAGGAAGAAGGCTCATCAGCCAGCATTGAGCATTGAGCTGTTGCTGTGGTAGAGCCCATCCGCTCTTCGGGAACCGGGTAGCTGCCGTCCGCAATCGGGAGAAGACTTAGCCGAGGGTGTGCGCCGGGAGAAGACTATCGCTGCGCGGCGCGTGTCGTGCAGTCGGCATTTGCCAACTGCATGTCCGCTCCCAGCTGCAGTCGCGTCCAGCAGCGTGCAAGCAATCCAACCTCACGTTGGCGTAGAGGACGGCGATGGGCAAAAAGGGCAGGCCGGCAAGGTGCGGAAAGCGACGCAGTTGAGGTGGACGTTCCGACGCCTGGCGGGCGCAGTTCCGCGGCCGTGTGGGGGATACCCGTCGCTCTTAGCCGAAGAACAGCTCCCCAAGCTTGACCCCTCGCTGGCTGCGAGCTTTGCCTTGGAGAGCTGCAGGGTCAAGGCCGCCAATTACCGCGACAGCTTCCGGCGGAAGGGACGCCATTGGGACGAGGCCAAAACACAACGCCGCCGCCCTCCTACTACTATACTCCCCTCCCCTCCGTCCTTTCTTCTTCCCTTTCTTCTTCTCACTTCCCTTTCTTCCTATCCTCCCCGGCCCCGCCTAATCCTTGGACTGCTACCTCGCGGTTGACTAGGTACCCGCGTGCAGAGACCTTTCCTCTCACCCTACGCTTCGAAGAGCAATTGCTTCGATCCGCCGCTTCCGGGCCTACATTCTCACATCCTCGGTCACGATGCCGTCGATAGCTATGAGTATGCGCACTGCGCGCTTCTTCGCGTCCTCCAATTCCTCCAAGGTGAGTCTTCCCGCCATCTTCAACCACTCGGGGAAGCATCACCACTTGCTTTCCACCACCACCTGGCGACGGCCCCGGTGATGGATGTAGCAGCTCACTGACGGGATTAAACAAATCCCCAGGCCACCCTCCTTGCGCGCACGTTCGCCTCATCCACACGGCGCTTCGAGATCAACAAGGTGCTCCCCTCGGCCGAGGCGGCGATCGCGGACATGAAGTCGGACAGCACGCTCCTGTGCGGCGGCTTCGGACTCTGCGGCGTGCCGGACACGCTGATCAACCAGGTGCACAAGACGCCTTCGATCAAGGGCATTACGGCGGTGTCGAACAACGCGGGCGTGGTGGGCTCGGGGCTAGGGCTGCTGCTCGAGTCGGGCCAGATCCGGAAGATGATCGCGTCGTACGTGGGCGAGAACAAGGTGTTCGAGCAAAAGTACCTCAAGGGCGAGATCGAGCTGGAGCTCACGCCGCAGGGCACGCTGGCGGAGCGCTGCCGCGCGGGCGGGCACGGCATCCCGGCCTTCTTCACGCCCGCGGCCTTCGGCACCGTGGTGCAGACGGGCGAGCTGCCGCTCAAGTTCAACCCGGACGGCACCATCGCGCAGTACTCGGCGCCGCGCGACGTCAAGACGTTCGACGGCAAGAGCTACGTCATGGAGGAGGCGATCCGCGGCGACTACGCCTTCATCAAGGCGTGGAAGGCGGACAAGCTGGGCAACGTGCAGTTCCGCTTCGCGGCGCAGAACTTCAACGGCGCCATGGCCCGCAACGCCAAGATGACCATCGTCGAGGCCGAGAACATCGTCGAGCCCGGCGAAATCGACCCGGCCGCCGTCCACGTGCCCGGCATCTACGTCAAGCGCGTCATCCAGGCCACGCAGCCCAAGAACATCGAGAAGGTTGTCAACGCCAAGGACCCGGCCGACGCAATGTCGAGCCTGGGCTCGGGCGACGCCGCCAACAAGCGCGAGCGCATCGTGCGCCGCGCCGCCAAGGAGTTCAAGAACGGCATGTACGCCAACTTGGGCATCGGCATGCCCATGCTGGCGCCGTCGTTCGTCGACGAGTCGGTCGAGGTGCAGCTGCAGTCGGAGAACGGCATCCTCGGCCTGGGCCCGTACCCGGCCAAGGGCGAGGAGGACCCGGACCTGATCAACGCCGGCAAGGAGACGGTCACGCTGCGGCCCGGCGCGGCGTGCTTCGGCAGCGACGAGTCGTTCGGCATGATCCGCTCCGGCCGCATCGACCTCACCATCCTCGGCGCCATGCAGGTGTCGGCCAAGGGCGACCTCGCCAACTGGATGCTGCCCGGCAAGATCAAGGGCTTCGGCGGCGCCATGGACCTCGTGTCCAACCCCCAGAACACCAAGGTCGTCGTCACCATGGAGCACACGGACAAGAAGGGCCGCCCCAAGATCCTCAAGCAGTGCGAGTTCCCCCTCACCGGCAGGACTTGCGTCAGCAGGA
Organism: Diplodia mutila; assembly: GCA_022560015.1. Taxonomy (NCBI): domain Eukaryota; kingdom Fungi; phylum Ascomycota; class Dothideomycetes; order Botryosphaeriales; family Botryosphaeriaceae; genus Diplodia; species Diplodia mutila. The sequence continues at coordinate 41,481 of JAFISB010000068.1, read as the reverse complement.
TCATCACCGAGCTCGTAAGTTTTCATCTTAATTCCCTTTTCCGGTTCCCCCCTCTCCCTTCAGAAAAAAAGGGATTTATGAGAAGAGAGAGAGCCGTTGCTAACGTGGACATCTTTCTGCACAGTGCGTCTTCGACGTCGACTTCACCAACGGCCTGACTCTCATCGAGCTCGCTGACGGCGTCACCGTCGACGAGGTCAAGTCCAAGACCGAGGCCCCCTTCGTTGTCGCCGACGACGTCAAGCCCATGCTCTAAAACCGGAAGGAAGAAAAAAGAGTGCAGAAAAGGGGTTGTTTTCCCCTGCCCGATCAAAAGTCGGTAAAAGGAGAATCGAAAACGACGACGATGTCCCCGAAGCGAGACGTGATGATTGAGTTCTAATAAGAGGCGGGCAGAAGAATAGCAGGACAGGGAGAGGGAGAGAAGGAGCGCGTGGAAGTCGGTAGACGACGATGACACCATCATTCTCGGGGAGCGACGTGTCGTTGATGGATCGTCGTGAACCGATCGATAATAAGAGGAAAGAAAAGCCCCCGCCCCCTCACCCAAATCTTGGGACGATGATGAGGGGGGCGAGACTGAAGAAGAAAGACGGAAAGAGGTGGACACAGTGGTGAAGAGTGTGCATTTTTATGTTTGACCGACCGGTGTAGATACTGATACCTACGAATTGATTGCTTCATGTACTTGCTCTGCTATCTCTGTGGTTAGCCCATAGCACTTCGAACAAATTTTCATTTTTGTTTCTCGCCAGTCCGATTCACATCAACAAGTCATTAACCAATTGCTCCTTACGTAGGTAATTACAGTGTTTCGCAGTTGACTAAGCTAGCAATAGTAGACTGGCCAAGCACAGCTGCTCTTCTCTTTCTTTACGCGGCGATTCGCCATGACATCCAACAACAAAACCAGCTGTTAGTCTATACAACAAACAAAAAAACTACAACCCCAGGGTCGGTCTCTCCTTCCCATTACCAGCTGATTCGTCAGAAGGTGTATGTTTCGCGGATCGGTCCGTTTGTGTACGTGTGTGTCTGTGTGTAAACTCCTCCAAGCCCGTAATCTATCCACAAGTGATTCCTCCTCCTTCCCGCTTGTCAACGAAATAAAGGGGTTGGTAGGAGACACCAGGCCTCCAATCCTCCCCCCTTTCGTACGGCAATCTCCATCCAATCCCATCCATAGTCAATCGTCATGGTAAAGTCCATTAGTCGTTATAAATAAGCACATCAGAAGAAAAGCATTAGGAAAAAAGCAAAAAAGGATACTACGCATCAATCAACCACACTACTACAGTCCCATCCACATGGCGACCCCCAACGCGACGACCAAGCCGAATACGCCGCTCTTGCTAGGAGCATGCACGGGCCCTGCGGCGGCGCTGTCGCCGTGGATGCCGAGCAGTTCGTCCTGGGTGCCGAAGGTGACGTTCTGCGGAATGGAGGCGTTGTAGCAGCGGCCATTCTCGATGTCGAGGTTGGTTAGGTCGTCGGGCACCTTGAAGAACATGTACATCTGCTGGTTGAGGTCCTTGAAGCCTGATGTGTCGTAGGGGAACTTGTCGTCGTCCGTGGCCGACGTATTGCGCAGGAAGATGCACTGCACCTGGTTGGGGTACTCATGCGCCAGCGCGGGGTAGTCCTTCATGATGTCCGAGTTGGACGTGTCGGCCATTAGGATGAACTTGCGCTCCGGGAAGGTCTGGAAAATCTTGTCCAGCAGGAATTTGCGGATGCTGAGGGTGGCGGAGACATCGGAGAAGTTGAGCGGCCCTGGCGCGAGTGTTAGTATAATTCCCTTGACATGTATTTGTGGATTGGCTTACGAGTGTCAAAGCTACCGCCTGGGTAGGTCTTGTAGATGAAGTCCATGTAATTCCTCGTGACCTGCTCCGGGGTAGTGGTCAGGTAATGGAAATGCATATCAGGCAGAGACCTGGACCAGTTGGCATAGATGTCCGGCATGTTCATCCACTGCGTAAAGGGCCGAGCGAAAGAGTTCAGCAGGCCCTCCTTCGGCTGGTAAATCTTGGTGACGCGCAGAATGTCATCGACATCGCTGATGATAGTTAATCCCTGTGGAGGCACCAAATACGCGGTTGCGTTGCCCAGAGTGGTGTTGTCGGCATAGACATTGAGGCGCTGAATTTTACTGGTCTCGTTGCCGGCAGTAAGGCCCCCGGTGGTGTTGGCGATGGGCAAGAAAACGTCGAAATCGCCTTCAGCCGTAGTATTGTAGGGCAAGGTAAGCGTTTGGTTTCCTCCAGAGGGCGTCACGGCGCCGCCGCCTCCAGATTCGCCATCGCCGCCGGCGCTCGGCGCGGGCTCTAGCGACACCTTCACCGACTCATTGGCTTGTTGCACGACAAAAATCTCGGCAGTCAAATTGCGAGCCTGGTCCTGCTGCGAGTCGGGGAGATCCTCGATATCTGTGCCGATGAGGAAGACATTGGCCAAATCATTCAGCTTTTCCCTGCTGGTGTTTGGCTGCTTGTAGACATTGCCGTGGAAACGGACGTTCCAGCCCTGATCGGTCCAGTTGGCATAAGGAGGAACATTGAGAACCTGCGTCGGCAGGGCGGCCAGCTGGCTGTCGTTAAGGCCGAGCGAGCTCTGCACAGCGAAGCCAGAGGGGAAGTTCTGGAAGAAATTGGCGACACCTGGGGCGTTGTCAGTACTGTGTAGTGGAGGGCCAATGGCAGGACAGCGGACCTTCGGTAACATAGTTGGGAATATTGGAGCCTAGGGCAGTAAGGGCCGAGTCTACACCACTTTTGATATCGTCCAGCAAATCGCGGCGCTCGAGGTAGGTGCGAGTAGCTTCATTGAGAGCGGGCGAGGGTGTGATGAGCGGATCGGCGACATCGATTGGACGTTGTCCTAGAGGAGCGGCTGGGCCTCCAGTAGCGGCTGGCACTGGGGCTGGGACGGCAGCAGCGAGTGCATACGCGTCCAGGGCGGCGAGCAGCAGGGTTGAAGTGCGGATCATGGTGTAAGGCTGGGTGCGCAGGCCAGGCTGCTATCTCGAATGGAGTAGGACGGTGGAGATCCTTTAAAGGCCTGCACTGCAGCAAGAGCGCAAAAGGCAACCGCGCGAAAGTAGGGCGGAGGGCTCGCGCTCGACAGCTGGCTGAGGCGGGAGAATAGCGACAGAGGAGATGAGATTGCAAACGAGAGGAGTTTGTTGTGCAGGAGGTAACCAGGCGGGAGCAGGCAGGTGGCAGGGTTCACAGCAGGAGCCCGCCTCCCCTTCCACGCGCATGCAAAACTGGGCCACGCAAGTGACGTCACGCTGGAGTTGGCCGCCGGAGCACGATACGCCCCCACGCCCATTGGCTGCGCCTCTCAGCCACCACTGACGGCTCGGCCAGCCTGCTCCTGCCCCCTTTGCAGCCTCCCACCTCACGCTTCCGACGGCTGCGGGTCCGCAGTCCGCAGTCCGCAGTCCGCAGTCTGCAGCGGCTGGGTTCTGCAGCGTTGGCCGGATCGACACTCAGAGTGGGGCTTGAGATCAGCGCCGCTGCCGGTTGCCCGCTCTCCCCGCTCCTGCCCTTGCAATCCTTCGTTTGCACCTTTGTACACGGTACAACCTGAAGTACTGCATCGGCCTAAATCTTATTTCGCCTTTTGTTTTATCCCTCTGTTACTCAGGAAACACTTCAAGTTGTGGGACAATCCGACGTTTCAGCCGCCGAAGCTTAGTTTATCCCTCAGCCGCCCGCACGCGGACAAATCTCGCAGGAAGCGCCTCGTAAAGGACATGAAGAGATTGCCTTTCAAGTCATCGGACCGCTCCAGACTGCAAGGCGAGAACAGTCGACATCATCGCGCCCCCAATGGTGAGAACGTCCGGCGTTCAGGTCTCGGAGTCCCCGCTTCTCAGCCCTGGCTTAAAGCCCTATGAAACAAAGGCAGCCCGCCAGCAGCCTCACAGTCCTGAATGTATTAGTGAACACTGAGCAAGGTGCTGGCCTCCCCAACCAGCATGCCACTTTGTTCTTTACCTTGACAGCGAACACATGTCTCCGACATGGAAGTGTCACAAGGATTGAAAAGGCGCATTTCATTTCAGCATCATCGCATTCGATACTAGATACAAAGAACAGTAACAGAGGGAAAAGACCGACCGGTACTGAGCGCATCGAAAACCAAACAAGCAGAACAAGCCAAACCGGGGCCGCAGAACATTTCCAACTCGCCAGAAAACGAAACATCAAACACTTGCCCTCCCACCTCACAGCCTAGCGAGGTGGGTGATCTCCCTCGGGGCGTGGTAGGTCGGCACCTTCATGTCGAGAGCCGAGCCGCTGTAGCCCAAGTCCTCGGCGGTGAGTACCGCGCACTTCTCGCCGATGAGCAGTGCGGTCGAGTAGGTGTTGCAGCCGACGTTGTCGGGGCAGATGGACAAGTCGGCCACCTTGAGGTTGCGCACGCCGTGCACGCTCAGCCGCTCGTCGACGACGCCGTGCTTGATGATGCTGTTGCCGCCGCGCGGGCCCATGGAGCATGTGCCCAGCGAGTGCCAGGTGGTCTCGACGTGGCGCTTGACCCACTCCTCGACGGCGTCGAGGTCCTCCTTGCTGTATTCGAGGTCGTCGCGCAGGCCCTGGCACGCCGAGTTGATGTAGTTGGGCGCCGTCTCCTTGGCCGCCTCGAGCGGGCGGCTCCACGAGCCGTGCTGGATGCCCGCCGAGATGTGGTCGGGCCCGGCGTACGCCTTGGTGTTGGCGAGGTCGAGGTCCTGCGCGCGCGCGGACGAGTCGTACGCGAAGAAGGGGTGCATGGCCGTCACCTCGCCGGCGTAAGCCTTCATGCGGCGCGCCGTCTCGCGCGACTTGATGTAGCCCCAGATCATGGGTGCCATGTCGCGGCGGTCGTTCATGAAGCCCGCGTCGAAGTCGGGCGCCTCGTACGCGTTGGGCGACACGATATGCGTCGAGCCGCGCGAGAAGGGGTACTCGAGGAAGTGGAACATGGTGAAGAACTTGCCCGGCGGCATCAGCATGTGGTCGCCGAACCAGCCTGAGATGACCGAGTAGTGCATCACCGGCTTGTCCGGCTTGTCTTTGAAGTAGCTCTCCCACCCGGACCGGAACTCTGGGCATGGCCAGGTGTCCATCCACTTGAGCTCCTCTTCTGTTGGCCGGATCTTGACGCCGGCCTCGATGCCGTTGGTCGCCAGCGGACCCGTGCCGTTGATGTTCCTGGGAACTATGTGTTAGCTGTGGATGGGGGGATTTGACGTGAACGACAAGACGAACCATTGGTCGATGACCTTCTGCTGGACAATGGGGTCGCCGCGGATGAAGTCATCGAACGAGTCGGTCTCGGGAGTTGCCCGGTAGGGCGCGAATGTCAAGTAATGGTCTTGGAAGTTCAGACCAACGCCCGGCAGGTTCACGAGGGGCTTGACGCCAGCCTTGCGGAGCTTCTCAGGGTCACCTAATGCGCTGTCAGTGGTCTTGGACTCAGGGGAGGGCACACGTGGTAAGCGTTACCAATGCCAGAGCGCTGGAGGATGAGTGGCGAGCTCAGAGTGCCGCCGCTGACGATGATTTGTTTACGAGCCTTGTAGATCTTGGGCTCGTGCTTCTGCTTGGGGTGCAATGGCTTGGCGGGGAGGGTCTGGACGCCCACTGCCTGGTCGCCATCCAGAACGACCTTGTCGATCTTGGTGTTGCAGACAAGATGCAGGTTCTGGTGAACAGACCGAGTGCTGTGGATGTATGCGTGTGCCGAGTCGGACCGGCGACCAGTGTCACTGCAATCAATCAGTATTGGGTCTGGCGTTGAACTGCGGTGTCCTCTTACCGGTTGATCCACTTCAGCCAGTGCTCAGCACCGTGGCCGGTCACGAGATCTTGGAGATCGTCGGTGGTAGGAATGCCCTGGGACTCGGTGGCACGCAGGAAGTCCTGCATGATCGGGTAGGTGTAGTTGCCAAAAGAAACCTTGATCGGGCCCTCGAATCCGTGCAGATCCCGGTTCTGCGCTGGAAAAAATGTTAGCACGAGATCCAACACGGGGTCTCGAGAGGAACTTACAAGCTCGCTGGTACGTCTCGTGCTTCTTCATCAATGGAATCAGCTCCTTGGTGGTCCAGCCTTTGGCCTGGAAGTCATCGTAATCCGAGGCAGAGGCACGCGTGTACATCATGAAGTTGATGCTGCTGCCGCCACCCAGGATGTTGGCGCAGGGAACGATGGCGCGACGGCCACCCAGCCATTCCGAAGGCCGCGAATAGTAGAAAGAAGCGGTCTTGCTGTCTAGCTTCATGTTCCTCGGGTAGATTCCAGGCCGGAACACCCTGCAAGAATCAGAACATTGTTTTTGGTCGTAGAGATCGTTAAAAGAGGACTCACCATGGATCATTCAGATTGCTCTCGCCAGCCTCGATGAGCATCACCTGAAGGTTGTGGTCAAGGTTGGCCAAACGGCCGGCGACGACGCAGCTGTGCGAAGTGTGTCAGCAGTTGGAGTGTCCCTCAAACTACGAACTTCGACGTACCCGCATGATCCACCGCCGCACACAATGATATCAACCTCGTCGGGAACCGTCATCTTGACCAACGGGCCAATGGGCCAATTCGAGGACACGATGTGGAAAAAGAAAAAAAAAGGGAGTTCACTGTCTCAGGCGAAGAAGTGTTGGGCTCAGCGCCGTAAGATCGTGATGGAGAATAGTACAGAGGAGAGGCCGGGCATATTTATCCCCTCCCTGACCCCGCAATCGACCTTCGGCACAGTGGAAGGAAGCAGTGGCTGACGAGTCTCCGGTTTCGAGACTTGTAGATCCATGGAGCCGTTGCCCGCAAAGCCTCCAGCGGTCTGGGCAACAGCGCCTGACGCGTGGGGTTCCTGCAAGTGTCATGGGTGCTGATAATCGTATGGATAGCGCACTCCCCGCTTGTGATGCAGGGTTAGTGCCGGGTCTAAGCAAGGTGATCCCCCATTGGAGAGGGCCGGGGATAGGAGCAGTCGGATGGCGATACGCTTGGTGTATGACGATACGTACCCGCCGTAAAGTGGCCGGCACGTTGCGGTTGGTGGACGTTGAGTGATTTTCTCGGCGTCTGGCTTGTGGATGCAGAGGAGGTGGAGCCGGAGCAGGCATCCAGCTGGAAATTAGCTCCGCCTTGCTCTGTTCCCATGCCGCCCCTTTGGAAGTCCAGGGCGGAAAACGTGTACATCCCCGCATAGCTTAGCCACTTATCCGGAAGGGCCGAAAACTTTAAGGGTATGCATGAAATTGGCGAAAAAAACCCAGAGCGGGCTGAAGGAGGGAGACAGCTGCATGTCTGTGCTTCAGTAAGAAGGTGGCAACGGGGGGTTCGAGCAGTGCTCAAGGAGAGACAAGACGTGGGGCAATGGCCATGTTGGAGTGGTCAGGGTACCACCCCCGCCCGAGGTACTTGCGGGGATACATAGCCTCAACCGTGTCATGCAGCGTGCAATTCCCCACACGCGTCACTGTGTGCTAGTGCGTCAACGTGGGAGGCCGCCGCCAGCCACCCGCCCCCGCTTAGTTTATTTCCCCGCAAAACGCTAGGGCCGCCGATACCTACCCATTCTTGGAGGGTGCTAAAAGGGGCGGCTTGGCCTTCGCTATGCCGCTGCCTTTAGGGTCGATTGAGAGAGCACTGTGGATGGCATCGGGCGAGCGCCTCGCGCAGAGCTTGCGAGTTCGCGGGTGGGACATTTGATACGGCTCGATGCTGAAGTGTGGGGTAAGAGATAATGCCTGCAGCCAACGCGGGGAAGAATCCCTGTCGCTGCGCCCATATCCGCCCATAGCGGAAGCGCAAAGACTCCGGCCGCTGCGTGCCGCATTGCTTCGAGTCAAGACGGTGTTGGCCTCCTGCATCTTCCCTACCTCCACCGCACACTTGGCGAAGGCAGCCCGCAAATCCCCAAGTCGCATTTGGGAATCGAGATGCCAAAAGAACGTGAGGTTTTGTCAGAAGGCAAGAAACACCCCGGGCTGCTGATCCCGTGATAATCATCTCTGCCGGGGAGCCGGAGCGCGCGGCTAGCCCCTTATGTCGTCCGCTGCTCTTGACTGGCTCTCGGACACGGCGGATATATGAAAAGCCTCCATTTGGAAGCGCGCCTCCTCTCGGTTGTGCCGTACGGAGGGGGCCCCGGATCTAATACACTCAGCTAGATGCAGCCCCCGGATCTTGCGGATTTTACTTCCCGCTTGTCACTTACGCTCCACGCTGTACATCGGTGGTACCTGTACGGTTGCAAGCAGTTCCTTCTCCTGGTTCGCCCCGGGGTGGCACGTTGTGCTTATGCACATTTTCCCATGGTAATGGGAACTCTCCTCCTCGATCCTGGGTGTCGGTCAAAGACAGCTGTGAGCTTACATTGACCACGTCGCCTTTCTGCTCAATGGCTCTGAGCCTTTAAATGAATGGCCGGCAAGCTCCACGAGTCGACACCCTCACCATGCTCAGCCTCGCGCCGCGTTGTTGGCTGAGCGCCCCTCCGATAGCGAGGCATGCAGCGATCCCGGGGTTGCCGCCCTTGCAACCAGCAACAGCACTACTGAAACTCCAGGCGATTGGTTGTGTCTGATGGCCGGGGTATCGCGGATCCGTCGATGGAAGGTCTCCGCACGACACGAGTAAGCACCAGGATTAAAGTCGGGCGAAGCAGGAGTAGGAGCATGTTCGTGGCTTTAAAATCGTTATTGTGTCAGTGATGATAAGCTGCCTTTTAGCAAATAAGTCATTGCGACGATGCAGGTCGCTGCAAAAAAAAAAAAAAAAGTCATGGTAGCAGTTGCAACTCCATGCTCCTTGCAGAGAAGATGAGTATGGTTGATGGCGATGCTCCCAGCTTAGAGCTGGAAATCGCGAATACAGAAATGGTGCAGTGGTCGCTAGTGTGCCTCAAAGCGGCACAGGATTCGCCTTCCGGTGATCCGTTGGCTTCTTCATTGGCAATCGGATCGTTGGGCTGGCTTGCAGGCCTTTCTTTCAAGAAGAAACGCGCAAGCGGCAAGAATTCCCGCAAACTTGCACGTTTTTGGTCTCATGTCAAGCAGTAGCGGAGATACTTGCTCGTCAGGACCCGGTGCCTGGAGACGTGTAAGCTGAAGGGGTCATCTGCACGAAGATCAAGACCCACTTTGTGCAAGAGAATGGTTTGGTGGAGGGCGGGGACGAAGTGGCTAAGCATGGCTGGCCAATTACCAACTGGAACGGACAATTTGAGAGCCGGATTATTTTCTGGCCTCTCATGCAGGGCTGCAGTTCAGCAGTTGTCTCGGGCTCCATCGGTGTTTTGAGGCGCCCAAAGCGTGCCTGGATTCGTTGACAATCCTGGTTAAGAGCAATTCGTGCCTCAGGCACGCACGCAAGAGGGGGAAATCAAAGTTTAGGATGACCAGGCCTGACTTTCGCCATCCGCTGAACTTTGGCTCTCGGTGTTTTGGTTGCTTACCGCTGCGAGTCCTCGGGCTGTTTCTGCAAGATGTGGATCACTTGCTTGGCTACTTCACGCGCTCGGTATTCACTGAGAAGTGTGTCCCGGAGTTCAGATCTGGACCCGGAACAAGGTGGCATGCAATTGAGCTCCGAGGGTGACCTTCGAGGCATCGGCACTTGAAACAACGAAGGCCCGGTTTAGTGTCGTTGAACTGAGCATAGTCAAGTCTCCGTGAGCCATACGCCCGACCTCACACGGTCGCAGGCAAGAGCTGAGGAGCATCGGAAGGTTGCTTCCCGAGGCGGCGGCTACGAGGGTCGACGCATGCTGTGAACGGGCCGAAAGCGGAGGGGGAACAGCATGTGTTCAGCCACAGTGGTTTGGGTGCGCCACAGCTAGCTGTGCAATGGAAAAGTGCGGCGGGAAATCTGAAACGGCATGACGCGGTAGTTGGAAAGACAATGAACATGGACGCGTCTTTTGTTTTGCGGCTTCCGGCGACATGCGTACGGTTCCAATGGTTGTCCACCAGCAGCTGGGTGAGCCGGGCGGCGGGTTTGTCATGCTCGGAGATGAAGACTTGTCAAGCTCGTCGATAGCGTGCGGTCGGCTGGCGAGCGAGCGTGCATCGGCGGTGGCGGTAGGATAGCCGGTCCACCCGGGGTTCCATGTCTCAGGTAGAGTAGAGCATTTGCGAACAGGCGCCGAGGATGAGGCGGAGATGACAAGCCACGAACTCAGCAGCAACGACGCGAACGGACGGCTGCGAAGGAGAGGTGGTGAGGCGAGAAGGGAGCTTAGCGGGGCGCCCAAGCGGTTGCGGCAGCCGGGCCGGCGGTCGGCAGCCAAGGGGTCTTTAGGGCTGAGGCGGGGACCGTTTCCTGTGACGTTGACGATTCAGCTGCCACAGACCACCTGCATCCTGCATCACATACCCTCCTGGCCCGCGCTCACGGCCGCTGTCGTATCCAGCTGGCTCCTGGCACTTGGCCCTTGGCCCTTTCAGCCGCTCTATTCTTCCTCCCTCCCACCGTCCACACGTTGGCCCGCAAAGGCTTCCCCGCTTACCTCGTCCACCTCCTCAAGCGCCGAGCCACCGCTCTCCCCGCTGACGCCCTTGTCAAGCAGTCGCAAGCTTGGTTCGACAGCTTCCAGGGTCGCGGGGGCCCGCTTGGCGAGAAGATGACCGCGCCGGACGCGAAGCCTTCGGGTTCTTACCTCGCTGCAGGCATCAACGCCATCTCGCCCTGGGGTTCGCGCAACCAGACCCCCCAGACCCATCCCGCCCCCGACGCCAGCGAACCCCAGCCTCCCGAACTCAACCTTACCCAACAGAGCAGAGGCGCCGACCATACTGTGACACACAGGCATCGCCTGAGCTTGAAGAAGTATCCGAGGGACTGCCCGTCGCTGAGCGTGCTGTGGTTCCATGCTGTCGACATCCCCAAGAGAAAGGCTCTGGTCTTTGCCAACAGCGCTTCCAAGTCGGAGAAGCCCCCGCAGCCGAAGAAATGGAATCCCTTCTCTCCCGGCGATTCGCGTGCTCTCGAGGCCACCTTTCAGAAGATCTGTGACGAGGCAGAGGAGGCCGAGCGCAAGAAGCTACAAAACCAAGGAGGTGGCCAGGCTACGGCTCGGAAGGAGGAACCTGAGCAGTGGCAGATCAAGGAGCGCAATGTCCGCTGGGAGAGGTCAGAGCCAAACGGTATGCTCAAGGCCAAGGTCCCTGTAAACGAAGACTTCCTCTTCGACGTGGATGTTGAGGAGCGGGAGTTGGCTCCTGCATACTGGATCGGTGCCGTCTACGACGTGCGGAGAGGCACATGGTTCTACCAAGGTACTGTCTTTTCGGATGAGTCGAGTGTCTGAACGTCCTAACCCTTCTGAGTAGAGAGCGCCACGTCTCTTCGGCCTTGCGACGAAAATTTGGCAAACCAGCTAGAGGAGGGCTATATCAAGATAAAACCATGGCGCTTTGCCCAGCAAGAACGACCACGCTCCGCATCGCAACCCAAATCGCGTCCCACCTCCATGCCACCCGGCGAAGATCCGAACAAATCTATGAAGGGCATTCAACGGTCCGCAACGACTGCATCGGCCTCAGGGGATTCCGGACCAGACTCAGCGCCTGAGAGCTCGGCACCCGAGCCCAACGAACCCCCAGCACCGGAACCACCGAAGACTCACCGATTGTTTGGAGCTCACATGAACTCTGTTGTCACCTATCAGGACTCTGCTACCGCATGGCTTCTCACCGATGATTTTCTTTCGCGCATGAGCAGTACTATGTACCAACGTTTCGCTGGAGGCGGTCATTTTGCAGGCGTTAAGCTCATCCGTGGTTACGTAGATCTTAAAGCTGAGAAAGAGAAGGAAAGGGAAAAAGCTAAGAAGAAGTCTGCGAAGGATGAGAAAGATGACAAGGAGACCGGCACAGACGCCAAGGCTGAACCGTCATCCAAGCTGGAAGCAAAAGCCGGGGAAACGTCGTCTGGGGAGCAGAGCGAAGTCGAAGAGACTCCTGCTAACGCTCGTCGCCGAACACTTGAGCGCCAGATGTCGAACTTGATGGCTTCGACCGATCCCCAGGACCTCGAGAAACAGGAGGAAGAGGTACGGAAACGCGCCGAGAGGGAGATCCGGGAGGATTACAAGGAGCAGGAAGGAGAAGAGCAAGGCCGTGAAATCGAACATCTCCTGCTCGTGACGCACGGCATCGGTCAACGACTGGGGATGAGAATGGAGTCGGTCAACTTTGTCCACGACGTCAACACTCTACGCAAGACTTTAAAGTCTGTATATGCCGGCTCGGCAGATCTACAGGCTTTAAATGGGGAGGTCGATAAACTACCCAAAAACTGCCGCGTGCAAGTCTTGCCAATCGTCTGGCGCCATCTTCTTGACTTCCCCAAGCAAAGTCTGAAACACAACAGGCGGGAGTTTGACCTTGGAGACGCTCATTCCATCGAGGATGATGAGTATCCTAGTCTGGAAAACATCACCGTGGAGGGGGTCCCGGCCGTGCGGAACCTGATAACTGATCTCGCCTTGGATGTCCTTCTCTATCAAAGTCCTGCTTATAAAAGCCACATCTCCCGGATTGTCCTTCAGGAGTGTAACAGAATCTACAAGCTCTTCAAAGATCGGAATCCCGAATTTAACGGCAAGGTCAGCCTTGTTGGACATTCTCTTGGATCCGCCATCATGTTCGATCTACTCTGCCAGCAAAAGGAGGAAAGGGCGCGAGGAGAGCGTTACAAGCACCATCGACGATCAGAAGACCTGAAACTAGACTTTGACGTTGAGGATTTCTATGCCCTCGGCTCACCCATTGGTCTTTTCCAGATGCTCCATGGCAAAACTATCGCAGCCCGTATTTCGCAGAGTAAACTGCATCCGGAGACTCAAACGCAGACGGACGATCCTTTCTTAGGGGACCCAGCCCGGCCTTCATCTTCGAGCCAAGAAAACCACTTCGAAATCACTACTTCCTCGCCGAAGTGTCAACGCATCTTCAATGTCTTCCATCCCACCGATCCAATCAGTTATCGCCTCGAGCCTCTAATTTCTCCCGCTATGTCGGCCTTGAAGCCTCAGCCGCTTCCTTACACCAAAAAAGGTATCTTTGGCGCTCCTGTCGCTCAGGGCCTAACCGGCATAGGTGCACGTGTGGGACAGAGTGTTTCCGGGCTGTGGTCAAGTCTAAGTTCGGGCATCGCGAGCAGCCTGCTCAACCGAAGTCTTGGACTTACTGCGGATGATGCATCTAAGCTCGGCAACCCGATTGCGAGTCAATCCCGCGGCCCTCTGTCTGCTAATACTGGCAATGGCGCATCCAACCCAGCCGTCTCCTCAACAGCCGCCGCAGCCTCTCTACAGGAGAACAGCGGAGCCGCCGCAGAAGCCGCGAATGTAAACGATGACAAGAAGCGCAAGTTGGCGCAAAATCAACAGGGCAGCTCCACAGACCCGACAACAACGCCGACCAAAGTCGAAACCGGGGAAGATGGCCAGCACCCGCTAACCCTGATCGATTCGGAGCTGGAGACACTGTACTCCGGCTTCGCAAAGGAGCGCGGCGACGCCGATGGTCGTGACCTTGGCGAGCAGCGCGAATGGCAAGAGATCGAGGAGCGCAGCCGCAAGCTGAGGCGCGAGGAGGCGAAGGTCAGGGCGTTGAACAGCAACGGGCGGGTGGATTACAGCATTCAGGAGTAAGTCAATACTTGCGTAAGGAGAAAGGGGCAAACGTGACTAACGGGAACAACAGGGGCGCATTCGATATCTCCCTCCTCGCTAGTATCGCCTCCCACCTGTCCTACTACGCGGACGAGGATGTCAGCCACTTCATGATTTCGCAGCTGCTAGCTCGACATCGCGTGCTGAAGAAGGCGAGGAGTGCGCCGGACTTCAACAAGCAGTGAGCCACTGCCGCCCCCGCCATCTTACCGGAAGCGGCCAGCGTCGGCTTTACGGTTTTTCCGTTGATCAGCTATTCTTTTCTCCCTTGTAAATACTGTATGCGCATGTGCGCAAGTCCATTGTTAGGATGGCTAGGCGTTCATTTTCTTTCATCTGGCGTTCGCTACTCACGGCGTTTTTGAAGCAGTTCCCCACTGTCCCTCACAGGATATCTTGTTGCACCTGGCGTATCGTGGAGTACAAGCGGTGTTGATCTCAACTCTTGTTGTCTCCTGGCTTGACACATTGGCGTTCGTTCGTGGCTTTCGTGGGAAGAGGCGATGGAAGAAGCTCCTTTTGGGTAAATGGAGCGAGAGAAGAAGAAAAACAGAACAAACATAGAATTAGACTTTCTGCACCCCTTGCGCGCTTTTGTTTTTGCTTGACTTGCAGAGGGTGGATGGATTTGCCGCGGCACATTGTTGGTTAGATGGCTGTACAGAGAGGATAGGATGGGCGTCTGTACGGAGGTTTGATATGGGGGTGAGGAGGCGGTTGTCGTTCAGCAGCAGCTTTGGCTCTTTTTGAATCTAGACGTAGATCTTTGCATAATAGTGAATTGCGTAACAAGACGAGAGATAGTGTCTTTGTGCCCCTTTCTCCCATGTGGGTGGGCAGTTGAAGCAAGTATCAGGGTTAAGGTGCGAGGTTCGAAACTCTACAAATACATTCGTATGTCGGATTCCACTGTCCACGTAACTAGGTTCTGTGAGACAAAAGTAGTGGGCTTGACTCTTTTACAATGCGCTGTGCTAACCACTAGCAATACATATATAACTCGCTGTTGGGAAAATTCGTGATTGGCTAACAAAGAATAAAAGACAATCTAACTGCTGAAACCGAACCTTCTCCGCTAGTATCTTCGGCGACAACAACGAGAAGGTACCGAGCTACCACGGATACTGCCTCACCTCATCCTCCTTCTCCAGCTCCAGCCCGTCGGCCAGCTGTTCCTCGTGCCGCTTGTCGAGATACTCCAGCAGGACGTTTTCGAAGCGCTCCCTGCCCTTGTACGACGAGACCTCGCCGTTCCAGCTGCGGATGGCGGAGGCGAGGCGGCCGGGGACGTAGGGCTCGTCGCAGATTTCGGTGATGGGGTGGAAGTAGGTGCGGATGGTGAAGACGACGCCGCCGGACCGGGGTAATCTGATTGAGGAAAGCGTCAGTTCTCTGTTCGGACTTGCGAGGGTTGCAGGACAAATACACACCTCCTCAAGCTCTGCCTCTCGCTACGGAAGAAATGGTGCTTGATGGCGCGGTCCTTCTCGGCGGAGAACCAGCCGATGGTGCCCTCCTCGCCGTCCTCGGGGCCGATGCTGTAGCTCCACGCGAGGTCGTCGTCGACCTGGATGAAGTAGTTGTTGCGCACGACGGGGTTCTCGGGCTTGACCCGCCGGAAGAAGTTCATCATGCCCTTCTCCAGCTTCGTCTTGTACTCGGGCACGCTCGCCGACGTGTGGATCTCGGACAGCGGCATGCCCAGCTTGTCCTCGAGCCGCCAGAAGCCCGCCAGCAGGATGCAGCCGGCGAGTAGGTAGTACTGGCCGTCGGGCCGCTCGAACATGATGGCCAGGTCGTCCTGCACCTGCCGCGCGCACATGACCATCGGGTCCTCCTTGAGCGGGCGCTCGACGATGTTGAGGGATTCGCCCGTGACGACGTTGTCCATGCCGACGGCCGTCTTATTGAACATGGTGGGGTAGCGCTGCGGTAGGTAGGAACACAGCTCTTCGAGCAGCTCGACCGCACCGTCGTACACCTCGGGCGCTGTGTGGTATAGCTTCGCGGCACGCGGCGACGCCAGCCGGGCGGCTTTCTTCGCGTGGAAGGCGCGGTAGTTGTTGTCCAGCTCGATCCACTCGTTCCAGTCCATGGTGCGCAGCCCCATGGTCGTGTTGTACTTGGGTCCGTAGCGGAAGGGACGGTACGGTCGTGGTTTGCTCGTGTCGACTGACCAGTCCGGGTACGGCTCGGCGGCTGGGCGCTTGAAGTCTGATGGAGGCCACACTGTTGTTCGTGTCAGTTGCAAATAATCATATACATCAAGTAGTTTTGCTCCTTTTCCTCTGCATTGTCGTCTTCGTTAAATAGGTTGAAGTATAACTCACCTCCAGGCGGGCGATCGACCTTGAACTTGCTGGGCTTCTCAGGATCCGGGGAACCGCGTCTTGACGGTGTCTTGGTGGGCTTGAAGCGGCGAACGATCAATACCGACGCCCAGATGAACGTCGCGACGGCGAGGGCGATATAACCCAGCGGTCGGGGATTGTCCATGACATGTTCCTGGAAGGCTTTCGATGCAGCTTGGGTGTGTGCAGAATCGATGGCCTCTCTGGCGCGCAGCTTGAGAGACTCCATCATCGCACGACTGTGACACGGGAACACGTGCTTTGTTGGATGGGTGGGGGATAAGAGACTTGGAATTGATCCGCTGCAAAATCACTAGAAGACCGGCAGTGGGCTATTTAGCTGACAATATATGGCTGGAGTGTTGCAGGGCCGGTGGCCACCTCTACGGAGTACTAGGACGGTCCAGTGAAGCCTCGCACGATAATAGAAAATGTTCCCTTGGCCGCAGCGATAACCCGCTGTGGGGTTGGGTTTATCTCTATCCTGGAGTCGGGGTTCGTTTGCCCGATGGGGTAAAGTTGGCCCCCGCCAGTGACGTGCACAGGGATCGGTCAAGTCTCGAGGAACCCCAACTTCCTAGCACGCCGGCTTTGGGAAAGATTATACACCGGCCCGCCCCCGTCAAGAGCCTGAATTCATCGACCCTCTACGCCGAGTCGCCTGATGTCGGTTTGCGGCGGAGCAAGCAGTATCTTCCCCACCTTCTGCGGTGGCGTTCAGGAACGAATGGGAGATCTGGCACCCACCCAAGCCTACCGATAGTGCTCGTCACCGCTGTATCGAGGAACCTTTCACATTTTACTTCTTCCCAAGTCACCGTGTCTCCGATATAGTTCGGCTCCAGCTCAGATGGCGTCGAGCTCGGTAGCGATGAGTCGACCATGAACGTGCAATGATCGATATCGGTCTGACACACTGTTAGCCAAAACAATGGAAAAGAAAAACAGCCATGAATCTTTGCTCACGTATTTCCCCGGGTCCTCTTTATTCTCGTCGTTCATGCCAGACGGGATCAGCCATGCGCCTGGGTACAGCCCGAAGCCAACGTTTGCCTCGCTGAACTCGCCAGGAAGAAGACCGGTGAAAGCGCTCTTGACAAACTTCGCCTTGACGCCTTTGGGCAGGAAATAAGACGACGGAAACCTATACCACTCTTTCCCAAGGCATACTGTGTCTCCCGGCTTGGATCCTCCCGCTTGGTGCAGGGGTTCGTACACCTGCAGCGGTGCCGAATACGCAGTACTCATCCCAATTGCGCGCCAGACGCCAACATCAATTGCGCCCAGGATGAAGACGACGGCAACGCCCAGTTTCAACTTGGCTGGAATCTTACCCACTAGCTGGCGAGGGTCCGATGAACCAAAGTATGCAAGCAGAACGTGCAAAGAAATGGCAGAGTTCAGGGCCAGGAAAGGATAGACGGGGTACATGAAGCGCTCCTCCTTGTGAGGCTGAAGAGTGAAGATGGTCAGCCAAAGGTAGAAGGGCGAAACGAAAATTATGCCTCTTAGAATGCTTGACTTCGTCAAAGGCTGCTTGCGGAAGACCTGGCTCAGCACTTGCAAGGGGAGTGCAGCAACTGCCAGAACAAACCAAACGTTGAAGTTCAAGATGAGATTCCGGACGTAGAAATGCCAGGGCTCGGTTCCGTAGATGCCTGGGCCCCTACCTGGACCGCTGAAGACATTGTACAGGACTATATTCAGCGGCACGCACACGAACTTTCTGTAGAAGAACGAGTTGATCGACTCCGACACGACCTGGCGAAGCGTGAGCTGACGATGCATGATGGATTACGGATGAAATCACGGACCAGGACGCAGAAAGATCTCACGGCTCCATCGAGGAATCTCTTAGCAGTGTCATAGATGGATCCCGTCTGCGCGGCAAGGAAGAGTTCCTCGGCAATGAACGGCAGGACCAGAACGGAGGCGAAGGGCCATCCGAGAATGCCACCCACGGCAAACCAAAAGATGCCTGCAGCCGTCCTGAGGCCACCCTTCCAGTCCATGAAGGAGGATAACGCCAACATGTTCGTGTACATGGCAAAGCTCGAGGGAAGGTAGGAGGTGGAGGCATGGAACATTCCGGGGCTGAAGACCATGGCAATGAGGAAGAACACAGCAATGCGGGCGTTCAAGGTCCTCGCGATGGTGGAGAACAAGCGCGTCTCGCAGCAGGCGCAGAAGAAGCCCAGGACAAGGCGGACAAAGTAGAACTGAGTGGTCTTGGTGCTGCCGGGGAGCAGTCTAGCGACGGAAGCAATGGCGGCGTGGATGCCAGCATAGGCCCAGCTCCGGATGGCATATTCGGGCGAGTATTCCCATGTCTGCAAGCCGTGTTTGTGGTCAAGGTAGTGGGTGGGCTCGTAGAAGTTAAAGATCTCGTCGCAGTCTTGCACCGGGGCGTAGAGGGCGGAGAGGATGTGGGTGCCGCAGAAGAGGTAGAAGGCTATGACGGGGTTGAAGTCGGGCGCGGGCCTGGGCAGGAGTCAGCGGGATGCTTGAGCCGGGCAATTGGATCGGATCGCACTTCTTGCCCTTGGGTTGGGCTTTTGGCGGCATTGTTGCGATGGAGTTGTCGCAGTCAGAAGCTCACGCGTGGTACTGCATGGCCCAACAAATGCGCGGCGTCATAGGGCTGTCCAGCTCGGATCGCCCATGCGCCCGCGCGCAAAATTTCCTAGACGCTCTTCTTTGCGCCCGCCACTCGCAGCTTCTTTCCCGCACCATTCCCCCAGCAAAACCATGTCTTTCCAGGGCGGTATTCCTGGCCTCGGCCTCCTCAGCTCCGAGCAGCAGCAGCCTGCTGCTTCCTCGCCCTCCATCACCCCAGACTCCCACGCACAAGCCCCTCCGACTAGCGACCCAGCGCCCGCAGGCCCCTCCACGGACGCGCTGGACGAGAACCCTACTGTCGACACCACCATTCCCCCGGCCGATCACACCTCGCACATCCAGAACCTAGGCCAGAAGCTCGAAGAGAGTTCTCTGCAAGCTGCGGACCCCGTTAAGGAAGAATCGCTCTTTTTAGAAAAACCCGAACAGACCCAAGACAAGCCGACCAAGGTCGAAGCGCAGGAGAACACAGCTGTGAAGAAGGATGATCAGGATGGGGACACTCCAATGGCTGAGACCGCCGGTCCTTCGGCGAGCGACGCTGCTATGGCAAACGGCGACGCTGCTATGGCAAACGGCGACGACGGCATGATCGAGCGGAAGCCTAAGGTGGATCCTGAGTTTTTGCAGGCCGCCGAGGCGAACAAGAGCAACCCGAGCGCTGAGTGGCAGTTTGATTCCTCGGATGCTGAGTCGTCCGACGACTCCGACACCTCTAGCGACACATCTTCCGAGGAAGAAAGCGACGATGAAGAATACCCAATGCTCGACGCTGCTGAGGCGGCCCGCATACTGATGCAGGAAGAATATGGCGACGACGAAGGTGGAAAGGGCCCAGCTGCGCAACTTCGTACCGCGAACGAGGTCGTTGAGGAGAAGATCGAGAAGCCCAATGTTACTGTGACGCCGGAGATGAAGATCACCGAGCTCGGGAATGTCGAGAGTATAGTCGACAACATGATCCTCATCAAGGCGAACACAACGGGCGAATACCAGGTCCTCGAGGGTGGATCGGTGCTGTGCAAAGATGACCGGTCCGTCATCGGTGCTGTAGCCGACACCCTAGGCCGAGTACAGGAACCCCTCTACACCGTGGCCTTCAACAACGGCGAAGAAATCAGCGAGGCTGGCCTTATGAAGGGTCTGACTATCTACTACGTCGACAGCCACTCCACCTATGTCTTCACGCAGCCTTTGAAGAACCTGAAGGGCACGGACGCATCCAACCAGTTCGATGAAGAAGTCGCCGACAACGAGATTGAGTTCTCCGATGACGAGGCTGAGGCCGAGTACAAGCGCCAGCAGAAGCAGAAGAAGCGTGCTGCACACGAAGAGAAACACGGGCCTCGTGGCGGCGGCAAGGTCAATCACCAGCAGTCATACACAGGTGCTTTGAGTTACGATGACGACGGAACGGACATGTACACTCCCATGAAGAGACCTGACAACCTCCACCACCAGATGATGGACCAAGGTGGTGCGCCAGTGGAGGGACAGCCTGGTTCATACAAACCTCATCGTGGCCGCGGAAAGCGTGGTGGACGTGGTGAGCGTGGTGGACGAGGTGGAGGTGGTGCGCGTGGAGGAGCCGGATTTCAACGCCCCGCTGGTCCCCAGCAAACCGAACAGAGCCCGCCTCAGACGCAAGCGCCGCCTCAACAGGCATTCTCTTTTGTTCCGCCTCCACCTCCCCAGGTGAACCCGTCCTATCCTCAGCCGTCCACTTCGCCTTTTCAGTTCAACGGTCCTCAAGCATACGCATGGCCTCAGAGTACCCCCACACCCGTCACCTTTGGCCAGAACACCTCACAAGCATCTTCCAACTTCCCCGCTGGTGCCTTTGTGAATCCGGCCTTCTTCCAAGGACAACAACAACAGCAGCAGCAGCAGCAGCAGCAGCAGCAGTCTCCTTTTAGTACACAAGCGTACCAACCTCTTCAGCAGGCTGCGTATACTCCTCAATGGAATACCCAGCAAGCTGCGGATGCCTGGCGCATGGTCCAAGCGATGGCTGCAGCTCAGGCAAACACAGCTAGCGGCCAAGGCCAGAACCAGAACCAGACCCAGACCCAGAACCAAAGCCAGCAAGGTACGGCTAACAGTCCCGTTTCCATCCAGGAGATTTTAAGAAATCTCAGCAACCAAAACAACGGTGCTGGACAGCAGTAGGTTGACACATGGTATGTATGATGGATTTTTGTACAGTGCTTTAGAGGGGTTCGGAAGACGCCCGAAGGCCTTGTACCTCGGGGCGCTGTGAGGGTTTACTGCATCAGTCTGGTGGCTGTCCCGCAGTTGCGCCCTTGACACGCGTTGGCATCATCAACATATCATGTCTGCAGACATGATGACAGCGAGCGCATGGTCTGTCCGAGCAGTGCCTGTGTACAGCTCAGTCCTGGTACTGGCCGCATCGGGTCCCCACGATGACCGTTTGTGCCACTTCTCGACGGCAGATTCAGCATTGATTCTTGAGAGCTGCAATAGGCCCTGTAAGAGTTGCTTCTCTCGATTGGTTGTTGCTTCTTGAATTGTTATGGAAAGCCCAACGCTTTTCCCCCGGGAGGAAAAAAAGAAAGCCAAATGGCTACTCTGGCATTTCGCGGCGTTATGATGGCGGTCTTGGGGGGAGAGAGAAAAAAAAAAAGCGCATATTTGTTGAAGGCGTCTGGAGAGCCGGCAGGTATTGCTGCTGAGCAATCGAATTTGTAACTTTGGTCGATGGCTGCCGGGGCGATGCATAGAGGCTTGCCCTAGCTCTTTTCGTGGTCAGCAACGATCGATCCTTTGAATGCGAGTCTTTCATGAGAAATGATGCGGTGCTACGTGAGCAGGCGGGGTTGTAGCACATGGCAGGACATTGTGACTGGCCGGCCGAGCTCATCACGATGAGATGCAGTACTGGCGGAAAACACGGTGCAGGTGAGACGGAGGCAGCAAAGATTCTGAGACATGGCCGACAGGTTCTCGATTCTTTTACACCTGACACAGCGGGCGACAAAAGAATTCGGCCCTCTAGTATCCTACAAGGTAGGCAGTGGAATCGAACGTCTGGACGTATTTATTCATATCTAGGACTCACTTTTATGTCCAGCCATTGGATTCAACTACCCATGCAAGTTGGACATAAGCGGAATAAGGTGTGCTGAGGCTCAGGCGACTGCTGTGTTGGTCACGAGCGTGTTGTGTGGAGGCCAAGCTTCAAGCGCCAGGATGCGAAACGCAAGCGCGAGCGAGGAACTAGTCCCGGCAGTTATTGTAGGTAGGTAGGTAGGTAGGCAACCTACGTTCGAAACGGAAAGGGCGGTAGCACCCGCCGCGCGACGGGGAGGAAGGCGGTGCTGTCTCGTCAACTTAACCTCGACAACATCTCTTTCCCGCCTTCGATCTGATCTTTATTTAGAGACGAGTGTTTGCTCAAGCGCCGAGACCCTATACGTCAAGTCCTCCTCAATTTGCTGGCTTTCGCTTAAGAAACGCCCGCCCGGGGTGTAGGCCGTGCCTGGCAGGCGCTGACCAGTCAGAGGCGCAGATTGCTGGCCGGACTTTCCCATCGCCTTATGCCTCCCCATTATCATCCTTTCCAGTTACTGCTCCGCGTCATGCGCCGCCGACAGGGTTGGCCTCCACGCCTGCCGCTCTCCCGCGCCGCAGCCCAACGCTGAATGGCCCGCTCTGTCACGGTTAATCTGGCCAGGCGGCGCGGGCTGGTTGGCAGCTGCTTGGCAAATCACTCCCGCTCTGCTGTCCTCCCTCCTCTCTGCTGCGTTTTTCTTCTCCTCCGGGACACTGTTCAACTCTCGCTCCAGGATCCCCCGCCATCTTCAAGCTTTTACTGTGTCACAGTCCCTGCATACCGTCGCTCGTTTCTGCACGTCTCACTTGCATTCTGGCCATCAGATCCATCCCGATTGGCGCCTTCCCCGACTACTCGTTTTCGCTGGCTTTGGGATCGACGCTTCTTGTGTGCTACAAACCGGAAGACGCCTCGCTCAGTCTCGCCCTCTGCTTCCGATTCATCGGTGGAGGGGCACACTTGAGCACCTTGTCCTCGCTCGTCATTCGTTACTTTCTCTCCAAACTTTTGGTTGTGTGATCAGCATGAAGGCCGCTTTCCTTATCGCCAGCTGCACTGCTGCTCTGGCCCACCTCGCTCTGAGCAGCCCTCTCGACGCATCTCTCGTCGCCCGTGAGGACGAGGACTCCTCCTGCGGAACTAATTTGCAAGTCTGCAACCCCTCCGGCGCGTCGACCGATAGGCTGCCCGCCCTTGGTCCCGAGCTGTCCGGTCTCTACCTCTCCCTCCTCGATTCGGTGCAAGGCATCAACTTCAAGCGCGACAGCAGCATCGACAACAACATCCAGCCCCGCGAGACTCCCTCCTTCTGCTGTGCCACCGGCACCTCCTGCCTGCTCCTCTCCACCTACAACATCCCCTTCTGCTACGACAAGTTCACGACCAACTACATCTTCCCGGACGGCAGCTCCGGCACCATCTTCACCGGCGACTTCTCCTCCTCCGGCGGCGGCACCGCCAACCTCGTCACGGGCAACTACACGGGCGGCAAAAACCTCTACGACCCCGCCAACCCGGACGCCGCCGCCGACAAACCCAACACGACAACCCTCAGCATCCCGCCGCAGTACACCGCCACCGGCGTCGGCTCCGCCATCCCCTTCACGGCGCTCGGCGCCACCGTCGTCGTCACCGCCGTCGAGACGACCGTGTCCACGGTTCCCGCCAGCGTCGTCGTCGTGCCGGCGTCGACTCGGCCGGCGAGTACCATCAGCGGGACTACCGTCGAGGGCGTGACGACGCGCGCGGATAGCGTCGTGCCGGCAACGACGATTCCGGCGAGCACGAGCACGGTTGTTGCCGCGCACGAGACGGTCGTGACGGTTTCGTCGGAGTCGACGTCGGTGGCCGCGGCGACGACGGGATCCGGTGGGGCATCGGCGTCGGCGTCGGCGACGGGTGGCGCTGCGGCGGGGGTTGGGGGCGGTGGTGGTGGTGGAGTGTTGGGTGCTGCGGCGGCGGCACTGTTGATGTTGGGGGCTTTGTGAACTTGAGGGGAGAGAGGTTACTCCTGTGCAAAAGGGAGTTTTCTTGTACATGCTTATTTTCCACGTCTTTTTTGTGTGAATGTTTAATGATTGGAGAGGGAAGGGGGAGAAACGGAGTTGTTCGCTACGCTTTACGAGGCTATGGGTTTCCGAAAGAGTGTGTAACATCACTTCCCTTTTATTGGGGGTTTTCGTCGTTGGGGGTTTGATTTTGATTCCCTCAACCCCCCTTTTTCGTCGATGCGGAACTTCCGAGGGTATTGGGACCTTTAGCATGAGGCCATAGTTGGATTTTTGAAGCTAAAAATTATTGAGGGCTGGAGCCGGAAAGAGTGAATGAAGGTCGTATAGGGGAACTAGAAGCTGGTGAAGTGGAAGAGGCAGCGCCGCCATCGTCGTCGTCGCCGTCATCGAATATAACACCAGGGACAGCGTCAGCGTCATCGTCGTCAAGCGCAGAATGGTCGGTGTCCTGGGAAGAAGACAGGGTGTGTTTCAAGGCCGCGTTTTCCGATTTAGCGGTGACAAGTTCCGGTGTATATGCCCGTCTACGAGGTGCAGATGGCCGTTCCGGACGACGGTTTTGGCTTAATGTGACACGGAACCTACGCAGTTAGGCATAATGATGATATAATCTTCTTCCTTTTCTTGCCTGTTCTCCGGCCGCTCGTATAAATTATTTCTAGCTTTCCCCTTTTTTTCTCACTCCACAGCGAACAATGAAGAATTCGGCCCTCTCGGCCCTTGTTCCGACGAAGATATTATATCGAGCTTACGTAGGCACCAGCACAACCCATGTCGTGTGCGAAATGTCTACACGCCACACGCCTTACCCAAACCCAACTCTTCCACCAAATCTCACATTTTCAAGAATATTTGGGTTGCGCTAGGTATCTACCCCTAAAATCTCCAGTGGTATGCTTTACAATACAGATCAAATGCACGAGAAGGTGGGAAGAGAACCAACCCATGGAGAAAGAGAAGGGATAAAGAGAAACAGCGTTCAAGAAGAGGCCTCGGAACCAGCGACATTGCGGCACAGAGAGCTGAACCTTATTCGATTCTCCCTTGGTAGAAAATCAGTTCCAGCAAACACGTTGATGTCACAGCGGGTCTCAAAAGAAATCGAACCTCGCATCTACATCCTGATGTTTAGCGCAACCGCACCAGTAGGAAGATGGTAGCGTCCTGCGTGGAGCATTCTTTACATTCTTGAGAATTGAGTGGAAAAAGACTTGCAATTTCATGACTTTGTCTATGGCATCATATATCTCTTGCTCTATCGCTCGCTGCTATTCTAGCATCCAACAACAACAACACGATTGTACATACATGCTATGCTCATCAATTAGTGCACGCCATAATCCCCGCTTTCAACCATGCTCCTCTGGCATGCCGCCAGGATGGTCGCCTGCCTGGCCACATCACCCAGCTTCCCGATGACCTTCCTGTTGCCATCGGCAAACCCATACAGGCCGTACGGAATGTTCACGTCGTCGCAGAAGTCCATGACGAGGCGCTGGGCGCGGCGCAGGTTGTGGCGGGGGATGCGAGGGTACAGATGGTGGATGGCCTGGAACTGGAGGCCGCCGTGGAAGAAGTCGAGCCACTCGGGGCAGTCCACGTCCATGGTGGTGCGCAGCATCTTCTGCGGGAAGCTCTCGTGGGCGCCGAGGTCGGCGGTGCTCATGGCGAAGTGCGAGAGCGTGATCTGCACGTGCACGGGCATCGTCACGATGTGGCTGATCATGACGAAGGCGAAGCGCTCCCAGCCGGTCGGGATGGATTTGGTCACGACTTCGTAGCCGAACCAGTACCAGAAGAAGATCTGGCCGGCGATTTCGAGGTACCGGTGCCACCAGGCCGGTCCTCTGCTTGGAGCTTGCGTGCTGAGGAGGTACACCCAGCTCAGCCTGTACAGGTTGAAGCGGCCGAAGCAGAGGATGGGGTAGTAGAGCATGTCTTGGAACCTGATGAAGAACCTTGCGGCAGCGTCGTACTGCAGCACTTTGTCGTAATACGTGGATGTAACGGATTCAAAGAAACGGTGGGAGATGGCAAAGAAAGGCAGATGTTGGATATCCGGGTCGTGCTCCGTGTGATTCGTGACAATGTGGTGAACGTTATGGTTGCGCTTCCACCAGCCCAGACTCAGGCCGCCGAGGAAGTCGGCTATGATAATGCCAATGACCGAGTCCGTGTGGTAGTCGTGGGTGATGCCCATGTGGCCTGCATCATGGGCAGTAAAGACGAGCTGGTGCCAGAAACAGCCCAGGAAGAAGGCGCTGGTGCAGTACCAGCCAGTCTGCAGAAAATAGAAGAATAGACCGAAGAAGAGCGAGTATCGAGAGAGCTCGATCAGGTAAGACGTGTATCTGCATTGGAACAGACCTTCTGCCTTAATTCGCTCTTCCAGTGCACGGTACTTCCGCACAATCTCGTCCTGCACCTCCGGCTTCAGCGGTGGGTATTTGTCCAGATCCAGCGAGATTTCTTGCTGTGTCTTGATGTCGAGGAAGGACATCTTGGACTTCTGCTTGGGCTCTTCGAGCTCGACCGAGGAGACGGAGGTCGGGGAAGAAGCGCGGGTGAAGGTGCTGTCGTTCCGGCGGCGTCTCACGGCGTCGTGGTCGGCAGGCTCGAAAATGGGCGAGCCATCAGAGCTTCCTTGGCTTGAATCGTCGCGTTCGAGCTCTGGATTGGCGGCGCGGGGCTCCAATGCGTCCAGCTCTGCCTTGGACCGAAATTTCCCACCTTGGATGGGGGGCACGAAGTTGAACCAGCGGCCCTCGATCCGACCGATTTGGAAGGCATTCATGCGCTGCTTTGCCTCGGGAGAGTGCAAACTAGGATTGGCGGCGGTTAGCAAGGTTCCGGGAAAGCCAATGGCGGTGGTGTGGAAGCCTACACATGGACCTCGTCGGTAGCATCTCTGCCGACCATGTGCTTGATAGCCTTGTCCCCGCCGGGGTGGTATTTCATCCAGGCATCGCACTTGAGGACCCTGCCGTCGATGATGACGATGTGTCGGCCTTCGGCGATCAGCGCCTCGATTTCCGGACGCGTATAGATGCGGTCCTTGCGGCTTGTGGCGGCCTGGGGCGGCGCGGGCGACGACATGGCGGCCAAGGAAGGTGGAGGACAAAAAAAAATCACGGCGCAGGCGATTGGACAGCGGGCATGGCGGTGCGGAGGAGAGAAGCGGACGGGAAGTTGCGGGGAGCTCGGTTTGGTTGGAGATGGCAAGAGCCCGGATTAACGAAGCTCCAGGGCAGCTGAGACAAGTTTAATCGGTCAGGAGATGGTAGTGCGAGCGGACGATCCACAGCCCACACGTTGCGTGTGGCGCTTAACCAGGACCCAGGACCCAGGACCCAGGACCCAGGGCTCCAGCCTTTGCGGCTCCGTCACCTCCTGCCTGCACCGGCCGGGCCCGCAAGGCAGGCACACCGCGGCGCATGTTGTGGAAGTTTCCATCTCGCGCGTGATTGCCGCTCGAAATATTTTTGCAGGTGACAACTGCAGACATCTGACATGGCTCCATCCGCCGCTTGAGCCTGAGGACCACAAAAGGCTCCAAGCGCGCCCTGCCGAAGATAGGCCAAGGACCCACCGTTTTCCCCGCGGTCGGTACAAACAAAACACCTCCCATCCACCCCGCTCCCGAGTCCTACCTAGGGCTGTCGCAGAAGTTGCGAACCGAGCAGATCCGTCCAAATCACCGCCATGGCCCACCCGCCCATAGAGAAGCTCGCCGAGGACTGGCTCCGCCTGGACAAGGACCCCTCCACACGTGATGAGATTTACAAGCTCCTGGTCCACGGAGACAAGCAGGAGCTCGAGAAGCGCCTGAGGAAGCGCATCGCCTTCGGCACCGCCGGCCTGCGTGCCTCCATGCAGGCCGGCTTCTCGCGCCTGAATGCCCTGACCATCATCCAGGCTTCTCAGGGTCTCGCCGCCTACCTCCTGGACCAGTGCCCTGACGTCAAACATCGCGGCGTCGTCATTGGCAGGGATGCCCGCCACAACTCGGACAAGTTTGCCAAGTTGACCGCCGCCGCCATGGTCGCCAAGGGCATCCGCGTGTGGTGGTACGAGGACACCGTCCACACCCCGCTCGTCCCCTTCGGCGTGGGCGAGCTCTCCGCCGCTGCCGGCATCATGATCACTGCCAGCCACAATCCCGCCCAGGATAACGGCTACAAGGTCTACTGGGGGAACGGCTGCCAGATCATCCCTCCCCGCGATGTCGGCATTGCCAACGCCATCGAGCAGAACCTGGAGCCCATTACCTGGGACACCTCCGTGGTCGATGAGGGGAGCTTGCTGATCGAAGGTGCTCTGGGTCTTGTCAGGGATGCCTACTTCAGGGCAGTCAGGAATTCTGCAGTCCCGGAGGATGAACCCCTTCCCCAGTTTGACAACCTCAACTTCGTTTACACCCCCATGCACGGTGTCGGACTGCCGTACATGACGCAGGCCGTGAAAGACCTCGGCTTTGGGGACAAGATGCATGTGGTTGAGGCCCAGGCGAAGCCGGATCCAACCTTCCCAACGGTCAAGTTCCCCAACCCGGAGGAGAAGGGCGCCTTGGACTTGGCCCAGAAGAAGGCCGACGAAGTCGGCAGCACGCTCATCATTGCGAGCGACCCAGATGCTGACCGTTTAGCTGTTGCTGAGAAGGTTGACGCCAAGTGGCACCAGTTCACCGGCAACCAGGTCGGCGTGCTGCTCGCCGCGCATATCCTTTCGACCTACCCCAAGGATAAGCCGCTTAACAAGTTGGCCATGCTTGCCTCCGCTGTGTCGTCCCGCATGCTCTCGACCATGGCTGACATCGAGGGCTTCAAGTTCGAAGAGACGCTCACGGGTTTCAAGTGGCTTGGCAACGTTGGCCTTGATCTTGGAGATGATGGCTATGACGTTCGCTTCGCCTACGAGGAGGCCCTGGGCTACGAGATCCCTTCGGTCGTCCGCGATAAAGATTCCGTCAGCGCAACCGCTACCTTCCTGGTCGCCAGCGCTCGCTGGGCCAATGAGGAGGGCCTTACTCCTTATCAGAAACTCCAATCGCTCTACAAGAAGTACGGCCACTTTGAAGACGCCAACACCTACCTAGTCTCTCCGTCTCCCGACACGACCAACACCGTCTTCGCCGCCATCCGGGCTCTGGCGGACCCGTACCCCGAAACGCTGGGGTCTCGCAAGATCCTGCGCTGGCGCGATCTTACTGTTGGGTTTGACTCGACGACGGAGGATGGCGTGCCAACGCTACCGGTCGACAAGAGCAGCCAGATGATTACTTGCGAGTTGGATGGTGACGTGCGCTTCACGGTGCGTGGGTCGGGTACGGAGCCTAAGATCAAGCTCTACATCGAGTGTCGGGCGGCGAGCTCTGAGGAGGCGCAGAAGGGTGCGAACGAGGTTCTACAGGATCTGCTGAAGGAATGGTTCAAACCGGAGGAAAACGGGCTGAAGCTGGCTTAGACCTGGGATACTGTTTTGGACGCTGAATCAGAAAAAGGTGAATGGAGTTGTTGAAGAAGGAAGCGGATCGCATCTTGTCGTACATGGACTCTCTTTTCAGCGCGGAATGTTTTAACAGCGGGTTTCTCATCTAGAAACGCAATACCCAGAGAAAAGAAGATACAGAAATGCTTAGACGGTTGCTCGTGCGATAATGGTTCGTTTTCTTTGTACAACTCCAAAGTGTTTTATTGATTGTTGTGTACCGAAGAGCACGCCGCAAAAGGCTTCGAGCATGCTCACGCCGGGAATGCATAACCAAGGAACCAATGGATGAATTCTTGCCATCGGGGTGAGGTCACTCCCCGTGCTTGATTTGATGGTTTCATGACGAAACCTCGCCTTACTTCGCCTCATTTTGCTGCCTCACGTCGTACCCGAAGGTCACACCTTTCCGCATCCTCAGCCGGCCTCCCAGGATGAGCGATGTCTCAGGCCCGCCGCTCCGCAAGCGACACGGCGGGCACTGAGAATAACCTTTCTTAGCTCAGCGGATCGAAGCAAGCATCCCCTGATCAGCCGCCCGCGCAGGGAAGAGGTGAGAAGAAAGAGAGCTTCGTCTTTCTCGTGCTCAACTCATCCCCGCAGATCATGGAAGCTGCCAGACCATCTCCCCAGACTTGTTGCTGAGAAATACAGAACTGAAAAAAGAAAAATATGACAGATGATGAACCCGGCCTTTTACCGGGTGGCTATATACCGCATGCTTTCCAATGCTGCAGGAAAAAGGAAAAGAGAGAGTGTGTGAGGGAGAGAGCACATGCTCCCGCCCCTTCTTCGCCATGAAATGCTGGTTCTCGGGAACTGGAATCCACCCGCCGGCGAAGAGCAATAACTTCTGAGCTACACCAACGCCAAAGGGCAACGAGACGCCCCGTCCCAGGCGGACATAAGCGATACCGGACTCTTCCGGAGGGGAGGAGGCAATCGCGCGCGCCATCCCACCAGCATCATCATCTCATCATCGTATGAAGTCAAAAGAGAGTGGCAGCAACGCGCCTTGTGACAACCAGTTGCAGATCATCATATGGAAGTGAGCGGGCGGACGTTGGCCTCCGGTCTCCACAAGCGCCAAAGAAAACGATTTAGAAAAAAAAAAAAGTAAAACGGACGAGTAAGGAAAAGGCTGAAGGAAGGAGAAGGGGAAAAGAAAAGCCAAAAAACCAACGGTCTTGCCATTATTGCTAGCCCGCTCGCTCTGGGCACTCTAGCGGCGGCCGCCGGCCGGCGCGAAAATGGTACTTGTTTACCGGTAGTAGTAGCAAGCCCGCCGCCTTGCGCTCGTTCGAAAGACCCCACTACGCGGCGTGGACTTTCGGATCCTTCCCGCCACTTGCGAAGCGGGACCTTTCTTTTTAGCAGCGTGTTTCTTTCGCCTAGCTTTGGCACCACAAAGTAACTAGTGACGTACGAACAACAGGGAAAGAAAAAGAAATTCAACAGAATTAAAGCTAGAGGAGGAAGCAAGCGCGCCAGGCGACGGCGGCGGCGGCGGCGGCGGCGGAGGCGGAGGCGAGCCTCGACTATTAGTTCCAGACACGCGATGAGATGAGAAAGAATTGCCCTCGTGCCGCGTCCTTCCCCCGTTGTGGCTGGCTTTAGCATTGATTTTTCATCATTACTTTTTGCGGTTGGGTCTTGATTTCTTCTTCTTTCTTCCTGCTTAGCGATAGGTTTTATCTGCCGCGTTGCCGCCGCATGAATTGGAGTAACAAGGAACATTCCGCGGCATGGATGGCACAGATGGGGGGGAAGAGGGAGGAGGGGGAAGGAGACACTGCCCTGGGTTAAGAGTAGTGCGTGGGGGTCTAGGTTGGGACGGGGAACGGGGAACGGGGAAAGGGTCCGTAGCGGCCTTCTTGTTGGCCTCGTCTCGAGATCCTTGAACCATATCCTTACGCCGCACACTACATACGCGCGCGCATGTGTGTAATCCATGCGAGATCTTGCCCCTCCCCCCCATTCCCAAGGAGAGATCGACCCCGGGAAGAGGCAGCATCAAGAATGGCAGCATTCCGATAAATGTGCGCTGTGTGTGGGTGTGGGGTGCGTCGTCCACAGAGATTAAAAGCCGACGCGCTCCACGCGCGCTTGTCACTCCTACATGCATCCGAGGCCGGATTGGACCAGAAGAGCATGTAAGACATACTAACGTTGATAACAGAAAAAGTCGTCTCCGCTCCGTGTGGCCAATCTGGCTGCGGGTGAATCCGACATGAACTTGCAGCGTCGTAGCGTCTCAATAAGATGGAGAGGGGTTGGGTGATGATCGCGGGTCCCACCGCATCTTTTTTTTAATCCCCCGACCAATATGAGGCTGAGATGTGCGAGGACGCGGTGCCACACATCGGCCGTCTCTCTCTCTTACATTACTTCACCCGCCGGAGCTCGGGAAGCTCTTACACGGCGTGGTGCTCACCCTCAAGCCACGTACCAAAAGAGTCTTCCCGTGTTTTGGGTTGCCCGCGCCTGGCTGGTACTCTACTTGCGCGTTACCCCTCTCTTCAACCTTCACCCGCTCTCGGGATACGCGTCTTGGTCGAAGGATTTCTGTGAATCTTGTCCGAAGTGGAAGGTGGCAAATTTGTGGAGTGCGCCTCCGTGGAAACAGTACGCAGTAATAGGTCGACACGATAAATTGTCAGGCATCAACAGGAGGAGGCTGACGTCCCAGCTCTAGGGTTCCGGAGGCACGGCCGGAGGCAGGGCCGGAGTCTGGACCGGATCTGCCGCGATCTGAGCCTCATATGGGAATTACAATTTTGGTCATTCCGAGTGTCGATGCTGCCTGACGTGCCGTTGGACGCTGCCCAACGTGATTATGCAGGTAAGTCGCAACGACATACTTGCTACTCCTTTTCGCCTGGTTAGGTACTTGCTCAACCTGTAGTGACGGACTGCACGAGGGCTTTTGTGGACATGGTGTCTCGGGTCAACGTCTAGAATTTGAAATCTGGGAGAACTTTTCCTCAGCACGTAGGAAGAGATCTGCTCCTTCTTAACTTTTACCGTATCTGGCGAAGGAATAACGCCTCGTGATGCGCTCGCTCCATACAACCCCAGTACTGGGTATCATTGTACAATCATGCCTTGACCTCCTCCTTTGCCAGGTCAAGCTTCTCCAGAGCCTCCTGCGCGCTCTTGCCCACGCTGACCTCCTGGGCGTCCTTGCCCTCGACGCTGCCGTCAGGTTGAGCCTCAACGCTCTTGGCACCGCCGGGGTAGCGGCTACCCTTGTTCTTCACCTTCTTCTCCTTCTTCTTCTTTTCCTCAACAACAGGGGGGTAGGCCAGCTTCTCGATCTCTTGCCACTCCGGCGAAGCGTTGAAAGCAGCCTGGATGGGGGCAAGCAGCGTGCTGATGGCATCGGTAACACCAGACTTGAGCAGCTGCGGAGTGAGGACATCCGCGGCATAATCCGCCTTCATCTTCTCGGCATCAGTGTAGACGAGCGGCTCGCCCTCACGGCGCTGGACGGTGAAGGTGGGCTTGCCACCCTCGAGAGCGCCCGCCGGCAGCAGGACGTACTCAACGAAGGAGAGCAGCCCGTTGCCCTCGACGGTCCTCGGCTCAGCAAATGCCTTCTTCAGCTTGCGCTTCACCGCATCCGGGCCGTCGAGCAGGTCAATTTTCGAGTCGGGGTCGGACGACGACATCTTGTCTCCCTGCATCGCGTGTGTAAGCAACAGTTCTTGTGTGGCGTAGGTGTCGCCCTGTCAGACGGCCCCAAACGGCAAGCCACCACCCACCTGCAGACCGGGCACCATTCTGTTCATCAGATGCGCCCTCTCCTTGTAGCCCAGCTTCGGCAGGGCCTCCTTCGCCAGCGCGAAAATCTTCCTCTGATCCACGCCACCGAACTGAACATCCACATCCAAGTACTGCTCGTCGAGGGCCTGCATGAGCGGGTAGATCAGGCCGGACAGCAGCGGGTTATCCGTCTGCTTGACGACCTCGGCACCGGCCCTCTTGGCGTCGTGCTCGGTGGTCATGGTGCTCAGGCGCAGCAGGTCCATCATGTAGTTCTCGCCCTTCTGGTACTCGCTGCCGAGCACGAACTCGAGGCGGTCGACCGACACGCCGACGGCCTTGAGCGACTCGGTGATGACGTACTTGTAGTATTTGGCGCGGTAGTTGACCAGCTCGATGGGCGCCTTGAGGTTGTCCAGAAAGGCGTGGATGTCGGCCAGCAGGATCTTGACGTGGCAGCCCGCCTGCAGGAACTGCGCGATCTTGAGCATCGGCACGAAGTAGCCGCAGTGCGGCCTGCCAGTGGTCGCGGTGCCCCAGTAGATGCGCAGCGGCCGCTCCCCCTTCTTGACCACCTCATCCATGATCTCCGGGTTGAGCACCTCCTGGAGGTTCTCGTTGATCAGCTCCAGCTTCGCCTCTGCGCTCATTGTGTCGGCCATGGCGGTGGTTATGGCGGGGCTCGTTCGACCCCGCGACGTAGCGATTTTTGGTGGTTAAGAGCGATTGGCGAGGCAGTGGACCCGGCGCAGGCACAGCAAGGAATCGAGGAGCGAGCGGCGGTACAGAGGAGGAATATGTGGTAGTCGAGGTGGTGAGTCTGACCTGAGCTGATATTTTCTGGCTGTGTCGCCGTCGCGCTGCAGCGGCAGCCATGACTGTTCCGTAGCGCGCACGTGACTCGATTCTGGCCTGAGGCCCACAAGCCCAGAGGAAAGCGACCGCGAGTTCACGGAATTGTCCCGCGAGCTTTGAGAAAGTGCTGGCCGACATTCTGCACACAGAACGAGCTGTGATGTTCGTACGTTCGTACGTCCGTACTGCGTACTGCTTACTGCTGTCGTCTGCACAAGCCGGTCTGATTGACTTTTCGCTTGTCCAGGCTGGCTAAAGTTGCCGGCGGTGCTTGTCTATAGCAGCACCCCTACCGTGGAATGCCGACGTCTCATCGCTCGCTTAAAACCGTTGATCTGCCGCGCATCTGCCAAAACTCCAGACGATGCTATTTTACATGCACGCGGCGCTGACGTCGCCTCTCACGTCCCTTAAATCCACCAATCGCTCGCTCGCTCTGCCACCGGACGGCTCCGGCGCTCGCAACGGTGGCTCGGATCTTGCATAGAGATCTGATCCCCTTCCCCAGTTCTGCTGCCAGGATGCTTGACGAGGCACTATATTCCAAACAACCCCGTGCGGAAGCAGCAAGAGCGGAGACGCATTCGGATGCCTCGGCTGCGACCAATTACTGCAATCATCAAGGCCACACCCTTATTTAGATCCTCGAGACGAGTCGCTTCACGGCTGCTAATCAGACCAGAAGCGCTCCTCTCCTCGCTTGACGACGCGCAGCGGGACGTGCCCCTTCCGCATCTGGAGGGTGATGATGGTCCCCAGTCCGTTCTTGAGCACATCCGAGCCCTTGTCTGCCGCCTTCTGCCACACCTCCTTGCGCTCCGGCCCACCGCGCGGCATGGCTGCGACCGCTTCGTCGTCGGCAAATTCGTCCACCGCAAGTTCAACGCTGTGTGTTTGCATGAGCGCGGCAATGATGCTGATACTCTCCACCTGAGCGAAACGGCGGCCCATGCAGCTGCGGTGGCCCTCGCTGAATGGGACGAATGCCCCGGGGGCGGGTTTGAACAGCTGCGTTGCCTTGCCGGACGCCGCTCCGCCTCCACCAACCAGCGGCTGGTTATTCTCATCAACGATCCACCTTTCCGGCTTGAACTGTTCGAGCTCATCTCCAGGCGGCAACGCCGATATATCGGGCCGAGCTGGCCAGTACCTGGGATTATTGTGGGCTCCGGGTGTGTCAATGGAGATAAGGGTATCTTCAGGGACCACGTAGTCTTGGCCTCCAACCGTCAACGTCTGCGGGCTGCCCTTCATCGTTCTCTTTGGTATGCCAACAACAGCGGGAATCATGCGGAGCGTCTCGTTGATGACCGCCGCCGGCATCCCGTTCATGAGCTTCGGCAGGTCCTGGTCGTAGTCCCATTGTGAGATCGGTCGATCGCCAACGACCTCGGAGATGGCCTTCTGCAACCGGCGCTGGCTTTGCGGATTCAATGCCAGCAGCACGAGGGCAAAGTGCATTGCGTTCGCCGTCGTTTCATGGCCCGCAAGGATGAAGATGAATGCATTCCCCAAAATCTCTGAGTCGCTGAGCACCTGGTTCTGGGGCTCGGCTCCACTCAGGGTCTTCTCCGTGATCCCAGCTCCCTTCATGACAGAGCCTGACGCCATAAGTTAGCTGATGGAACAAAGCTGGAAGATCACATGCACACAATCTTACCGAGCAGATCCAACCCTTCTGTCGTCCGCCCCTCGCGGATGTGGGTCTTCTTCATCTCATACAGCTCCTTCATGTACAAGCCCCACTCGTCATACGCAACAGAAGCCGTCCGGGGTCCCTCAAAGGGCACGATATCTGACAACACGAAGTCAGCCTTGCCGTGGAGAGGGCACGGGACACCATCCAATGAGCTTACCGCGAAGCCACTTCGGCATAATGGGAATCCAGATGACGTTCTTCATCAGCTTGCTCATGGCCTCCTTGTACGACATGGTGTGACCGGGTGGTGGTTTGCTACTCGTCAAGCGTTCATCTTGCCCGTCCACCTGCCCTGCAGCCTCCTCGTGGGGCCAGAGGCAGCGCACGCCGAACCCTGCCTTGCTGATGAGGTTTAGGCTCAAACTCATCATGTCGGCGTCCATCTCATGCAGGCTTCCGCTCGAGTCATTGCCGGCGGTCCAGTGCGTGAGGATTGCCCCGGTCTGCCTCAAGCTCTCGTCCCAGACGACGCGGTTGTTCTTCTCGCTGAACGACGGGGCCGTGATCTTGCGGTGCTTGCGCCAAATCTGTCCCTCGGTAACAACGACATTCTCGCCGTACAGCTGTAGCGTCTTGTACACTTCCAGCGGCTTGGGGAAGTCCAGGCGGCGGGTGGCGATGTCGGCAATGGCTTCTGGGTTAGCCACGTAGAGGTGCTTCTCGCCGGGCGAGCACACGAGCAGGACCTCGCTGCCGAAGCGCTTGAATGGCTCGTACTTGGCCTCGTATAGCCATTCGATCCGAAGATACGGTAGCCAACTCTTGGTCCAGGCCTTGGGGAGCTTGTCGATGATTGGGTACAAGCGGTCACCAAGTATCAACCAGAAGATGCCGA
The DNA here is from genome assembly GCA_022560015.1 of Diplodia mutila. NCBI lineage: Eukaryota > Fungi > Ascomycota > Dothideomycetes > Botryosphaeriales > Botryosphaeriaceae > Diplodia > Diplodia mutila. The sequence goes on along the minus strand of JAFISB010000068.1, from coordinate 5,108 downwards.
ACTTGTTCCACGGCAGCACGATGTACGGAATGCCTGATCTCTTGGCTGCCTTGACGTTTGCAGCTAGGCATCTATAGAGATTCAGGTAGTAGACAGCTGCAAGGGCGGCGAGGGTGACGAAGAGGGCTGACGGCATGGTGGCAAGAGAAAGGGGAAAAAAGGATCGTGATAGTGATCGACGCGGGACCAGCCCACGGCGCGCAGGACGAGCAGAGAAGAGGCTAGAGAAATCAAGAAAGGCACGAGAGCTGGAAGAGAGCGAGTAATCGCGACGTCAACGTATTCGTGGTTGTCGACGAGAGCGCGCAGTCGACGATCAAACGTCGTGGACTGCGGTGCTCTCCTGTGCTGTGCTTGCGCTAGGTACCGGCCTCTGGCGTATTGTAGCGCGCCTGCCCCGCGCTCGATTTCGCGCGCGCGCCGCTATTGGCCCTCGCTGCCGAACGAGACACGGCCTGCGGCTCACTCCAAACACCAGCGGTCATATGAGTGATAGCACGCCCCAATGTGTGCAAGCAACCAGCGGACGTCTTGTAAGTGCTCGCTGCGTGTGGATTGCCTGTGTCATCGGGCTAATGCGCCGTCATGGAACGAACGTCATCCACAGAGCTGCTGCCGGCCGCTGGCCCGGCGTGCACCGCGCTAGACGTCGTACCCTGCACAACCTTGCGCCCCCCCAACCTCGGATTGCCGGAAAGCATCGAGTTGGTGCTTCCTCTCGTCTCAGTGAGACGTCCACGGCCATGCCCTGCAAGCCCGTCCACACCCTGGCTAGTACGTTGGGGCCGCGAAACACTATTCTCCGAGGATCGTGGGAAACGTCGATGGAACGCCAACCAAGTCAGCTCGTTCTTGCCGCCACTCTGCCGCGTGCTCGCCGGCCGCGGCCACTCAGCAAGCACGGATAGGACCGCAAGCGAGTGGTAGGCGTGCAGAGGCTGGGGGATCCGTATCAGCTCCAGGGTGCGGCCGCCGCGCCGCAAGCGACGGCGTGGATGGGGAGCTACGGCGCATACCACCCTCTGTGACAAAAAGGGTCTGGGGTTGATTTGCTTTTGGCTGCTGGCTGCTTATGGGCGAGGGAGGGCGTGTTCTTATTCAGGACGCACGGTGCTGGCCGTCGTGGTGGTCCGAGAATCGTTTTGAGCCCGGCCTGCATTATTGACATTCCGAGCGGACGGCACAGGCGATTTTCATGGCTGGCAGCAGCACGCGGAGGTGGTTGCACGGCGTAGCCTAAGGCAGCGACTGAGGATGTGCGCTTCCAGAAACACCGTCTGTTGCTGGCCAACGCCGACAGGGATCTGGGCAGAGGTGAGGCTATAGCCGGGAATCTGGCTGCACGCCCCCAGCCTTGAAAAAAAAAAAGAACTAAAAAACCTAAAAAACCAAAAAAAGACCGAACGCCACCAGAACGCCGTTGGAAGTTGCCTTGTAGCCGTCTACGGGCCGCAACGTGCTACAGAGCAAGCTGCCGTCTTCGCTCGGGGCGCACAGCAACGGCCAGCAAGTTTTTCTCGTACCCGGCCGGCATCGCTGACAACAAATCCGTCACTGCCTCGCAAGCGCCGCTGAAGAAGACGGTCAATGAGCCGATTGCCACACGTAATTGGGTATTCGAGACCTGTGGGATCATCGTCTTCGCACGGCAACAAAAGCAAATTGCTCGGAGATAATGCTAGATGCAGAGTCAAGCACGTGATAGAGCGAGCAGGGCACCCTGCGGGCCGCGACTCGCGACAGATCTCGAGGGCGCACGCGGGCTCGTCCTTTTGCTGCAGCTCGGATCTGGGCGTCGCACGCCGGGGTGGGCTCGTTACGCGCGCGGAAGCTCGCGTGGGTAGATGTCTGACATTGAGCGGCGCTGAGTCGCTGTTTTCTCGCACAATTTGCCGGCAGCTGAGAAAGCAAGGAGGAGCCTCGTTTATCTGGCCGGCGCTCTTCCATCCCCACCCCACTTCTGAACCGGGTAAGGGCGTTCGCGAAGAGCCTCACCAGTTACACCGCAGCGCAGCGCAAACATCACCGACTCGTCGCCTGCGTCGCCACAAAGGCGGTCGCAGCAAGCGTATGCACGGCCAGCTCAGCCGGAACTATCGAGGGTCGTGTGACGGCGGCGAGCCTGTGAAGGCCAGCAGAAGCTCACCGCGCGCGATCTGCAGCACGGCGGCCGTTGTCAATGCAGCGCGCTGTACGACCTCAGGCCGCAGGCGGCGGCGAATCAGCGGCTTGAGCGCGGGCTGCCGAGGGCGAAGGATGGCAGCGGGCGAGGGGACAACTGAACGGCAGCGGAAGCAGCACTGCTCATTTCTCAATCGGCTCCGCGTGATGCGGTGCTGCGTGGGTGGCCGCCAAGACGAACCGCAGAGGGCGTAGCTCCTAAGCTTAAGTCAACCCATCAGCTACACGCTAGAGCAGCTTTGCAGGCGTGGCAGCCGTGGCAGACGAGCCTAGCGGCAGCCGCACGTGGCGTGGCTTTGGCGGCGGCGCGCGCTGCTGGGTCGACGGCGCTGGCGCTGGAGTGCTGGATCGCTTCTTCCCGAGTCCCGGCTCGCACATCAGCGTGTGGTGGCGGATCGCCTGGCGTTAGATTGTCTGGAGCAAGATGCGATGGATGGTGATGACGAGGGCAGGGTGAGCGGATCGTCAAAGACCCCTGGCGTGGGCTTGGGGGCGTCGCGCGCGATGGCCTTTGAAACGGCGGGCTTCCCTGCGCGGGCGGACGTGGGCGGGCGGCGCATGACTGGCGAGGCCAGAAGGCCTCCAGGAGCGCTGCATGCAACGGGAATTGACCGGCGACGGGGTGGAGCGGCTAGCAGCAGACGGGCAAGCCTGACATCGTGGCGGCCCAACGCGGAGCGCACGAGGGCCGCCACGAGACGACTCGACTAGACGGCGGCCAGGAACGGGCTGCTCGCCCAAAATCGGCCCGGGCGCTGCGATAGGGGGGCGCGCTGACCGCCGGAATAGACTTCGAGAGTCGGATGTTGTGCGCGCGTCACCGCTGTTTGCTGCCGAACAGATCCGAGGCGGCGCTGGAGTGCAGTGCCACTGATGAGTGCAGCGTTGCCGGTCGGTGTGTGCGAGTGCGAGTGCAGCCTCGCGGCGGGCGGGCAACGAAAGAAGCAAAGGCACGGCCAGCTCCCAGGCCTATGGGTTTGGGCCTGGCGCAACGGAGATTCGCCCACCCGCGGAAGCTCAAGCGAGACGCAAAGACGGCCATCGCGAGCTTGAGTCGTGCGCTGCCCGCCCAACTCTCTCGCCCTCCTCACGGCTCGCGTTTGCCTGTTCCTGATCTCCGCACCGCGAGGGCGCGCGTCGTTGGCGCTCAGGACTCGCTCCCAGCCCACGCCGCCTACCTAGCCCGAGCACAAGCGCCGCCGCCACCCACCGCTGCCGGCGCGCCCTCTAGCTCCGCGCTCTGTCTTCGAGAAAGCCTCTGCCTCAGTTCCATGATCGCCAACCGTCTGATCGCCCCCTTGAAGCAGGCTTTTCCGGCTCCATGGTAAGAGCTGCCTTTCCCGCCTGGCATCCGGCACAACGTCTGGCCCTTCCTCGGTCCTCCCCCCTCCGCCGTTGCCCTCAGTCACACCCTACGCGTCCGTCCGCCCGCCCCAGCACAGCCTCGCCTTGCGAGTAAGAGTGCATGATTTGCTCGCCCTCGTCGCAGCTGCTCCCCTCGCTTGGCGCTGATCGAGCCAGAGCCAGATCCTTGCCCGCGACTTGCTAGCTATGACGCGCATTGGGCCCTCTCATTTCCCTTCTCTAGACTGACTTGCTGGAAGCTTTCGGCAGTCTTCCTCCGTCGTCCGCACCATAGATTGTCTCTTGTCGTGTCTATCTGAACATCGGGCCTCAGCGCGCATGGCCACGACCGTTGCGCCAACATAAGCATGGAAGCCGATGGTCCAGACGTCAAACGTCCCCGTTTGGATACTCACTACCCTCCTCACTCTTCTGTGCCTCCTCCACCGCCCTCCCGGTATCACGAACCTGCTCACCCCCCCGCCTACCCTCCTCACACGTTGCCGCCACCGCCAATCCAGGGCCATCCGCCTTCCGTCCCGGGTACGCCTCTCGGTCCACGCGCTCCGCGCGCCCTGCCTGAGCCCGTAAACTTCGGCCAGCACCCGAACCAACGCCCAGGCAATGCGCCGCCCGTAAACATTCCGTCGAGGTCCTACTCCGTGGAGTCGCTGTCGCGTCCGCCTAGCAACCCCAGCCAGCCTTCGCCCATCGACACCCGGCCGCGCCAGCTCGCTGTCTCTGGCCCTCCACCTGAAGGCCCTCACCAGCAACCACCTCCAATGGACCATGGTGGCCACCATCCCGGCGCATATCCCAATCATGATCCCCACATGAATGGTGGTGCGCCGTACCCTCCCTCAGCAAGCCATCACAATCCCTACAGTGGCCCGCCGCCTCCCATGGGCCCGGCCCAGGGCTACCATCCCTCACCTTACACGCAACCAGGTGTATATGGCCAAGCTGCGGACTATGTGGGCGCTGGCCGCAAGCGCCAAGTGCGCGCTGTGCAGGTATGTGCTCTCGCTCTCGCCCGTATCGCCCTCTGCCACACTCACACTACAAGCGTAGGCCTGCAACAACTGCCGAAACCGCAAGCAGAAGTGCGATGAAGCACGCCCGTGCCAGTTCTGCCGCGAGTCTGGCCTGAAATGCGAGTACAAAGAAGTGCCCCCGCCAAAGTAAGCATCTTTTTCACCCACCCTTCACCGCCCTTTCGGCGGCATGCTCACCAAGACAGCAGGCAAGACCGCACGTTGCATGACATCGCGACGAAGGTCAGCGCGCTGATGGACAACTTTGCGTCCATTCCGGGCCGCCTTGAGAGAATAGAGCGGCAGCTCCGGGGCCATCAGAATGGAGAGGGTACGCTTACGACTCCATCGGACCAATTCCCTGCGCCAACGCCTGTCGTAGCAGAAGAAGCTGAGGGAAGTACCTATGATCCAGTTAGGGAGAAAACGTCGTCCGAGCCGCCGTCCACCGCGGCGAAAGCGCTGTCCGGACCCAAGTACTCTCTGCCTCCCGACGCTGGCCAGTCAATCGGCCCGAAAGGGCACCCGGCGCAGGTCCCGGACTTTTTC